>VZSZ01004800.1:202832-378700 GCA_013398815.1 Ibidorhyncha struthersii | reverse complement strand
GCCCTGACACCTCCGGCAGGGGGGAGCGGCCTCGCCTCCCGTCTGGCGGCCTCGGCCCCACCTGGCCGCCCCGCTAACACGGCCCCGGCCCCACCGTGAGCGGGGTATGGCGCGGGGCCGGCCGGGCGGGCGGCAGCCGGGCGGGGCGTACCCCTCGGCCTCGCCCCGCCGCCGCGGCCGTTGAAAACGGGCAGCGGTTCTTTCGAGAAAGCGGGGAGAGCTTAAAATGACGCCCACGGACGTGGACGGCACCGGCACCCTCGCCCCGCCCGGCGCCCGAGCGGAGTCCGGCTGGGTGGGTGCCGGGGGTCTGCCTGCGCGCCCGTCTTCCCGAGCCGCCTCCGCGGAAAGCGGCGGTGCTGGCTGCCGCTCCCCCACCTTTGTGGTGCCCGCTGAGGCACGCACACCCGCGGCCTGAGGGGAAAACAAAGACTGGGGGGGGTCTCTTTTCTTGCCTGTTGTGACTAAGAGCATCCAGCTTATCGCCTGTTGAAAAGGTGCCGCAGCCAACACCTGGGGAAGCGCGGTGGCGCTCGGTGGGCTCCTCAGGAATGGCTGCTTCTCTTAGAGAATCGAGATTTTTTTGGTCTGCTGTGGTGAAAGTGATGTTATCTGCTATCGTTTTGTGGGTAAAGAGAGCGTGGTTTCTATTACGTAACTTTCTGTTATGATAATACCACGTTTGTTGCTGGAGAGACCTTAAATCAGGATATAAACTTACTTGGAAATGAAGTGATTGTCAACTGGTATGTGTGCTGGGTATTTCAGAACAATCCTTTGAGTGTATGTTGTTAATAAACAATATTTTAAACAGTTGAATGTTCCCTAATTTATTTGACTGTGCATAAACCAAACAACACTCAAGTTTGTTACTGTCAGTAATTCTTTGAAGTAGCGATTGCATGTAATGTGTATTTGTTCATTCTAAAAGTGTAGCTAATAAACTCTTAGGGTAAGATCCTTTCGTTAATTAAAGAAATGTAATTTCCAGAGAAATCATTATATCTATATGTTTAAAGATACAGTGACTTACAAAATTCTGCCAAGGGTCTCCTGGATTTTACTATACCAGTATTTTAATATACCAGCAGTGTGGCTCCACCTCCCACCACGTTTGGAAATAGACTTGTCTTAATTGTAGCAGCAAAATTGTAAGATGTGAAATGGAGAGTACTTTATGTTAAAAATAAAGACCTCCCCTTTCGCCTGTCTCCTGTTTGGAACATTTTCCCCAGCAATAGTAGAGAGCCAAAACCAAAGAAGCAACCAAAAAATCCAGGGGTGCTTTTAAGGAGAACACAAAGCAGGTAGGCTGCCGCCTTAAAGGATATGATCAGTCTGACATAGCCAGATGACATTGGAAAGCTTTATGTTTGTAAAATGTCTTCATCTGTAGCATTTAAGTATGTGTTTAACTTCCTGTACATAAATTGTCTCATTAAGTTTAGTAGAATTGATTGCATGGATGAAGTTCAGCAGATTCAGAAATAACTCCAGAACCTTAATTTGAAAAGGTCATGCCCAGAAAGTAACTATTTAGACTTCATTATTTAAGTTACTTGTTGCTAATTTAATCCCTCATACTAAAAATGCTTGAAGGAACAACATTCTGTTGAAGACTAGGCATGCATTGTTTTCCAAATTCCTTTACCCCCACATGCGATCCCATAATACATGGAGTACTGACCTTTCTTTTTCTTGTAAGTTGTAGTTTCTTGATGCATTTATTATGTTTCCTTCTGTAAGAAAAAGCAGGGGCAAACATTTCTAGGATTGTATACTAATTACCCATGAAGCTTTTAAATTTTTAAGTTTTTTTTTCTCTCTTTTTCCATCTTCAACAAGGTTCTGGCTTGGTTTTGGTGTTTGATTTTAATGCTGAGCATAATTGCATTTTATAGTGTTTTTTTCAGGAATAATCTGTGGAATATCTTTGTGTAAATAAGCAAACAAAAATCCTGTAACCTTCCTGCTCTTCCCCAACCTGTACGTCAGCAGCAGTTTGGATAATATGCACTTGCGGTTAATAAGAAAGGATGTTTATAGTAATGTCTGTTCTCCCAGAAAAGCCCTGCTGCCTCTGCTATCTCTCTATAGCAGCCATCGTCTGCTCTCACTTCACATGTGTTACATGGATTTATTTACATGTGCCAATATCTTCAATATTCCAAAAATGTGGTAAAGATAATGCTTTCCTGTGCAGATTATCTAGCTTTATTCAAAAACATTCACTATAAATATGTAAAATGCTGTGTTTGTGCACTAGTGTGATTTAGGAGCAGATTTCTAGATTTTTCTTGTTGCAGAAAGACTTTGTTATCGGTGTTACAAGTTTTTATCCAACATAGTTGGTCTTAAGGTGAAGCGAACATTTTTATTGTCCTCAAATAAACCAGAGAGAGTAATCCTTAGGAGTCAAATATTTTAAAGTTCATTCCTGTTCCAGTGTAGGCCTATGTAAATGGATGTTACTGCAGTCCTAGTGCTGCCATTCCTGTCGTGTTAAATCTTCCTTTTGTTTTCAGCTTGCTTTAGGGTGCTGACCTGTCAAAAAGACCCTTCTTGCTGAGTAGTTTGCCTGTGTTGCTGTATTATGTTTTTTCTGGGTTTCTTTTCTGCTAATTTTTCAAACAGTTGGCTCACCAGGATACCAGATGAATGCTGGTATCAGCATAAAGGAGAAGCAGGAGCATGCAGAAAGAGGACAGATCACTGCAGCCTGAGTTTATATCAGCATAAATGGTCCTAGAACCTTGGGCACAAAGATGTTAGTCAGGTGCCTTAGTCTTCTCCATGCTCCGAGGAAAGTTACGTGCGTCTTTGAATCGTTCTCGTAACAGGCAGTTTATTTGTGCTTGGCAAGATGCATGGAGATTCAACCTGAGTGGAGAATGAGCTTTGCTGTTGGCACCTTAGGTGTCAGTAGACTTTCAGGCATGTAGGAACTTAAGGAGAAGTCTTTCTGTTGTAAAGGATGGTCTGATTCACTGAGCTTTTTCTGTATTTCAGGGACAGTTGACTGCATTCCCGCCTAAAAAGTACTTAGTCTATGTCTTTACTTAGTCTATGTCTTTACTTAGTCTATGTCTTTACTTAGTCTATGTCTTTACTTAGTCTATGTCTTTACTTAGTCTATGTCTTTACTTAGTCTATGTCTTTACTTAGTCTATGTCTTTACTTAGTCTATGTCTTTACTTAGTCTATGTCTTTACTTAGTCTATGTCTTTACTTAGTCTATGTCTTTACTTAGTCTATGTCTTTACTTAGTCTATGTCTTTACTTAGTCTATGTCTTTACTTAGTCTATGTCTTTACTTAGTCTATGTCTTTACTTAGTCTATGTCTTTACTTAGTCTATGTCTTTACTTAGTCTATGTCTTTACTTAGTCTATGTCTTTACTTAGTCTATGTCTTTACTTAGTCTATGTCTTTACTTAGTCTATGTCTTTACTTAGTCTATGTCTTTACTTAGTCTATGTCTTTACTTAGTCTATGTCTTTACTTAGTCTATGTCTTTACTTAGTCTATGTCTTTACTTAGTCTATGTCTTTACTTAGTCTATGTCTTTACTTAGTCTATGTCTTTACTTAGTCTATGTCTTTACTTAGTCTATGTCTTTACTTAGTCTATGTCTTTACTTAGTCTATGTCTTTACTTAGTCTATGTCTTTACTTAGTCTATGTCTTTACTTAGTCTATGTCTTTCACCATAAAAGTAAGCTTAAATATTTCATAGTTCTAACTGCTGTTGTGTATTTTAAAGACACATTCTGAGCCGCTACAAAGAACTTTGATAGCAGTAGCTCCTATCGGAAGTTCATGTTCAGTGTCTTGACAGAGTTGGAGAAACCAGATTTAATAAATCCCCCAGATTTAATAAAAAGCCTTGGTTTTGTTCTAGCAGTGGAAATGTGAAGGATTTCAGTGATACGCCAAGGTTGATTGCTTTACCATGTTTATTTTGCATTCAACTGAACTTTTACTAAGGTAGATAACCACATTTTTCTCCAACATATCAGCACAATATGAAGCTGTTATGTAACTTGCTACAAAAAGCATTTACAGAAGTCTCTGAAGGGAACAAAGGTGCTCGGAAATGTAGGCACTCTGGGTTAAAAGCTAGAGAAAATCCCAGAAGACCTTCTGTATATCCATTTTCCTTTTTGGTAGATTTTGAAGTGTGTTTGATGTGCTTCACCAAAAATTCCCATTTAATATGTTTGCATAATAGAATGTGGATGGGGTTTAGGAAGAACACATATGTTTGCAAAGATCACAGAAGGGCATGAGAAAATGCCTTTTTGTTCGGTTTGGTTTTGGTTTTGCTGGTATAAGCCATAATCATAACTGTATCCCTGGAATTTATATATGGTGGTATTTAAAAACAGTAAAAGAGAGAATGCTTTGTGTCTTCCTTAGCTCAGCAACTGAAAGGTAAGGTTAAAGAAAAGAGAGCTACATACTGGATTTGATTAATTTGCCTGTACACCCATGGTGGCTGTTATGTACCCAGCAGTTAACTCTGAAAACCTGCAAGATGGAGCAAATGTTTTTTGTGAGGCTTGTTTGCTGTAAGAAGACAGACTAATGTGTTTTGTTTTTTTTTTTGTTCTTGCTTGTGTATGCAGTTGCAATGTGTATGACAGAAGGCTTGCAACAGTATAGCAGTTTTATTTGGCTGTTGTCATAACTGATAAATGCTGATATAACATGTGTAGGCTCTGTTGTGGTTGTTTCTGTTCTGATTTTTATCAACTTTTCAGGGAAGCCTTTCTTGTCTAACATAGCTTCGTATCTTGGTGGATTTTGAAACTAGACAAGTGATTGATGATAGAGTGGGAGAGGTTCCTAAATGCAGTTGTCTGAATCTTTTAATTTTTTTCTGTGGGCAGATTTTGCCTGTGAAGAATACTATTTTCATTTTGGGGGGTAAATAGTGTATAGTATCATGAGGATTTTTTTGGTGTACTTGTTGTATATTCACAGTTGGGCATTCATCTGGGCTGGTGTGTGTTTAAGGAGTGGATGATTTCTTGGTGTCTTGGTATACAATCTCTGTAAAACAGAAAATGTAGAAAAAGAAGGGAATCAAGCTGTTACTCCGGTGGCTTTCTTGGCTGAGCTGCGACTTAATTTGATTCAAGTGCAATCTAGGGAAACTTCAAAAGGGAAAAAAATCCCAACAAAAACTAAATCCTTTTTGTGGCATAAGAATTCTTGTAGCTGTAATTTAATGAAACACCAAGTGTACTATCAGAACTGAAACAGAATGCAGATATGTAAGTAACTGTGTATCGGAAAAAGATTACTGTATTTGGCTATGACTGGAGAAGGGCATGTGTGCCTGAAAACTTTTCCAAACAAATTAGTTGCTCTAATATAAGAATTTATCTCTTTCTACAAACCTTGTCCTTGCTCAGTTTAGTTTTCAAATACAACAGTCTCCACAATACCATGCTGAAACAGAATGAGAAAAGAATATTCCCATTGCATGTGGGGTGGTGGTGTTTTTTTTGTGGTGTGGTGTGTGGGTTGTTTTTTTTTNTTTTTTTTTTTTTTTTTTTTTCTTTTTGTGAGATAAGGCTATCTTGAAAATCTGATTGGAGGGAAAAAAACCAACACCACCAGTATTTTTTTTGGTAGCATGTCTTCCTAAAATGTATTCAGGCAGTTTTCTAATATATAATGTTGACTAGAAAAAAATTATCGTTATTTTGATTTATGGCTTCACTATAATTTTGGAGAAATCTTAAAATCGGTACTGATCAGTATAACTCTTCTTTGCCTCAAACGTCTGCTAATGAGTATCTCTAAAGATTGAATTTGAAACTCTTTGCTTACTTGGTCTTGCCATCATAATAACAACAGCAATAAAAATACTTTTTTTTCTTCTTATTATTCAGCCTTTCTATTTAAATCAAGATATTAACGGAGGCTGAATGTTTATTCTGTAAGCTATCTTCCTTTGTCCTAAAATGTGAGGACACCGATTCTGTTGAGGGAAGTAGCATTTCATATCTTTGGGGATATTTTGAGACTAAATTGCAGTAAAGAAACTCTCTCTCCCCTTTTCTGTCCTGGATTAATTTTGTGGATTATCTAACAAAAAGACACTTTTCCTGCAGCGTGTTCATGGAAAACAGTTTGTTATGCAAGCCTGAATACTATTTAAGCACTGGCCTTCTATAACTGCAAGCATATTTTTCAGTGGGGGGACAATGAGAATGACATTTAACTCCTCCAATGTCACAAACATAATAGACTTATCTTATGACACTGAGGAAGATAATTATACTGCTATGGTAGTTCATTGACATGAATTTAAAATACCTTCCCAGCTACTGGTACTTACAAAGTGAAAAACAAAGGAAAACCACAGTCACTGTGGAATCATTTAAAAATGTGGAACAGTAGTTTCACTGTTCAACCTTGATAAACCTCAGTGAAAGTTGTATCTTACAAATATATAGTGGTAGTTAGGAAGTCTTCCTTTGATTCATCTCTTTTTACTCTTCCTTTGCAGTAATATGGTATTTCCCTGCTCCTTGCTTATACAGTAGAAAAAAAAAAACTTCTAACAATAACACTATCATTATTGGTTAATTTTCTTCTGCTTGGTGTTTTGTGAATTGTATTCCACTTATATGTATTTGTTGAAATAAATTATTCTGTTGGTGCCAGTGGTATATTCTGAAGTCAAGGCCAATCCAATTAGCGTTGATTGGGATTTGGCAGCTAAATCCCTGCTCAGTAAGCCAAGAACATGCTTGTTATTGCGTATCTGTTAGTGACTAGATAACATCGTGATTCTGTGTCTCTAATGTTTGCAATTCTCAATTTCAGTCTTCTACAAATTGTATAATACAAAAAACTGGAATAATTGAACACAGTTTGAATTCTTTGTTGGCTTTGTAGTAGTCTTGTGCTCAGGGTAACAACAAAGTAACTAATCACAACATTTCTACTAAACTGGTCATAGGTAACAGACTCTTAGTACTGCAGCCAAAACCAGTGGTTAGTGACAGCTAGTACAGTCCGAGGTTTTGCATAGACAGAAAAGACAAGATCATCATAATTGTGGATACGAATTCAAGACAGCTGCATACAAAACCACACTGGACCCTGGGAGACCTCAATGGATAAAAAGAGACAAAGGAATGTTACTGGGGTTATAAAATCAATCGCTCAGAAATTCAAGGAGAGAGGGGGCAAAAAAGGTAGGAATAATGTCCTTTTAATGTGGTTTATATGTTGTTTCGTAGGATTTAAAAATGCAAACCCTGGAAGATTCATAGTATTTGAAACTTGGATAGGTCTTCACCAAGACTGGAAACATCTCTTTAAATGATAGACTTATACGTTGGGTCTAATGGAATAGTAACTGGAAGGAAGATGAGACATTCTGGCAGAAGATTTCTCAGATACTTGCGGATGCAAAGGAATGACGACTCTTCTTTCTAGAATATTGACTTTGGTTGTGGAGAATTGTACTTTGGAAAATGAGCTTCGTGGAGCTACTTTTGCCAGATGCCATAAATATTAATGCCAGGACTATTGAGTGCTGTCAGTTGGCAGCATCCCCTTTGGGCTCTGTAGTGGGCTGCATATGGCTTCCTTGTGGTTTGGGAACCCTTGTGCTGTAAGACAGTGGCTGCTCTTCATGCTTACTCTGTTTGACACGTTCTGGTATTTTAAAATTCTTTCTGTCTTCTAGTTTGGTTTTCTACATTTATGCCGGAAGAATCTCTGCCATTAGTGTCTCTCTTTCTCCCTCCTTCGCTCTCTCTTAATCTCTGTTTAGCCATTTTTATCTACTTCGTGTTTTTCTGAGATGAAGTCCTGTTGTCCAGTCAGTCCGATTTCTTGTGTTTTCCGTCTTTAAATACAGATCAGTTCATCACATAAACACAAAGGTCAGGTTTCATTCCTGCTATGAATTTTGGGCCTAAAAGAGTGTTTGCTAGAATTTTAGTTGAGGCAAAAAAGTCCTTTTCCCAGTCTTATTTCTTAGAAACAGAAAAAGTATTTGGTGTGAAGTTTTCTGAAATAATTGAGCTACAGACAGATATTAAGCATTGAGACTTAAGAAGGTACATTTAGTTTGGCTGAGAATAATTGAAAACAGTTATAGAATGAGAGGTTAGAGCACCCTTAGTAATGCTTATGGCTGTTAGCTATTTGCATATCTAAAAAACATTGTGCTCATATTTCTTCTTAGTTTCTTATAGCTGCACCAGTTGTAGCACAATAAACCTTTTAGCTTGATTGCTGTGTTGTTAAACTCTTTTTTCACATTTTAAATTTGTATGTTTAACATGTGTATTTGTACCTTGGACAGAGAAATATAGACGTTCATCCTTATTGTTGACTATTGTTCTATGAACTGTAATAAATTTTTTAAGTGGCAGGGAGCATAAGCTGACTATGACTAACAAAATGCTCAAGACTTTTTCAAAATGACGAAGTTGTGATCTTGTCATAAATACAACCACAATGGACTTTTAATTCTTGAAATACTGTTGAATGGACATACTGTACTTTTGAAACAACAGTAAATTAGGAAATCTGTGTTTTTAAATGCTGTTACACAGGCTGCTTTTCATAAAAAATGCAAATTTCAATTGCATTAAAAAAATGAAGAAGGCCACACGTTTTGTTCCTGCAGAGCTGTTTCTTCGTAATTGGTCTCTCTTCCAAGAAAAAGATAGTAGTGTTACGAAGCTTGTGGAATGACTAAGCTATTACTGTTCTATATTGTTAGTATATGCTATTTTTAAACTAAGATTAACACATCCTAGTAAAAGTTAGAGGAGGATTTCAGTTTTCTTTCTTCTTGATTGGTAACTTGTGAAGAGAGAAGTAGGTTTCATATTTTTGAAGAACTTAGAATTTCTAAAAGGAAACTTCAAAGGAAAATTGGTTATTTTTCTTTCATAAAACAGATTTAATGCCACATTTTTCCTTAATATATGATAATTTAATCTATTTCTAGTCTATTTCAGGTTGTAAGTCCTTAGAACCTTCAGTTTGTAAGAAATTTTTTTCTTCACAGTTTTTTGTTTAGTGATGGACACAGCTCTGAATATTGATCCTGTCAGAGCTGGTAGCGGGTGCTGATGCGGTTGATTGAAAATTGTTATTGAATTCATTGTGTCTAGTAGAAGGGTCTGGTTTTGCCCTTGATATCTTCTTACCAGCTTTGGAAACTGATAGTACACCCTGGAGATGGCTTTTGTGCAGTTCAGAAGCTCATTTGGTAAAGCAGTGGGTCCTTCTGGAAATTCCTGGTGTTGTGACTGGCATGGTTGGTGGTGGGCTTCTAGGCAGAACTTGCTTTTTGCAAAGTGGCTTAGCCTGAGGCCTCTGCCTGAGCACTAGATTGTGCCCAGCTGCAACCAAGCAACTAGTTGGAATTCCCTGTTCAGGGAGGGAAGAGCTGCTGCCTGAGCATTCCCTCTGACTTTGGGATTCACCCCATGTTTCTTAGAAATAAAATTAATGAATTATTCTTATTTTATGCTTTTGAGGAGCTACTTGCTTTTGCAAAATAGGAAAGTAATTAGTGTGTGTTTCTTGTGATGAGCAAGTTTTGGCAATGGTAGAAAGCCCAAGGTTTGCAATGGATGCTTTTAATAGTATTTCCAAAACAGATAAAATAACAAGGTGTATGCACAGAATTAAATGATGTTTTCTGTGGTAATAAATAGTCAGAGTTTAGAGTTTGTGTTCAGAAATTCATGCAAGTTCTAAGTGTTCAAAGTGCTGCAGAGAGTTAAGTTTCCTCTCCAGGTATTTTACAGTTGCTAAAACTTAAGTGCTTATTTTAAGTAACAAATTCTGGTTCACTTTGCTAAAGTGAATTAAGATAATGGATGTGAAAGTCTCAGATTTGCCCTTTAGCTGGAGGCAACTGCCTCTACAGCAATTTTCAACACTTGTGCCGGTTCCTTGCTAGCTTCACTAATGAGCTGAGGTTTTGACTCAAGCTGCTGGTAGATGTTCTTTAAGCTGAGACACCTGGATTTGTATTGACAAGACTGAGGCATGGGGCATGTGTTCCTTTTTTCCAGCTCTGAGGGATTGATCATTTCCAGCAGAGCAGCAGCAAAAGGAGCTAGAACATCCCAAACCATCTCAGTAGATTTGTACGAGGACTAGAGTGTCAAAGCTGTGGTGTGTCAGCTGTGATGGCATTATAATTCAGCAGGACAGCCAAAGCAAGTGTCATGTTTTTTCAGTTACAGGCAACTGAAAAGAAAACACAAGCATGGAGAGCCACATGTTTGTGATTTAGAATTGAAAACTCTTCTTTCAAAAGATTCTCTTTCCTGTTTGACTAATCTGCATAAATAATGATACCAGGTTTGCCGCTGAGTAAACAGTGTTGATTTAAGTAGTGATACTTTTGTAAGGTTGTTGTTTCAGTACTGTGTTTTCCAAATATTTTGTTTATAGTGTTTATTATGAAGAGAGATGAGATCATAGATATTTAACAAAATATCCTTGTGGAAGCTGTTTTTATTATTTTGTTCTTTTTTGCCACATGGCATCTTTTTGGAAGAGGCAAGACTGTCACTGAAGCATTTTATTTTTTGTGAGAGTGGTCTTGAAAAGTATCTGGAAAATGCACTTTCTACCTTTCTGACCTTGTGAGATTTTCTGCATTTTTTTTTTACGTATTTGCTTATGGGTTTCTTTTTCTTTCTTCCTTTTTTTTTATTTCAAGAAAATATGGTCTTTTTTTTTTTTTTTTTTAGCAAATGGCAAATTTTTAGGAAATTGCAGTTCAAGAACACGTGGCTTCACTAGTCTAGTCTCTAGATGTATTCACTGATAGTCATAGCAGGCTAGTAGAAGACAGAAGGTAACACTTCTATCCATGCTTAATTCTAACAAAGATGAGGATTGCTCCTCGCTCAATGAGATAGGATTTTAGAGGCCTAACTCAGAAGACTATTGTTTTCATAATCTGTTATTTTCTTAATAATATGCTTAACGTTATTTGAAGTTAGAAAACCCAGAGGTAAGACTTATGTAAAAGTAGTAGTAATAATAATTAAAACACGTCTTAACTTGTGCTGGACCTATAGTGTCGTATGTCTTACGGAAGTCACCTTGGAGATGTTCCGTTTCCCAAAGTTGTGATGGCTAAAGATAGGAAAAAATAAAAACCGTGCAACTGATATCTTCCTTTGTTACAGAGTTGTGTGTGTTCTGTTTATTCTTGGCCAGTGTGCTTAAAGTTATAATAAAGTTTGGGGGTTGCATTGTCTCGCTCTTTCCTTCTTCCCCTCCCTGACCTCCCCAAAATCAGTAATTTTTCTTGTTTTGATTTTTTTGTAAAACTTAGGTCATGGCTACTAATAAAATACTTTGAAATCCTGAAGCAGAAGACTCTTGAACTGCAGCATATAGTTCAGAATTAAAAATCAGTTCCTGTTTTATAAAGACCAATTTTACTCATTCTTCTTTGGGCTGAAAAGAAAAACCCAAGGGTAAATATTTCAACAGAATATAAAAATTGATCAGATATTCTGATCAGTTTCTGTTATGCATCTTCATGTTTGCTAATCAACTTTATCATCCAGCTGTCTGATTTTTTGCTGTTTTCTGTTAAACTGCACAGGTTTTGTACTAAGAATTACTATTCTGCAAAACTCTTCAACCCCAAAAGGACAAGCGTATGGCTTCTGTGAAAAATCTGATATTGAGGTGTCTAACTTTAAAAAAAAATTACCTGTATGAAGTCTACAAATGAGCCATAAGCATTGAGCAGTAGGAATCCCTAATTACTTACTGTCTAAATCTGGTATGTACTCACTCCATAATATTAACTGTGCTTTCTAAAGGTTTGAAAATAGATTTGCAGAAACCAAAACATAAGCTTGTATGTTTTATTATATTTAAGATTTTATGAAGGCTCTGCATCTTTTTTATTCTTACGTATTTGACAGTTACCAAGAAGAGATTTGGACTATAGTAGTCTTACTATAGTTGTACAAAGTACCACATGCTTTTTACAGCAGATGAACAAAGATTTTTGTCAACATTGTCTTACCAGTCTTCATTTTCAGCAAATTTTCATATCTGGGGCTTTTTAGAGAAGCTAGTTAAATGGTAAGAGTCTCAAAAGTTATAAGCAGATTAAAGGATAGAAGCAAGTGATCACTATTCGTAGGCAAAGTTGGTAGAATGGACTTCTAAAGGTAATTTTCCAGACCTTTTTTTGTTCAACTTGTAAATATCTGGTAAAAAGAGAGGTGGAATAGTTAGGGGATGAGACTTGCAGATGATTTAAAAAAAAATAAATTCATTCAGGATAGCTGAACCTAAAGCTTATGGTGAAGGGCTCCAGAAAGAGCTTGTGATACTGAGTGATAATATGTTGAAAATTTTGAATGAAAAGCAGTGTTGATAAATACAAGCTACAGTACAAGCAGTGGTGAGAAAAGGTGGTCCTAACACATTCACAACAATGATCTCTAATTTAGCTATTGTCACTTAATGAAAAAGTTCCTGGAATTTGTTAGAACAGTTCTCTGTAAACATCATTTTAGCATCTGGTGATAATGGCAACAGTAAACTCAGGAATACGCAGTATATAATTGTGGGGAAAAAAAACCCTCCAGAAAACATTGTGGTGTTGGGACTTGCAGCCTAGGGGACAAGAATGGATTAGTCCTGTCTGGCTCTGGTTTGTGTAGTATTAAATCTTAAGAAAGACTGAGCAGGGAATCACCTGGTCCATTCTTCTCCCCCAAGGCACAATTAGCTGTAGCTTTTGCTGGTCGGGGTGGATGTTTGTTTAACTCATTCTTAAAAACCCTCAATAACAACACTTTCACAAACGGCTTTGTCAGTCTATTCCAGTGCTTCTGTGTCTGACTTTAAGAAGGGTTTTCATAGTGTTTAACGCAAGTGGGTTTTGGTACAGTTTTAAGCCTGTTATTACTATTCTCCTTGAAGTGTGGTGACCAAAGTGGATGTGATAACTTATATGAAATCTTACCAAAACTAAGAGTGAGACTGTAATTTGCTGGTTTTACAGGCAGTTCCACATGTGTGTAGACACCGCTCTGATGATTTTTTTGTTTTATTTTATTTTTTAAATTTTCAACGTCGCAACACTTGAGGGTCACTTTGTGGTCTGGTTTAACCTCTACATCCCTTTTGACAAAACTGATAACTATTTGGCCATCCCATATATGTGCAGTCATTTGTTCTGACCTAACTCTGCAGCTTTGCAGCTTGCCTTAGTCATACTATAACATTTTTTCATAACTCATTCCAGTCTTTCAACATCACTTTGAATTTTTATCTTGTCCTCTAATGTGCTTATTATCTGCGTTTTCCAAAAGTAATTAATAATTCATATGAATATATAGAAAATATTTGTGTGTGTGTATATATATGTACTTATATATATAAAAGAACAGCTTCAGTTATGTTTTGTGCTTCAGCCTTCAGTGACTTTAACCAAAAACAAAACAAAGAACACCCCAAACCAAAACCTGAGCATTGAACCCCATACTGACTCACATATCATAGCTGGGAGATAAAATTAATGCTGTAAATATGATTTAATGTGTGTAGTGGGTTGATTTGCAGAAAGTATGTTCAGTTGATGTGCCTAAGCATATTAAAGTACTTGGAGAAACAAGTTAGCAAATTATTTAACAAACAACAGAACTAGTGACATCTTTCTGCACATTTTGTCTTTTGTCTTGAATGTTGCTAGTAGTGCTGCTACTGGACAAACAACGGAGTGTCTTGAATATTAACTTTTTTTGAAATCAGGACAATATTTATTTGAGTTAAAGGCAGTTGGTCACATAAGCCTTGCTTCTGTAGGAAACCCATCTGAAAGTAACATTCTTACTTGCAAGAACATGATTTACTGTCACTTAAAAGGATATCTGTTTTCCTTTGTAATAGATACATTATAGTATGCTCCAGTTAATATTCTGGGCCTGCCACAACCTCAGAAAGGAGAGGTTATGTTCTAGTAATTTATTATGGGCTCATAGTTAAGTGGCATTTAATTATTTGCAAAGACATGCATGCAGCTCTGTTTTCTTCAATTATGCTCTAATTTCAAACAACCAGTTCCTTCAGTTTCTTACAACTGCAAAGTAGAGATTGAGGATTTTTTTTTTTTAATTATTACTTTTACTGCTAATGGTGCATGCACTGGAAATGCATTTTGACGTGTAAAATCTTGGCAGTGTAGCTTATTTATGGGGCGGGAGATGGCGGTAAGGAAATACGAGATTTGGCACGTAAGCAGAGAATCAAACTTTATTCTTGCATTACAGTTTTAAGAGAATTATTGAAAAAAACTGAAAGAGCATACTCATTTAAAATCACAAATTGATGTTTATTTTAGGCCTATTCGTTGATTTTTTTTTTTTTTTTTCTTGTTTCAGTCCTGTAAGTAACAGCATTTGCAGTACTTGTTTAACTATGATCGGGTGAAATAATGTTATACTACATGGACAAAATATAGTTCACATTCTACAAAGTTAAGCTTCAGTGAAGACTGCTAGTGTTAGAAGACATACAGATACACAGTAGCACTTCTGATGTTTCAAAGTTCATGTGTGTGGATTTAAAATAAATTTAAATACAACATTATTTTTCAGCATCTCTTAGAAAGCACGACATTCTTTGTGTTGATACCCACTTAATTAAAGTCACTCCGACAGCTGGATTCTTAGGGGAGGAGGGAATGAAATACACTGTTAACCTTTGAAAGCCAGAACACAAACAAATAGTGTTTAACTTGTGGATGTTTCAAACAATGGTGTTAATTTTGATTGCCTTTTTGAAGTAGATCCATTCTTTTTGTTCTTGGTTTGGAAGCTAAACATACTGTTTGGAGCATTTTTGCAGCTGTGAAGAACAAAGTTGGTCATGCAGTAGTTTAGTAAGATGACATCATGAGATGGTTTTGACTACTGTGGCAATCTGCTCGTGTTTGACCTTGTGTAAGCGATCACTGGCATGTATTTGTTTCCATTTGGTTTAAATCAAGTAAGAATTGATGGAATTGCATTCTGTGGCTATTTACTTGATCCCGTTGTTCTGGGCTATTGTTGTTTTGACATGAAAATCATTCTAGTTAATCTCTTTCCAGTTTGTTCTTCTAAAACATGCTCCAGGTAAGTCCTCTTATCTTTAGGCAGCAGAGCATTCCTGTAAGGCTGTGTCAGGCTGTCAATGGGTAACTCGGGGATGTTTGAATGGTGGCACACCAGTTCTTCGAAATTCTGGCATGGCAGAAGGCCATGACTGCAGAGCCTTGCTCGTGCCTCCCCCCACATCCCCAGTTTATGGAGTATACAGAGCAAAAAGGGTCTACACGCTCAGGGCCAAACTCTCCTGAGATCATCTTATATTGCTTTACAATACTGGCTTGCATATACTTCTGTAGGGTTTAGCTGGTAGAAATGATGACCAGCCTGAACGGTGGCATTAATGCCATTCTGGCAGGTGGATAAGGAGCTAATTTTTGCTAGATACATATGGGCCATAAGATATGCACACACTTACTGGAAACTCTTTGTTTTTGTTGTGTTTTTAGTCTATAGTCAGTCCAGACAAAATATTTGGCCTACCAGGATATGTGAATCATTCTTCTTTGTAAGGCTTCATTTATCATCTGTGTTCTGAAAATGTTTTGTATGAGGGAAACATTGAATGCACTGAGAAATTTTATTGTTAACGAGCGTTTTTACAGCTGTTAGGTAAAAATCCTGCTTTGGTAAGATCAAAATATTATTTAATTGTTTTAGCCTATTGGAACCACAGGAAATGTAGAGGGTGGGAAACTCCCAAATGACTCGTCACTCTTCATCACCTGTAGGTGAGCAATGGCATACAGACTTAAAAAAAACACAAAAACCAAATCTTAGCAGCTGGTTAGTTCTGGGGGAAAAAAAAAAAGAGAAGAAAAGTTGCTCCTTCATCCTTTATGCATTGCTAATACTTCTGCTTTAAGTAGAAAACATGCTTTAAAATTTCCTTTATCACTGCAAAAATATATGTACAGTACAAAATTGATGTTAAGGATTGAGTGAACAGATTGACTTGTATTGTTTTTTTTCTTTGTAGTCTGTTTTTAAATGACACTAAGGGCATATACACATGAATGCAAGCGAGGAGGGCACTGTCTAAAACGTTATATGGACTTTCAATGTGTGTCTCGCTACCTGGAGGAATGTAGCAGTTGCTTTGAAGTTGAGGGGATAATGATATTCTAGTAGGCAGCTGAGATGGCCTTTCAGTCACAAAATTCTGTAAGTTTTGAACAAAGTTTAAATTAAGTATGATGTCAGGAAGTTTGGTGATGTGTGATATTTATGAATGATGTTGGCTGGGGTGTGAGCGTGTACAGCTCCATGTTCCAGTTCCTCTCACTGAAGGAGTCTGGCTCTGTACATGCTTAGAGGCAGGAAGCATTACAGAAAAATAAATAACAATAAGGAATGAAAAAGGGCACTGGAAGAGGAGCTGAGAGATTGTAAACATTGTCTTTTAGAGAGCAAGTGTGCAGTATACAGAGGAAGAATTCTGTGAAGTTAGTGGAGAGGTAACTAAAGGACTCGGAAGTTGAGGCAGTTTCTTACAGAGGATTGAAAAGTAGATTGGGATGAAGTGAATTTCAGAGCAAACATCTTGCATGTTGAGATGTGCTAAATTATATTTACAGATTGGGATTCAGATGTGGGTAGCTTGAGCAAGCTACGAAACAGGAATTTGCAGTGATGTGTGATACGGAACTGCGAATAAACACTTGATTTAAGGCGGCTAACGTGAGGCAGTTGCATGATATCTCTGCAGCACTTTCACAGTGTGGGATAGTCCATATGAGGAAGATTCCGTCTTTACGGATTTCAGACTTGGAGGATTGCTTTGATATGGGACAGATGAAAGAGAGATGTCTGAAGATACTGCTTTCGAAACAAGGAAGTGAAGACAGAAGGGGTTTATCTGTCTCTACTGCCTGAACTATGTTGTAGTTTATAGGCACCGTGTTGAAAATTTCACATGAGCTGGCTTGATCATGTACTGAAAGAATATCTTGAACTTACAGAGATGCTCATTTTTAACATAGTTGGCAAATGTTATTCAAAAGTAATTTTAAATTTTTGGAGGTCATGATAATTCCCTAGCTCTAAAGTGACAGTGTTTTCAGTGTAAAGCAGCATTAAGCTGCACAGATGTTGCAATTCAGCAGGAAATGTGGATCTTTCAAATAAGTTTTGGGTCAAGTATGTATTTCCTTTGATTACAAGCAAGTGCTTTTTACTAAAGATCAATGTGGTTTTTGATGTTATGGAAATATTTCTCTTATTGGTCAACTTCCCAACCTGGAAATGCTTTTATGATTGTTTTGCTTAAATGTGGGTCGTACCAACTTTAACAAGTTGCACTTTGCTGTTTCTGTGGAGTATCCTTCTGGTATTGAAAACAACAAACCACGCTACATCTAAACTTAAGGTATACTTAAAGCTTCATTAACCTTCACCTTGAAAATTTCAGAAAGTACATTACTTTCTGTATAAAGAGTGTTATTTATGAAGGATTCTTCTATTTATCTTAAAGCAAGATGCATACTGTAAAGCATGCTTATTTTGACTTCTGGTTTCTTGGCTTGAAGAAGGGACTGCTTTTTTGCTGCTATATCTCTTACACAGATGTTCATTTTATTTCTTGCTTAATTTTACTGTAATACTTCATGTGCACATTTGATGACAAAGAAGTAGCAGAGCATCCTTTACAAAGTATTTGGAGACTTACTGTGTACCAAATAATCACTCTGAATTCTGGGGAAAAAATGAGTATGATGAAACAGCTGAGATCCAGGCATGTCAGAATTGATCTTGAGATTAAACATTCTGCATTTTCAGCTGCTCTGTGCAAGATAGTCTGTTGGAACATGAAATATGTAATTAGTACGTGTGAGAAGATGCAAAGGACTCTTTATTTGATGTAAACACTGTCATAATGCTCCATGTCCTGTTTTATTTCAGTGTTGATGATTGCTTACTTACAGTTTGTATTATTTGGCAAGAAGACATAAAGAAGTTCTAAAGAAACTTCACAAAATACTCAAGATTATCTCAAGGATAAAACTGATACTATTCTTCATGGCAATCTTTCCTTATTTCTGTGAAAAAAGTTGTATGATTTTTTTTTTTTTTTTTTAAATGAGAATACAAGCCTTTACCTTTTTGGTCATTAACCAGACATGACGCCCAGATCCTCAAGTTCAGGGAAAAAATACTGCTCTGTCACAACAGAACTTGCTGTTCTGATATGGAGAGGTTTGCAGAGCTTGTCAACACAGCCCAAGGCAAATCCTGCTCTGTCAGTGGGATGGTAGAGTGAAAGAGTAACCTGTCTTGGAGGATTCGTCTGCATAGGGTTTCCACTGAGGGAGTTACCGTGTTGAGGATACTGTCTGCATAGGTAAGGGTATCTTATCCTTAATTAAAAATTCCCTTTTTGGAAAAGCGTAAGAAAATATTTGTATAATAGTAGCCATAGCATATTTGGAAGTAATCATTCTTTAAGAAATATCCATTTCCCCTGTTGGATAGTTCTGAAATAATAGCTATATTAAGTGCCTTCATCTTTGTACATTACTACAGTACTGTCAGCAAAATTAGTTTTGGCTAAAGATTTACAGTTTAAAAGGTCAGTGGAAAAACAAAACCAAAGTGCTTTCTACCAAAACTAGCTATTCTTTTTTGCTTCTTCTTTCCCTTGGCCTTGTGCCCCCACCAACAGACATCAAACTTTTAATGAGTGTACCTCACTTAGATTTCACAAGTTCAAGCAAAAGAAGCTAACTTCAGTTTTCAAATTGCAAGCAAATGACTTTGTATATGGGTAGTCAGTCCTCATATAGTCTAGACATGATGTCAAGATTGCACAGGTTTGTTTCATAGCATCTGAAATAATCTTAGATTTAATATTTTGTTCTTTTTTTCAGCCTTTTGTTTAAGATTTATACGCTGGTGAGCTCAGTGACTATTTCTTTTTCGGTGACTTTCCTCAGACTTCATGCTTCATAGTGTTTGTGGCCGTTCTCTTTAAATGCCTTTAGAATTGTGAACTCAGGCTAAACTCTATTTTCAATCTCCAGTTGTTGGACATTCTTCATGGGCAGCCGGAGGATTTATTCTTTCCAAATACATTAGGAAAGGAGAGAGAAAGTAACAGGTTGGATTGTTACTTATTTGCTACTAGCTTACAGTTCTGCAGGTGTCTTCCCTACAGTTAGACAATGTACACCAGAAAACGTAAACTGATGTCTTTTCTATTTTTGGGGTCCTTCTGGGTACTTAATGCAGTGGTTGGGTTGAGCTTTGTTATCTATTGCCTGGTAACTTTTTTCTCTGAACGGGACAGTAGCAGCATCTTTAGATGGCAGCTCTGTGGTCTCCACTGAGAGAAGAGTACGCTACAGGCACTGATGTATTTGAATGCTGCTGCAGCAGTCGCGTTCATATCTTTATGGTGATTCTTAGCCTTGTGCAGATGCGCAAGTGTAGATACCTCTGTTCCCTGTACAATCCAAGTTTGTCATAAATTGATAGCAAACAATTGTAGCTTCCTTGCCTGTTCACTGCAGACTAAGGCAATGTGCTCATGTTTTTCAGATGTGGTAGACTTGTACCAGTGTAAGGAAAAACGTTTTCCTGAGCTGTTTTAGCAGATGGTTTATCACGTACTCTGAGTAAATTACCTGATTTAGAAAAAGAAAGCTCTGAGGGGAAACTGAGGTACTGTGCCCATAGCTGTGCATTTATGGGTTCAACATTGTCATGTTGACTCCCTCTCCCATCCTCTTTGCATGATATTAAGATTAAATAATCTTTTTATCTCTCCCAAGAGATAAGCTTTCCAGAAAGATGTGGAAAATCTTGATTCAAATTATGATCAGTTCATACTTTACCTATAAACATGCAACTCTGAGGTAGCAGATATATGTAGAAGGTATATGCAGTGCCAAAGAGATTGTGTAGAAATTCCAGGTCTACATTGCAAGCGTGCTGCTGTAGATGAGGATACTGGAGTGCAGGGGGAGGTTGCTGTGGCTACTCAGAGTTGCTGTGGTAGGTTCTGCTCTATGTATCATCTGATCCTCCAAGTAAGATGGTGTGAAGCTGGTTGGTTGTGCTGCGAAAATATAGATCATATGATTATGGGCATATTCTAGGTGCAGTATTTCATTTGTCTGTAGGGCTGCCTTATTAGATCTTGCAACATTGAGCTGATGTTCTGCCCTAGTGGGGAATATAAGGGGAGTGGCTTTGGCTTCTTCAGTTTAAATTGAAGGCCATAACTAAACTTTTTTCAATAATTGTTCTGTTTGGTTATGTTCTGGTTTGAGTCATGAAGGAAGGAGTTGCAAAGTTGCCTTTTTTATTTATTCTGGTTGACACAATAGAGTTGGGGTCTGGTAGGATTAGTAAGGGAAGAAGATTTCTTGTCAGAGATATAGGAGAAATCGGGAATGGGATATTTTTTTTTCCCCTCCCCTGGGGGCGAGAAAGATGCTTATAAACATAAGCCAGGATCCAGACACTTAGCACAATGCTTTTTTTTTTTCCTTTTAAATTGAGACTAGGTATCCTATTAAGCTCATAACTTCCTTTTCAGTTTTATATAGCAGTTCTTGTACCTGCATCAGAAAAAATGGATTTTTGCCATTTTATTTACCTGTAATAAGATTTGTTGTTTCCAGATCAGTGGCTAAAAAATCTTTTTTTTTTTTTTTCCTGTTAATGCAAAGCTTTGAATTTGTTTTATATTTGAAAGCAGATTTTTAACTTTGGAAGTTCTGATGTTTGAGTAGTCCATCTCCAGTAAATTCTTTTCTCTTTTGTTTTTCCATTGACCATAAACTTAAAAAACCCCAAAACTCCATGAGGGTAAATAAATGATGACAAGTACAGATATGGGATAAGGGTAATAGGATGATGTGTGCAAACCTGGTAACTTCTTTTTGTAGATTTCTGGTAAAACATGTAGCTGTTACGTACGTAATAGAAGTACTCAGAGGCTTAGTGTGCGAGTTGTGCATACAACACTTGAAAGTCATGGTGATGCCAAACAATATTAGAAAATCCTATTAAAACTTAAAACTGCATTCACTCTATAACTAGACACAGAATGTACTATAAAGCCAGGGATGCTGTTTCATGACTGCTGAGTTTTCAATATATTATCTTCGAGGTTCTTTGAAAAACAACTGCTGTTGAAAGAATTGAAGTCTTTACTGGCTGATAATCAATGATTTCTATATGACTGTTTTGCTAAAACAAGAGAATGTCAATGATTTACAAATGTTAGGCAGTAGAAAGTATGTGTCTTCTCTGTCTGCAGCTCTTCTCAATAATTGTCAAAAGATTTTATTCTTGTTAGAAAGCATTAAGTAACTTACTTCAGCTGCCACTTGAACAAAAATCAATCCCAAAAGCCAACTCTGGTAAGTTACATAAAACCAAGGGAGACCTGGAGGGCAAACAAATAAACAAACACCACCACAAAGAAACCAACCAACCAAATCCCCCCAAACCACCAGCAAAAAAAAAACCCAAAGTAAAAAAAAAACAAAACAGAAATCAGTTCTTTCATTTTCATCATATGTTTTCTATAGAAGTTTGGGGCCTTCAAATCCACAGGTGGATTCTGTAATTTATTTAAGTAATGGATAGCAGTAGGTTTTACAGTATATGTGGTCAGCCACTTGAGGGAGGTAATACATAGAAAGCATAAGGATGAAAAGGTAAGACCTGCTTCTGCCATGCAATAGGGTTTTTTTTAACACTGTGTCAGGAAGACCTTTTTGCTAAATTATGTCAGACTCTGTATGGTTGAAATACTGTTCAGTGACGTGGCGGTGAGGTGTGGAGCATTGACTCTTGTTCAACTTCTCTTCTGCAAATTTGTGGTGCTCTAACTGAAGCATAATAAAAGTATGTGCCTCGCTTGGTTCTATATACTGTGCATATAAATTAAAATACTTCTGCATTTCTGCCTTCTAGGATGGGGGAAGGAAGAATGCAGTACAGATGGTATATTTGGTTTGTTTTTTTTTTTTCCTTTTTGGCAGCGGGGGTGTGTGCCTTTTAAGGATTGTTTTGGATATGTTCCTGTTTTATTTCATTGTACCTCTGCATTTAAATCTTTCGCGCTTCTGTTAATTCCAAGTTAATATATGTTATAATTGTATTGTGCGTAAGTAGGACATAACCTGAAACCTGGCTGGAGTATATGGAAAACTACTTCAATTTAAAGACAAATGACTTCTTTATGTGTTGCACCTTAGAATATTTATGTTGCAATATTAAGTGTGTTTTTGTGACAGTAATTGATTCAGCGTGATGTAGCATGTCTGTAGAGAGCCTCCTTACGAGCTATCTGTAGTACCTTCATGATTTAAAGACAAACTTTCAAAAGTCATTGGTGGATTTTTTCCCCCCCTTACATTCTTTCACAGCACATGAGAAAGTAACAAATAACTGAGGAAATTAATCTGGCAAGGTTTTTTCCTGATTAATTTAATGTTACTTTTATTCAGTACCATACCTACTAGGGATACAGAACTGAAAAACAGGACTGAAATTGTAACTTGGACTTCTCTGTTGCAGTACAATAGTGTTTACTCTTGTCATCATGACTGCAAGAAAGTGAAAGATGAGTAATAAGATGGATTGGGGAAGATTCCTTGCACAAAATTGAGACTGATGTAACTGAGAAGCAAATAGAAGTGAAAAATAGAGGTATGTAGGTAGAATGTGTGCCCAGTGGAGCAAGGTGGGTAGGAGCTCTGCTGTTGCCTTAATAACAGTTGATATAAAGTAGATGTTGGAAGCTGGCATGATCTGTAGAAAGATTCTTATGTGTCTGACTGGTACCTTTTTCTGTTTTATTAGTCTTGATACTCCTCAGATTTTTTTCGTTCTGACAGAGAGGTTCTGTTGTTCCTCTTAAATCTCCATGGAGATTTTTTTGGAGTTAAAGCTAGCAGAACTTATGTACACACAACACTGTCTTGTCATCCATAACTTCTCAGTTCTCTAAACTAATCCCAAGCATTTTTAAGTGTGTGATGGCTAGATTGTAATGCTGTATGTAAGAAATCTTAGAAAAGAAAAGGCTGTTTGGCTTGGACCATGTTGTTCTGCCATGCACTTCTGTCAGTGTCGGGATTCTGACTGATACCAAACACTGGTTAGATTAGTAAAGAAGCTTGCAGCTTATAAATTAGAGAGCAGCTCTCATCTGTATATGTATTTCAATTATTTGGCCTGCTAAACCAGAAAATCAGATAGATAGATTTCAAAGTACTTGTACGTCTGTTAATAATAGAGTGATAAAACCTTTTACTTTGGCAAATAGATTGTTTGCAAGATAGAGATTTTTGGGTTTGCTTACAATATTTCTCAAATAGAATACCTTGTAATCCTTTGTTCTTGTGGACCAGGCTTATGTGTTAAAATGCCCTTCATAGAAGGGCAGTGGAAACAATTTTCAATGTATCATACAGCATATTTCCTGAATTTTGAGTCTTAAGTTTACAATGGTTTCTTCCTTATTTCTAAAGATGCTAGAGATTCTAAGATACGCTATGACATATATTTCTAAAATATGTAATCAGAGCATATATAGTGTATGTGTATGTATTTTTGGGGTAACATCTGAAAATATTGTTGTCCTGAACAAACTAAAAAGCCATAGTAACTTTTTAATTTTTTTTCTCCTTTCATGCTCTCCATATCAAATCTTCCAACTGAAGAGATGTAGTTTGTGTAATTAATCTGTGTTGTGGAGGGACTTCTCTCCCCTGCCCCCTGCTTCAGTAGCCACTGGTTATGTAGGGGTGGTTGGAAAAATGAGGAAAGGATAAACCTGAAAGTGTAGGGCTTTTTGCTTGGATAGTAAAACTAATTTCCTTAATGGATGAGTCAGTTAAATAAGATCTTGCAGGTCCAGTGAGGAGAACTTCAGGGTTGATTATTACAATTATTTTGGAATGATAAAGGTGGAAGCTTCTACATTACACCAGAAATAATTGTGAACAGAATACTCTGTTTTTCAGTGCATTCATTAACTTAAAAAGGAGACATTTTGGACTGGCTGTTAATAATGATGTGTTGGTTGTAGTATAATGGTAACAGAGTTTAGTACTTAATTTGTCAGCTTAGGGAATGCAGAGGGTTAGAACTGTGTTGATGTACAGTAATTTTTATAGCTGATGGATTGTCACTGAAAGAAACTTTTGTGTTGCCATGCTGTCTTGGCAATTTTCAGCTTGTGTAACAGCCACTTGAAGGTCATGTTTAAGAACAGCCCGTAGGCTTTTTGTATGTAACATTGAGCACTGGTCTTATTTCTACCAGGCAAAGGGTAAGAGAAGTGGAAAGGTGGCTTACAACCAACTTCCACTTGCCCTCTGGTCCTGTGCTGCTGTTCTGGGGCACCTGGCCAAGCATACATAATGTGAAAGACTTGCTAGTAAACCCCATTATTTGAAGATAGAGAATATATGCAATTTGCAACAATTTCTACATATTATGGAAAAGATTGCATTTAGTGAGTAGCAAACAAACAGTTATGTTATGGACTTGCTTAACAGTATGAGTATTTTGTAATAATGTGCAGTTTGCATCTCACTAGTATTTAAAAAAAAATCAAAGTACTTTCAGACATGTTAGTCTCATGTGACAGATTCTTCATTCATCAGGAGTAGAATTCTTGCTGATCTTTTTCACTACTAGAAAGTAGTAGCTCTGTACTCTCCTCATCTCAAAGGCGTTGTATGTTCTAAAGAATGTGAAAGGTATTTCTTAAATTGTTTTGTATTCAGAGAAAGTATTTACTTCCACTGTTTAAATATTTAAACTTGACTGAAGAACAAAGTAATACTTCAGTATAATTTGTACGTAACTCAGATTGCATCATTCTGATTGTTCTATACATCTTACGTAGAATACTTTCCTACTAGTTTCAGTTTTTAGCTTGTACATCTCTATTATTCCTAGATCTAAAATATGCTTTTCCAAAAAAACCCTAAAACCAAAACTGCTCACCCCCCAAGAGTGAAAAACCTCCCCAACTTTTAATGTTGTTATTCTGTCATAGTAAGTACACCTTTGTTAGTAGTACAGAGGATGCTGAAGTCATTCTACCATGAATGTTGACAGGTCAGTGTTCTCTCCCCTCCCCCTTGTATGCGGGACTAAAGCGGTCACCAACTGAATATTGTTTTCAGTGCATCACAACCTAATTTTTCCTTTATTCATGATTATTAATTTGTGTCATTTGAAGCCAGTTTTTAAGTGTGTTCTGTCTTTGGCATGTTGAGCTATGGCATTAGCTGTTCTCCAGAAGATAATTGAATGGTTGGAAGTTGTTACTACTAAGGGAGAGAAAGCATATACCATTCATCCAGAAATAAAACATTATTACAATTCAAGCCAAATAGGATAAGTAGACCCAAAATATTCTTTATTAAATGTCTAGGTCAAGTGTCTAAGCTTTTATCATGAAACATGTTGGTACGTATAGAGATATTTATAGGTATTTCTGTGTTTCTCTCTTCAGACCTGACTTATATTTGAAGACTTTTTTTACTTCTACTGAAAACAATAAAACTCGGTGCTGGTATGTTTAAAATCTATAGCATATTTATTTATATGCCCAACTTTTATGGGTTTGTTTTCTTGCTTGTTTTGTAAAATGCTATGTGATGTAAAGTATTCTGATGCTTTTACTCATGCAGAAGAACTCCAAAGGGGCTGCTGAAGGTGAATCCGTTTGCTGTTGCAGTTACTGTGCAGTAGCGTGTGTGTATCTCCCAAACTGGAATTGATCCAATAAAGAAATGTTTGAGGTAGTCCATCAGAATCCACAAAGTTGCTAAATAAATATGCTGTATTTAAGCTAATATGGAGTAATCACATCACCTCTGAAACCGACAGTAGTGTGATATATGTGAGGATTTAAAAAAAAAAATTATTTAAAACTTAAAATTACTTAGTTAGTCCATTCCTTTTTTTTGTGAACTGAAAAGAAAAAAAGGTAATGTTTACTTTTAAACCTTCCTCTAGATTATACATTGTCTATCTCAAAGCCATGTTAGATCATTCATTCTTTTGTTAATGAATCACTAGAATTATTTGTTTGACAATGAATCACAAAGCAGGTTTGAATGAAGCTTATTGAGGAGTGTATTATTATCAAATTTGCATCACAAATGCTGCATTCCTACATATATTTCATTGGGTTTCATTGAGTTACTGATCCTGTTCTTCTCTGCTTCTTCTTTTTCCCCTCCCTGCCTCATTTTATCTCCTTCTCTAAAAGGACAGTTTGAATTCAAGCTTACTACATTTGATAGCTGTTGCGTTTTCTTTTCTGTTGCTTTAGTGTGGTAATTTACCAAGCCCATCATTTTTATAGATAAGAATCTGCTCTAGCTATAAAATGCACCATTTACTAGCTCATGCTAACACTATTTCTTGCAAGTAAGGTTAGATGTAAAGATGTTTTGATTACACTGAAATTACCTGGGTAGATATTCAGAATTATATTAAAAGCAAAATTCTATGGTGTAAAATTAGCCGAGAGTGTAGATACTAGTTTCTAGGTCATGTTAAAGAAAAGATGAACTGCTAGTGCCTGGAAGTGGTCTACACTGTGGAGGTGTATCATTCAAGTTTAGGAGTTAAATTATTGGTAGTTTCTAATCTTACACTTCTTCGTGTCATACAATCAGTTTTCATGCGAGTTGGGTTTTAATTACAGGTGTGTTTTGATTTTCACTAAATTCTATGTTATCTTCAAGAGCTTTCTTCAGTTCTTCAGGCTGTTGCAGTAGTATGTCCCTGTCGTAACAATATTATTGATGGCATCTTAGGCAGCATTAACAACACTTGACATCTCTGAGAAAATAGAGTTCTGAACATGTCAATCCAGTCAATAAACCCCCAAAATAAGTTTTCTGTTATGGATATGCTTAGTTAGCTTAGCATCTCTGGCTGTTTCTGAACACACTTTATTCTTGGTAGAAGAAAATTGGGTAAATGTAAACTGTTGTGAAGTAACAACTGGGAAGTTCATAATGTGTTTAATTTATTGTACTTCATTTTGTATGGTTCATAATGCTCTGGCTAGTTGGCTAGTGCATGTTCTTTGTGGAGTAGTGGGGATTTAGTGCTAATAACACATTCGGTCTTAAGAGAACTGCAAAACCTTTATTGGCTCTGGTGTTTGCTTGAATTTGTTCTAGACTTTTTTGTGATTGCTGTTTGGTTTTGGGTGGTTTTTTCCTTTTCAGAAGAAGAAAAACATGAAGAAGAAAAATAGAATAACAGAGAAGTTTCAGTATAATATGGAATTTATGGGTGAACCAAAAAGCCAAGTGTATGTGCATTATATTAACAGGCATAAGTTTTAGTTTACTGTATGTTTTGGCACTGTTTGTGAGTTCATTTCTGTATAGGCACTTTTTTCCCTGAAGACCTATGAGCTAAACAATGTGCAATCAAGACGTGTACCTTTTTTCCATGTTCATACCCTTCCTTTTGTTTCTCCACCCGCTTGTCAGGATGTACAGATGATCATCTACATACATCTCTAGCCACTGAGATGCTAAGCTGTTTCTTAATAGGTGTGATATTTGGGTTTGCTCTTGCTAGGCAATATCAAGGCTTTCAGCAGCCTCTGCTGCCCTCTCCTGCTGTGCTTTCTGGCTTCTGGTCTTGGAAAAGCAAGTGACTGCCAGGACAAAATGGGCCCTTCCGGCTTTGGAAGCTGATCGGGTGGAGGGTTCCATGCACCCTGATGCTCTTCTATAAAACTGAGATATTTATAGCTTAATACAGGTTCCCCTACCTCCTAAAGCATATCAGTCTTAGTTATGGGTTGGAGAGAAAGACCTCAAACACACTACTTAGATTAACGTGAACATGAATAAAAACCATGTGAAATTGTCATGCTGGTCGTGATGGTAGCATAATTTCTTAAATTTGAAATGGTAGGCTAATCTTGTGTGTTCAGGAACTTCTAATATACTTTTTCTTATTTCTGGGTCACAGGTAGTAGGAAAAACACGGTTCAAGAAAAATAGACACTGAGTATGGAAGTTAAGATTTCATGTGTAATTGGGGTGATCTGGGCAATGTTTGACCAGACGCAGGCTAGAATAACAGTTTGCTTTCCTTTTAAAAAAATCTTTGTGTATATATTTAAAATGAGGAAAAACAGTATTGAAAGGTTTGAAAGTGAAAATTCTGTGTAAAGATATGTAGTGGGGTATGGAAACTATTTTGGTAATTCTTTCTCTAGGAGTTAATTACTTTAAAGATAATTGGTGGGAACACTAAGGAAGGGATTAGAAGTGTGTCCTGGAAAAACAGTCATGGGGTTTTGCATGTATCCCATTAAATGGTGTAACAGTATCTTTAAGGGCTCCTGTTCTGGATAACAAATAGAAACACAGTTTAGAGAGAGTGTTTGAAAATATGTTTAATTGAGTGTTGTATAAATATGCAATGAAAACAACTAGGACTTGGATGACATTGTACAGGACAAAGAGTACTTAAAGTGCAGACCTCTGTGGGAAAAGTAATGTTTACTTCAGAAAGTATCATCTATCAGTTTGACAAATAAAGCTTAGCTGGCATAAATTTCTATTATAAAAATCTGCTTATGTAAAGCCGTTACTAGAACCTAGTTGTGTAGTGAAACTGTTCTGAATATATTAATGTGAAATGGCGAGTATCTATTCTGCCATTTTTATGCATTTACTCTAGCTAGCTGTATTACAAAATATGTTTTGTTTATCCAGTATACTTTCGGCTTTAAAGTTCTGGTACAAAAGGCTGTAGCACTTTGCTAATTCGGTTGGCATGTGTCTTGGGTGGAAATTGGTCTGATAATCCTGAAAATAAAAATACCATGTAAGTTGTTATCTCTCCTCTGGGGAACATTGTAGGTGCATTTATGATAGTATCAGTGGCTGCTGGCAAGTGTTTGACTGAGCAGGCTTTAGTTGGATCAGGAGATCATATTCTTCCCACAGCTGAGACAAGTTCCTTTTCCTCTGTGCTGCAGGTGATGAGGAACTTCAAAAAAGGATTTGGAACGGCTGTGTATTCTATAATAGGTGTTGAGTAATTAGTTGAGTGCCTGGTGCACACTGATTGACTCTTATTTTCTGGGTATAATTTGGGTGAGAACTCATCCTAGAAGGTGAGAGTTTTGATGTTTTAAAAGCAAAGCTAGGTAACATCTTGTTTAAACTCAGCATACTGGGCTGTACTGTTTGACAGAGCAGTTGATAAGTTTTGGATAACCCTGAAGCTGAAAAAGTCCATACTGAACTAAGGTGACAACATGCATAAGGAAGAATATCTTGGAATAGTTTGATGGGGTATCTTTTTGATGTGTCATTTTCAACATGCAGAGAAATTCTTTCTGCTTTGTAGTTGTGATAATCTGGAAGGATACATTTAAGAACAGTTGGAAGTAATTTGGTGATTTGAGGCTCAGACTGTATTACACATGCAAGTCCCACAGGATTTCAAAGTTTGTAGGGCTTTTGCACTTTAATATCCTTTTGTGTGTTGTGGCAGGGCTGGATAATAGCATAGTACTTTCATTTGGAGGTTGAATGTTAAAGATGGTCATGCCTGTAGCCCCCAGGGGGTCTTCAGTGATAACCTTCTAGGTCTGAAATCTGGGAAACAATGCCATAATGGTTTGCTCTTATTTTGATTTTTGTGTTGTAAAACTAAAAGTGCCATTTCTAATTAAGGATTTACAGTGAAGTTTCAGTTTTGTGACAGACATCTGAATAAAAGCAGATGAATAAACCCTAATGTCTGTGGTGCTGGGTAATGATTCTGAATGATTTGTTAACATTTCTGTTGAGTGTTATGATTGTGGTATACTCTGAATCCAATTCATTACAATCATTGTTGACTTATACATTTAGACACTAGTAAATGGCATATAGATCAGACAGAAGGCATGCTAGAATCATAGCCAGTAGCTGGAATTGGAATATGGTAGCTTTGTATGTATACGTGAATGCCTTTTTTTTTTTTTTTTTTGTTTGTAGATAGCATAGTTTTAATAGTAACAAATCTGGTGTGCCACTGTTCACCATTTTGCAATATGTACATATAGATTATGTGCGAAAGTGAAGCAAGTCCTTGGCTTTCCTGGTCATTAATCATTTATATCACTTTTGTGTTTTTTCAGCATGTTTGAACTAACAGCTTAGAGCTTAATGCAAAGACTATTCTAGTCTAAGCCAGTGTTCTTTATATGCAGGTGATACTTACTTCTGGAAGAATTTTAGGATAGTCTTTCCACAGTTGAACTCCTGTTCAGTGATTTTCCTTTGGAACTTCGGATGCAGTTTTCATTTAGTTTCTTTTGGGAGGTAAGAGTGGAGTGTTGGTTTTGGTTTCTTTCCTAGACTAGTTTTTTTTCTCTATTTATTTATTTATTTAAATACAGAGTTCTCTCTGAGTGACTGCAGCTTGTCACTGTTAGGTAGGCAGCTCTCCCAAATTAAATATTTAAGGTTTAGTCATGTTTAGTCATGTAAAGCAGATTTTGCCTAAATGTGCCAGAATGAAATGACTTACTCTGATACATCTGGTTCTGTTCCACTGCTGAAATTCTTTTAGGGTTCAAAAATAAGAACATAAGGTAACAGGGAACACCAGTACAGAACAGTTGTCCCTGGTTGTACTTTTTTTGTCCCTTTATTCCAGAGGGGTAAAAAATCCTTTTGGGTATGGTTGTTATAATTTTTCTGCAGGATTACAATATAAACAAAAGGAAGGCTTCCTGCACCTGACAATATTTCTTATTATAATGCATTTTTCATTTAGAGTACTACAGAATTTGTAGTTCTGTATTTGAATGTAGCCCAAATGAACACAAACACACCATTTACATTTGAAATCTTCAGAACGGGGAATATTTTCCTCGTACAGACTCTGTAGATGGAACATTCATGCTCCATGCATGGAGAATGAGAAAACACATGGACGCATTAGCTGGAATGTATCTGGCACGTCTCTTCCTTGGGGAGATGGAGCGTTCCGTAGCTGTGAGTTGTTTTCTTTTCAAAGTGGCAGAAAAAGTTGTTCTGTATGTGTTCTTTATCCAAGATATTCTGGCTTCCCAAATTCTTCTTTTGTAACTTGAGAACTGACTCCATCTTGTACTCCGCATATGTTGTATCCCTATTACCATAGAGATGGAAATATTAAGATGCTCCACCAACCATCCTTTATCAAAACAAAAAATGACCAAGATCTTTACATTGGAAGATTTCTTGAAAAGGCACTGCAATTCTCCGTGGATCTGTGGCCCTGTGGCTGTCACAAGTTGACATCACGTAAAGTCAGACAATTTAGCACATGATAAATTTGGCAATCTGTTCAGCATCTGGTCATTCAGTAAAATCCAGGAAGACAGAGTTAATATATGCGTGAAGTTTTATGTTTTCAAGGCCTCGTGCCTTAGATAATATGGCTACATGTGCCAGGGAAATGAAATTAAGAAGCCAGAATTATGATAGTACCAGTCATCCTCCTTATCTGTGAGTTCTGGATTTGCCTCCCCAAGACCCACATTCCTTTTCTGCTGCTATGGTTTTAGGAATTCAACCAGTGTATATGGGTTACCATATGCTATCACAGAGAAAAATAGTGTAAATTTATTTTATTCTAAGCAGGTTCATCTTTACTTTTCCAATGAAAATTCATCATCTTCATGGAAGTAATACCTCAGAACCTTTCCAGAAGGTGGTCCCTGTTGGAACCATTATTTTCTTCTTGGGAAAGGTGTACTGCAGTGATTTAAACTTGCTGAAGTAAATAGAGGTTGTCCTTCAGTGTGGAAATGGAACCATGTTTTGCGGTCATGTTTTATCATCTGTCTGCAGCCTAGATGTAGTTGCCCATTAAGGAAATCTGGTTAATCTCCTGAATCCTCTGCATGGTGGGTTGACCTCAACCAGCGTCTAAGCCCTCACCCAGTTGTTTGCTCACTCCCCTACAGTGGAATAGGGAAGAGAATTGAAGGACAAAAGTGAGAAAAACTTGTGTGTTGAGATAAAGACAGTTTAGTAAGTGAAGGCGGGAGGAAGAGGGGAAAGAAAAAAAAAAAGTGATGAAAAAGTAGTCAATCTCCATATCCCACCAGCAGACCAAAGCCCAGCCTGTCTCCAAGCAACATCTACTTTGGCTGCACTCCGCTCCCTGCCCCGCCCTGCCCCCCCCCCGGGTTTTATTACTGACCATGATGTTATATCGTATTGGAATATCTATCTGGTCAATTTGGGTCAGCTGTCCCAGCTGTGTCCTCTCCCAGTCCCTTGCCCACCCTTAGTGCTACTCACCTTGATGCTGTGCAAGCACTGCTGAGTGACAGCTAAAACACTGGTTTATTATCAATGCTGTTTTAGTCACATATCTAAAACACAGCATGATATGGGCTGCTATGAAGGAAATTAACTGTATTGCAACTGGATCCGGTACATTCTGTCCCTGAAAGTCTTCAAATTCTGTCATTTCACTGCTCACAGGGTAAATGGGGAATACCGAGTTTTTTAGGAGGTGAACACTTGCTTTAATCTTTCTTAGCTAAGCCTTCCAGGTTCGAAAGCAAGCATTTGAAGCACGAGTCTGATTTCAGCAAAGGCATTTGTTCCTTTGCCACAGTGCAGTTGGGCTGTCAGATTATTTCACGCTGCTTTCCTGAAGTGAACAAGCTGTTCTTCTTTGACTTCCTGCCCACTGAAACCAGACAGAATTACTTCTTTCTCCAAGTTATCTTCAGGACCTTTCTTCAGGAGTTATTGAAAGAGACTTAGATGATACTGGTCTGCGGAGTTAGCTGTTGTGCAAAAGCTGAACACTGTACCAGTGCAAGTTGTGGAGTAACTGGGGTTATTCTTGAATCCTTAGTGAGGAGAGGTCTGCTTCCTGTAAGACTGATTCCAGTCTTTTAAGTTTGGTTCTGTGATTGCATACTCGGCTAACCACAATGGGAAATCAGTATGTCTTCCTGCTAAGACAGATGATCTGTTTATCTTCTGTGACTCACTGCACCAAGTGTTACCTCAGGTGACCTCAGGTATCTGGAATCGTTCTGAGTTCTCCTGGTAAGCATTCCTTTGGAGAGTGGGTCAACATTGCTCAGATTTGCTGTGATAGTACCGTTCAGCACTTGTCACTTTTTTGGAGGATTCGGGGAAGTACATCAGATGTTTCATGAGAGTTGGGAAGCTCATTTTCACTGTCATGTTGTGCAAGGACTGCGGTCTTGTTTAGAAAAAAAGGTTTACATCAATGCTGTAGGGGTCTGGACTCTTAGAAATGAGTGATAGAGTGTACCATCAGCAAGTTTGCTGATGACACTAAACTGGGAGGAGTGGCCGACACGTCAGAAGGCTGTGCTGCCTTACAGCGTGACCTGGATAGGCTGGAGAGTTGGGCAGAGAGGAACTTAATGAAATTCAACAAGGGTAAATGTAGGGTACTGCATCTGGGGAGGAATAACCCCATGCATCAGTACAGGTTGGGGGCCGACCTCCTGGAGAGCAGCTCTGTGGAAAGGGACCTGGGAGTCCTGGTGGACAACAGGATGACCATGAGCCAGCAATGTGCCCTGGCGGCCAAGAGGGCCAATGGCATCCTGGGGTGCATCAAAAGGAGTGTGGCCAGCAGGTCGAGGGAGGTCATCCTCCCCCTCTACTCTGCCCTGGTGAGGCCGCATCTGGAATACTGCGTCCAGTTCTGGGCTCCCCAGTTCAAGAAGGACAGGGATCTGCTGGAGAGGGTCCAGCAAAGGGCTACAAAGATGATTAGGGGATTGGAACATCTTCCATATGAGGAGAGGCTGAGGGATTTGGGTCTCTTTAGTCTGGAGAAAAGAAGATTGAGGGGGGATCTTGTTAATGCTTTCAAATACTTGAAGGGAGGATGCCAGGGGGATGGGAGCAGTCTTTTTTCAGTGGTGCCCATTGATAGGACGAGGGGTAATGGGCACAAGCTTGAACATAGGAAGTTCCATCTTAACATGAGGAGGAACTTCTTTACTTTGAGGGTGGTGGAGCACTGGAACAGGCTGCCCAGAGAGGTTGTGGAGTCTCCCACTCTGGAGACATTCAAAACCCGCCTGGACGCTGTCCTGTGCAACCTGTTGTAGGTGACCCTGCTCTGGCGGGGGGGTTGGACTAGATGATCTCCAGATGTCCCTTCCAACCCTGACTATTCTGTGATTCTGTGAAAACTCAGATACGATGAGCAGCCTCGCTGCCTGTTACTAGATTGACAGGTAACAGGATGCAGAGTCATTCCTCTTTTAATATGCAAATTGTTTTTCAGGATAGGTGCTCTCACCTGTGTAGGGCTTCAAACTCTGATGTGCAAATTTGAAGTACCTTCCTTCTAAAGCATGAGCAGCAGACATGATACTCTAATTATAATGTTGGAAGCAGGGCATCAATCTGTTTTAAGCTCTTCTGCTCCTAAATGAGTTTGTAGCCAAACTTTCTTGGATACACTCCTGATTACATCAGGGTGTCTGGCCATACTTATGTTTTTCTGGTTCCATTCTTAAAAGTCTTCCTAGCCCAAGGGAGGACAAGGTGTGTCACTGATAATCCATTAATTTTAATATAGGTGAGAAAATTTTGACACTTGAAACTTCTGGGGTTTTTGTTTTGTGTGAAAGGGTAGAGAAAATTCAAGGCTTTGCTTAGCTTTGTGGACTTTTGCGTGTATGTGCGCACCTTCTTTTTGAAGACTGGTTGAATGCATTTCTTAGTCTGCATTAGAATGTTCTCCAGTCTCAGGTGAGAAGGTGTACAGCACTGCACAAGCACTGCGTTGCTCAGGCTCTGGTTCTTGGTAAGTAAACTTCCTGGAGTGTTATTCTTTCTCTGTTGTTTTCTGTTATGGGTGGAGTGCAGTGATCTGTTTCGGTCCAGTAATTTGCCTTTTTCTGTCTCAAGTAACTGAATTGTGAGGCTTTCTGTGAGTTAGAATTCATATTAGGTCATATAATTTACATCCTGACAGGGCTTCAGGGGCATATAAAAGAGCGTTCTTAGCTGATGTTTTCTTCAAAATTACTGTATAACTGAAAACGGTCTTGGAAAATCACCATCTAGTGCCTTTCATACCACTGAATTCTCACTGTCATATCAAGAAAATGTTCTATATGTGGACTACATATGAATACCACAAAACTAAAGAGAATTATTTATTGAAGAATGTCTGTCATTAGGGTACAGCTGAGAACAAGTTATAGTAAGAATTGTTTTTGTGGCAATAGTACTGCTTAATAAAAATGGCTTTTGTAAGAGTTTATCTGTGTGGGGACACAGGAACCTAAACCCCTTGGTGGAGACATTTCACTCAGACTTAAAGTAGCTGTATGGGTGTTTTATCTATAGCTTTGTTGCTTACTCATGGTTTTGAGCAATTAATCTTTCACCGAGTATAAAATGGGGATATCCCCATTTTGACAGGTCATCTGTCACCATGGTAACCAAGATAGTGACCTCCTATGTTAAAAGTGGTGCAGTATTATGATGGGAAGTCTTTTATAAGTTGAAGCACTAAGTTTCTGTTCTAACATCTGGCAGAAGAAAAATCCCTTTTGAGTCCAGCTGTTAGGCTGAAGAGAAATTAGTAGGCAAAATCTTTGAAAACTGAACAGTCTGTCTTTAAATAGAATGGTCCAGGATAATGGTATATTTAGTAGGCAAAAAAAAAAAGAAAAAAAGGGGGAGGGATGGACTATTAGCTTCCCTCTCTGCGAGTGACCCATGATAACGTAGCCTCATGCTACACGTGTTCTCACATCACATTATGTGGCCACTGCTGGGTTATACTCAGTTTTCTGCACTGAGGTTCAGGGCTGCATCTGCAGGTGGTGTAGGGTAAATATTGTATATCACACTAACGAAGCACTCAGTCAACACAGGAGCAGTCATTATAAGATTCTGAAATAAAGCTTTGGTTTTTTAGAAATGGTAGTAGTAGATGATACGGATGCTGCTGCTTTATAAAGTAGTAGTTCCTGAGACAGTTATCAAAATCTAAAAACTTCAAATTTGAAGCTGACGAGATTCTGTTCCTCTAACAAAAAATGCAGTAACCACTATTGGATCTGTGTGTGTGTGTGCTGTTGCATTTTAACTAACAGGATCCCACCTATTAAAGTCTGTAATGTCAAGGTACTCTGGGGAAAATAAAAGCTGAAGGATGTTAACTTGCAGTTCTTCCTTATTTATGAGTATCTTGAGTATTGCACATTAAATCTGATCCTTACATTTGTACTCTCTTTACTTTCTAAATTGAAAACAGAGTACTCTTGCATTTCTTCCTCTGACTCCCCTTAAGGAACTTGTATGTGATACATAAGCTTATTCCTATGGAAAGCAGGGTAATGCAGTTTTCAACTGAGATCTTTATGTTGAAATGGAATAGTGTAGTGAGTTCTGTGTGGTGTGGTGACCAAAAAGAGAGATAATTGTGATGGGTAACTCAAACATTTAATACCTTTCTACCTGGTAGAAGAGTTAGAGGAAGCTCTTTGGTTGTCTGTTACTATAGGCAAGCTTACTTTATTTGCTCAGCTAGATTTGACATTAGCATCAAACCAATAAAGATGTTAAAAAAACAGATTATGCCGGTCTACCTTGTTAGCAAGCTGATCTTCAACAAGATTAGCTAATATAACTAAACTCTGTAGAAAGAACCAGGGTTTTTGGATATATGAGTAATCTTTCAGGTAATTTATGTAAAAAAAAAAAAAAAAAGAGATCTAAGTAATGTCAAATGACTTGGCTTTAAACCATTGATTTGTGTGTTTTTGTTGATTTTTAAAAGGAACCCCCCTTTTCTTATTAGCTTTTTGTATGTTACAGCTGCAAAACTTTTGGCTGTCAAAATATTTAAAAAACATTCACAAAAATAACTTGAAATGCTATGGCATCGCAGTATTTTTTTTCTTGGAGCTCAGATACATGGAGCTATGTAAGCCTATAGCTGCGTGTTTCTTTTCTTACTACACCTGTGTTCTTTACCCAGGTCAGTTTGCTGGTATATGAAGGTATATGAAGACTTAGGGAAAGGTAGAATGTATTCAGTTTAAAAGGAAAAAAGTGTCTGATTTGTAGTGAAGATAATCTTTCATTAAATATAGAGTCCAAACCTTCTACTTCAAATATGTGAACTTGGTATAGCTAGACCTATATTCTAATGCTGTATTTGCTCTTCTTCATGGGATGGAAAAATCTGTGCAGAATCTTCTTTCTGTCTCTCAAAAAATGTACTTTCTGCTCGCTTATCATGGGTCTGTCTGTTGGTGAGCCCTACACTGAACTAGAGTTATCAACCAGCTCTGGGAAGTGTTTTGCTTACTCTTTTGCAACATTGCATTCCCTGCTAATTAGATACATCCGACTCCCTGGTGCCTTTGAAACAAGTCAGTGTTTGAGAAGACACATTTGGCCTTGTACAGTGACAGTTTTCCTCATCAGCAAAATTTTCAGGTGATAATTCACACTGATAAACTAATTTTATCTTTTCCAAAGATAGACTGCGGTAGGGATAAGATTCTTCATGCAATCTGAATATTTGCCTGAAGTCCTTCTGACAGGAGGTTTTAAATGATGTTACACAAACCATTGTGATTTTTCAAGCAAAACAAAGTTTTTTCGTCCTCTTAGTGGTTGTTTATGAATCTCTTTAAAAGGGAAAGTGTGTAATTTTATATACATTTTGAGAAAATCATTGTGTTGTTTCCACTTTTTATTTAGAGATGCAATAGGCATGAATTCTTTGTCTTTCATTTGGAATGCTCTTTCAAATCACCATTTTTATTAGAACTTCTTTTAGAGCTCTTTCCTTTTTCACTGAATTTGAGCTCTGTGACTCCCTCCCTCAAACAAAACCAGTTGTTCAGGCCATTGGATACAAATGTGTGCTTCAAGGGAAGTCTTATTGTTTGCCTTAGAAAAATGTCTTTGTCCAAGAGTTTACACATCATCTACAAAAGATGACCCAACCCCAGACTTTGTGTATGCTTATTCCATTTTGTATATCCACCTATTACTAATCTTATTCTGTCAAATAGACTAGATCTAATATTATTCTGGTAGCATATGCATCAGTCTTGAACTCAAGACACTGTTTCTGTAAAATAGATTTTTCCCTACTTGGATCTTAGAATAAGCAATACAAACAGTAAGCGTTATGATGTACTGAGTTTAAGGGTAACTTTATCTTATTGATATCTTTCAGGTTTTGTATTCCTACTTCTATTCTAAGTATGTTTATAGCGAACAGCTGAAGGGAGTGGAGAGAAGCTGATAGACTAACTATGCACTGCATAAGCCTCGTTTCCTTAGGAAACCAACTGGGGAAGGGTGAAGATACACTGTTCAAGCCAAGGAGCTAGCAGTTCAGAAGATGCTGAAAGTACCAAGTTCTGACAAGTTTTGTGGAAGTAGGTAGTCTGATAGAAGAACAAGTATTCATAGTTAGAATAAGCTTACAGTACAATAAAAACGCTGTTGCACACTAGACTGCTGTGGAGCAGCTGTTACAGATGCAAGAAAAAATTTATCAGTGCTCAGACCTTATTAGATTGAGATTCTAACAAGTGGGATCAAGCCCTCTAGGAATTCAGGCTTCAGTAGCTTACTGCTTGCAGCGCTACTTGTTCTTCTTCTCCTCATCCAGATTTTCCGTATTTTTTTTGTAGTAAAGTTTTGTGGATTTTTCTTGGGTGTTTTTTTTTTTTTTTTTTTTTTGGTTGACTTGATTTTTCCCTTACTCTGATTTGTTATTTAGCACTTTTTAAATGAAAATAGAATTGAAATGCTTGGAAATTGCTTCAGACTTTTAATGTAGGGTTTAGTCTTCAACTTGCCTAAATTCTGTAGGGTCTGAAAGGACCTATTAAAAATTTAATTTCGTGATTACATATGTGGGTTTCCTAAATGAATAATTTATTATGATACCTTAGCACTTAAAATGAAATTACTTTGAGCAGTGTTGTCTTTTTTCTTTGTCACATGACGCTCTCATACGTCCATAGAATGTCGCAGAAGGAATCTCTTTCTGTGGCTTTGTAACATTGTTTATCGATGTTCACACAGGTATGAATTACATTGATTTTAAAACCCCCCAAATGACATTCTTAACATTTTTGATAGAGCGTAGTAGTGTATATCCATATTCAGTTTTCTGGGCCTGAATTTTGTTTAGGATTGTTATCTGTATGATGTTGTTTGTAGATATAATTATAACTTTCTCTGACCATTACAAAGCGTGATTAGACACTTCCAGAGCCTATAAGATGATGTTTTTTGTATCTGAACAGATAGTATATAGTCAGTAAAATGATAAATGTGGGATTCCCCCATACCCCCCCCCGGACCCAGTTTAGCTTTGTTTCTATTTTGCTTCTAGCAAAAATAATGATAATAGAGGTTAAAACATGCTTGTACTTAAAATAAAAATTAAAACAAGTGTTTCAGCATGTTTAGGGTATGTTTTAATTATTGCATTTAGACTTGAATCTTCATATTCAGGAATCCTAAAATACATACTGATACAGAAGAACTGTTATACTATTATACAAATATAAAATTATTTAGAAAAATAAGTTTCAGCAGATGAACAGACTTCTTTAAGAGTAAATGTAGAAATACTTTTTGTGAACTTGTTTCTTTGCTGGATTTTACAGTATGAATAGCTTTTCTTTATACTGAGCAAAATGAGATCACAGAGCTACTTACAGCTCTGGATTGTAAATATCTGTATAGTTATTCTAACTTTGCAATCTGTGTTTGGTTAAAAAAACAACCAAACAAACAGTAAAAGTAAAAGGAGTATTTACTTGAGCTAGTTTTGTATAATGTATTCAAATTTTGTATGCTGAAATGGGTGTTGATTAATACGTTGAAATAATAATGTTGAAAATGTGAAATTGTTTTAGGGTAAAATTATAATTTACAGTTATGTCTAGGAAATTTCAAAGTGGAGCTTAATTATTGGGTATATCAGTTAAAGATAAATGAAAGAGCGGTTCTGCGAGAAAGATAACACTGAAAACAGAAATCAGATTTAATAAATAGGGATGTGCTGTTTCTAAAGCAAAGCAATACATGTTCTTTGTTAGAACTGAGAAGCTGCTTAAGTTTTCTTTTTTTTCTGTGAGCAGTCTGAGAAGCTCTAAGACATTGATTTAGAGTACAAAGCTGAGTACATTTTTGTTGTCTTAATTTTTATACCTTCCTTGAAAATAAATAAAAAAGATTTTTCCAAGACAGCTGGGAAGTCTTGTTCAGTCCTGTGTGTTCAAAAGAATGTTTGTTTAACATAGAATGTTTATTTTGAAGTCTGATCTTCCCTTCCTATCCAGAAGCTGGCAAAAGTGATTTGTTTGCAAACAAGAAGGGGAATTGTCAGTGAGCAGGAAACTTTCTCCCTGCCAGTCCCCCCAGCTTTTTTCCAATTTCTTGACTATTATGCCAACCATTGCATAGGGAGTAACTTGAAAATGATTTTATGTTCAGTGTTGCTTTCTCTTGTCTGTTATTTCCTTTTAAGACTTTTGCAGAGCCATGTTACTGTCCATCCAGCAAAAATACAGTGTATGTCCAGAAGTGTATTATGTCCCAGACTTCTATTTGGAAGGAAGAGTCCTGAGATCCAGCTGTTACAGCCAAGCTATGTTAATAATATCAGTAACTTATCCAGATAAAATTTTGGGAGAGTTGGAATGCTAGTGAAAGGTGGAGGATGATGGTACTGAAGGGTTCTTCAACAGTAACTGACACCTTCATAGGTCCTAGGGCAGAAAAGGTTTTTAAAGGATACTTCATGTTATTGCAGAAATTCCTGCATGGGCTATAGAATTCGCAGTTGAAAAATATCATTGAGGTCATTGCCACTGGTTGCTAAAGTTTTGGTCTTAAGCATGGCTTTCAAAATCAGACAGCACTTTACATGACTAACAGTTTTTCAGGTATAATGCTGCCTTCGTGACATCTGGTATGTGGCTTTTCAGAGGGGTTAGAAGCTGATGATGTCCTGGCTGACCAAATCATTGTGTGTACCGTCAGCCAGTACTGTTGTGCCTGATACTGAGCAGTGTTAGAGGGACACCATTGCCGGAGGTAAATATGCATCCAACCTATGGTGATGATTATAACATCCCTATTTATTCCCTCTTCTTCCTGCCCATGCTTCCCTTTTCTGTGATTTCCTTCCTCTTCTGCTTTTTATGGTATTTATCCATATTCATTTCATTTTGCATTGATACAACTTCAATGCATGAATTTTATCCTTAAATGTGATTTTTTTTCCGTGGACTTTTCAAACCTATTTTAGAGGTTTTCTAACTGAGTGGCAATCACTAGCCTACTTTCAGCGGAAACACCTGTTGGTTTAGTGGAATGAGATATGTCACGTATTGCCATATCCCCCTCCCCCCCCACTTAATTAAAATAAAAGCTAGAATATTTTTCTTTATTTATTTACAAAGCATAGACCTGATTTCTGATACCCAGGAATAATGAAGAGAATAGTTGACCTGCACAGGGGAATATCTATTGCAATAGCGGGAAGGGTGATTCTGTGAATAAGGTGCTAATCTAAGATTTGGGTAGTATTGATTGAGCCTGTTTTGTGTACATCCTATGGGGACGTAGATCAGTTTCTCTGTGTTTCCTTCCCCTGTGTATGAGATGGTTTAATGGCTCTGCAAAATAGAAAGTACCAAAATCAAATAAATAGTAAGGCATTCAGGAATTTGGACCATCCAAGTATTTCAGGTAGTCCTGACTAGCAGTGCCAGTACATTTGGGGGAAAATTGAAATACTCCTTTTTTTTTTTTTTTGTTTTTTTTCTGATAAGTGCAACAAATTTTTCCTGTTTACAAAGAAAAGGGCCTGAGGGTCATCTTATCCTATTATTTGTTATATTCTTGATAATACAGCAAGCCTCCAGAGTGTCTGTCGTTCAAATTCCCAAGATTGTTGCATGCATTTCTTTGACTTGATTAAGATGAACTCACTATGAATTTTGCCAGTTGTACAAATAGTGTCTGTGGTCACTGGGGGAAGCCTATCTTCACTTCAACTTCCCAAAAGTACCAGCATTTTGTTTCACCTTTTGTGACTGGTAGGCTGCAATAAAGTCTGTCTTCTCTGGAATACATCAGAGATAAATGCTCTTTACGTAAATTTTGTTGTCCGGGCTACTTCAGGCTTTAAGACGCATGTAGCCTGTCGTGCTATAATGGGGTAGAGCAGATTTTTTTCAGAATTTCATGCAATATGAAATCTATCAGAGGAATATTTTTCTTTCTAAGTATTTATTTAATTTTGGTTCTCCTTTGGCCTCTTGTTTGCTTTGGTTGCAGCTCTGACTTCTGTATTGGGACCGAGTTAAAATGGGGATATCTTTTGTGCTAATTTCTGCCTTCTGGCATCAAGATTTCTGTAGCAATGTTTTTAAAGGTATGGGGAGATGTCTGGTACATTTGTATTCCCTTTTACAAGCAGAGGCATAAGATGGAACATGAGTTGTCTTCATGCTTCCATGAAGAGCTTTTCCAAAACTCCTAAAAAGTGACAAGAATCCTTGATAGTTTAAACCTTGATAGTTTAAAACTTCTGCTGTTTCAAATTGTTTAAGAGCTTTGATGTGGAAAGGATTTTACTTCATAGCAGACTTCAGTGATTTCTTTAGCACTAGGTACTGTTTTGAGAAGAAGGATAAGCGGTACTGTACTCCACCACCTGTGTCTGTGTATCTTTCACACTGATTTCTACCTTTGAACATGTAAAGTTGTACTACTGAATACTCAAAATGATTTAACTTTACATGTAGGATCTATAGTGCTAGTTTTAAAGTATCTTATGTGGCATAATTACTGATGTTCTTTCTCTGTGATCTGTGCAAACCTGAAAATGATAGTTTTTGTAACAGATCACCAAAGGGCTTACATTCAAAGCTTTGCATGTACGATTAACAATACTTAGAGCTCAAATGTATTTTTATCAGGGGTTTGTAAGTGAAAAGACAGAGTTTATCACCGTTCTCATTAATTTGGAATGTAAGTTGCATTAACGGCTCGCTTCTGGAATTTCAAGGGCAAGCAAGAGATGGCATGTGACCTTTCATGGGGAAAGATTTATATAAGAAGGGAGCTTAGGGGACTAGGGTTCAGGAACCAGCAAATTATGCCAGAATTTTAATGTGTTGCATGTTTGTATTGTTTAAAGAAAAAGATGGGAAAAGGGGAAATAGAAAGAGGACAGATCAGAAGAGGTTAGCTGGGGAGAAAAGTTGTTTTTTCCTTAATAGTTTAAGGTATAGACTGCTCATTCAGCATTCTTATAAGCTGAAATTTCGGGTTTGGTCTTGGGCAAATTCACTGTGTGTATGTATTGTACAGGGACAAGAATGTAGTGTCTAAAAATTTGAAGCCTGATTTACCGTGTGGTCAGCTTTGATTTTTAATGGATTAGAGACTTAAGCCATCTTAAAGGTAAAGGTGCTATTGGATGATGATGGTGATTATTATTATAATTACCTGGCATCCTTTATGAAAATGAAATTGCAATTCATTGCTGTAGGTGTAAAATTACAACTTTCAAAACTGCTGCAATATCTTCACAAATTTCATACCCAACTTTATATGAAATATAAATATTTTACTACAAAATGAAAAAAAAATGGCAAAGTAATTCAGTTAAAGCATAGGAATAGCTTTGCTTTTGTAGGAGTAACTTTATGAGGATAACAATACGGGTAATGGCAGTAGTTTTGTTGGAAATATGTCTTTCGAATTCTTGTTCTTGCCAGGTGTGTTTTGCATATATAATTAACAATGAAAGCAGTTACTGTTTTATGTGGAACGCATTGTTACTATGCAGTGATCTTCCATGCTAAGCTCAGCATATATATACTATATTAAGTAGTTTGTCTGAGCGATGTGTATAGTCCATCTCAGTTTCAGCAAAACCTCTGAGTTTCAAAAACCTCCAGAAACTTCTGTGTAATTGATTTTTAACTCAGTGAGCAGTGCTAGGTACGGGGTTTCTACCAGGTTTTTGGGCAGCTTGAAGTCTTTGTATTGATGATACAAAGATCATTCTTGCTGGCTGTGGCTATCTGAATCTATTAACATGGGAATAACCTATTTTTCCAATTTAAAACTGAGGTGCCAATATTAATGAGTGCCAGTTCTTCCTGTCACTCTCAAAGGGAGCAGAATGAAGAGCAAAACCTCTGGAACCTTTGTAGATCTGGGATCTCTAAAGCAGATACCGGCAGGCACTAACTGAGGAGGTTACTACTGGTGTTCACTGGCTGTTCAGAGTGTGTGTGTCTGTTTTTTAAGGTAGTGTCACATTTGTTTAATTAGCTTTAGTTAATAGGAATTTCACTTGGATATCGAAGGAACGTCCTTTTAGTGTTAAGAATTAATAAAAGGGGCTTGAAAGAAGACTTTGGAAAGGATACGTGCAGAGTGGAGGGAACATGGTCGGGATCTAAAACTTATTCAAGGGAGAATCTTATTCACCTTATTTTATTTTTTTGTCAGAAGAAATAAGCAAAGGCTGTTACTTGTCCAGTGAAAGCAGCAGAGACCAGGGTGGGGTAGAGGTTACTGAGGTGTACTGCCTTCTTTAAGTTAACCAAGTTAGCTGTACAGTATAGTGGAACAGGAAATGTCAGTCTGTCACAATGTCAGTGTATGCGCTTTTGAAGCCCACCTGATGTTGTGAGCCTCAGTCCATGTAGACTCAGAGTAACTGTACCCATTATATAAAATATGGGAGACCAGTGGATACATTTAAATTCATACCGAAGGCATAGGCATTACTGGAAGGGCAAAATCATACATGTAAGTGTTCTCCCTCCCTCTGTTCAGATTTTCTAATTTGCTCTTTAATAGAGGTCTTCAAATTTTGTTAAATATTTGTAATAGATTCCATTATATAAAATAGAATTTCGGAATATTGATTAAACATGTTTTCCAGTACTTTGATCAGAAGAATTAAAAAACCCCAACAACGTCTGTGTTTGGAAAATCATTAGAAAATACAGATGTGAATGAAACCTGATTTAACAATGAGTTAACGTTTGGTATGTGGCCTTGATATTTTTGGAAAGTTGTCAGTAGTTATCAGCATATATTGAAACAAATTATAGCTGTTGTTGAAATCCCGTGATCTGATTTTCTCTCTTTCTGCCAGTTGTGCTATAAGAGTTGAGAATGTAAAATCACTTAGGTGTTGAGTTGCAGCCACCTCTTGAATAATCTGATGTCTTCAGATATAACTGCTCTGCTGAAAGATCAATGACTTAATAAAAGTCAGCTGAAGGCAGATAGTACCAACACCCCCTCACCCCCAACCATGGGATTTAATACACTTTTAGTATTATTTAACTAGTTAGTTTGAAAAATGTCAACAGAGAATCAAAAGTAATTACGCTATATAAGGTATTGGAAAAATGTGGTGAGCGTACTGTACTGAACTGCTTTTATTATTAAATGGGAGTGCAGCTCCTGAGTCTTTTCTTGCACAGGTTTTTAATCTTGGTTAGCAGCATTAAGCAAATTAACTTGTATTTGCATTCATGGAATGGAGTAGGGTCCATAAGACAGACCTTTTCTATCTATCTTTTTGCTTCTGTATAAGGATTAAATGTAAATTTCTGTGTTTGGGTGAAGTACACTTCTAATCAAAGTAAGAAGTTTCTTGTGGCAAGAGCAGGCCAGGTCCTCACTGCCTGTAGAACGGAGAATCTTTCAAGTGTTCCTGGGTCTAAACTTTTCACCAAGAATGCAAAATGCAGTTCAGTAACTTGTGTATTTGAAAATAGTAATTTTATTTATTTCCCAAATTTATCAAATTACAGTGAATTTTACTTTGTAATTGCAAACATACATAACTCTGAGATTTTGAAGAATTGCCCTGATTTGGAAGGAGTGCAGATTCACTTAAAAAAAAAAAACCCCAAGTCCCACTCCCCCCCTCGGCCAAAACCAAACCAAATTCTGGTGAAATGGAAAGTGTTTCCCATCCATCTGTATTGTATACAATTTAAGAAACCATGTGAAGTAGTTAGATTTTGTGCATTATAAGTAGATTTGTAAATCTCTATCATGGGACTTTTCTGTGGAAGGATTAGCAGTGCTTTTCTTTTGTTTTTTTCTAATTTTTATTTTTTTATTCACATCTGATGAATGTGGATACTTATTTTTCTTATTTTTTCTGCTGCTTATAGCTTGGATACAGAACTATTCATTTTAATTTTTTTCATTTGAAGTGTTGCATTTCTGTGATGTATCCTTCATGCGTCCTTCCATAAACTCTTTTTTCCAACTTTGATCTTTCTTTCGGTTTAAGTTGATGATATTTTGAGGATTCATCTTAAATGCAGTGGGCCTTAACTTTGACTATCTAATATCTGGATTTTTTTTTTGAGAAAGGTGTGAGCCTTTCTGAAAACGATCCTTTTCTAATTTTTTTGAAAACTTGGATACCAAATCAGGTGCACTTGAACTAGAGGTAGATATAAAGTGTATCTTTTTTTCAAGTGTTTTCCCAACAGTGGCCTCTGAGATGGAAACATGAGGAATAATTGTACTGGGCATAAGTTGCTGAGTTTTGGAAGCAGGGGGCAATTTGTATGAGAGGAGGCCGGGAACTGCCCTGTGCCAGTCACAGCTGCTTCCAGCCAGCTTTGAAACCTGTGTAAACACCCCAATGTGTGCCAAAACCTGAGCCAGCTTGAGGAGCTGGTGGCACATCTGCTTGCGTGTATTTAAGACAGAGCAACAGCCATGAGAGGCAGGAGATGCGGAAGGGGATACAGCTAGAGAGACATTGTGGGAAGGAGGTGTTGTGTGCTAGAGGAAGCACACCCCCTGAGGGACGCTGGCCACTGGCGACCCGTGTTGGATTGGGGACTGTAGCCTGTAGAGCTGTGCTGGAGCAGAAGAAAATGAACAAGAGGCAAAGAGCAGCACAATAAAACCACTATGTGCATGACCTCAACCTCCTGCGCTGCCCATCACCTCACCAAACGAATTGGGATGGATGGATCAACAAGGAAAGCTGGGATGAGGCAGTGGGGAGAAGTGCTGGACTGAAGTTGAGCCTGAGAAGGGAGAGGAAAGATGTGTTCCTGGATAGTTGTTTAATTGTTTATTGTTGTCTTTGTACCTGAATCGCTGGTCAAAACTGTGTTTTAATTGGCAATAAATTAAATTGAAGTCCAGTTCCCTGAGTCAAGACTGGTTTTCCTGTGACAGTAACAGGCAGTTCATGAAGCAGCCAGTTGTTAGTAAACAAACCTTTGTCTAGTCCATATATACTGTGTAGAATCTGGTAATTATCTTTGAGGACATTTTAAGCTGGTTAAAGCAGGAGTTGTTTCAGACCGAATGAATCAGTAGCTAAATCTACTAGATAATGCTGAAGACAAATTTCTGAATCTGTTGAGTATCTAGAGCGATTTAACACATTATTATCATACTGATGGTAATCTAATCTTAACTACTAGGAGAATATAATTCAATATGATGGTGTGCTCTATTATATTTTTAAGTTACCTTGTAAAACTATTTGGAATGTTCTGAACCAGGCTCCACGTGCCTAGAGATTATTGCTGCTACTTTTTTTTTTTTTTTTTTTTTTGTCTTGAAAGCATTTCCCACTAAAGTAAGAGCAACCCAAACCAGTTCGTGTGTATTTGTACATCTTTGTATGTCTTATTTTTAAATCTAGTAACTTACTAAGAAGTGTTATGCAATTGGATTCAAAACTGTGGCTTCGATTAGACCATGATAAAGGATCCAGTTGATAGCAATTTTGAAAGCATCCTCTGCCTGCCTTCAGTACTCCAGAGGAAAAAATTGGAAGCATGTAGGAGTGTTGTACAGAAACTCTGTTTGTGTTTGGTAGTAGAGACAAGTGAAACATTTTGAAATTGAAGGATTTGAGGGTCCAGGCTAAAAATCTAGTTAAGTATTCACCTTGGCTTTACTTGAAACTTTAAGACAAGAATAATGCGTGTGCAGAAAAGTGCAAAATTATTTTTTCTAAATAGTACTTGGAACATTTCATTGTGTGTATATATAATGATTTCAAGGTATCTCCTCAGCATGTGAAACTTTTCTTTAAGTATTAGTTGTTTTGGAATGATTTCCCTTTGATCCCAGAGATGAACTGAAGTGCAAAGTCAGGTAGCATCAGAAGTTCAACATGGCTTTCAGAAAATGTTCAGAGGTGTGTTTCTTTCAGGTAAATTCGTACTGAGGTTTGTAATCCTTCTTGAAAGCAAAATGGAATTACATTCAGTAAGGTCTTTTGACACTGGTGGCCAGCATTAGTGGCCTTCCAAGGAAAGTTCCTATACTGTAATGTAGGGAGTGTCTTTCTAGCAGTCTAATAACAAGAGGACTAGAACAGCTGATAGCTTCAAAACGTAATGAAGGGGAAGAAATTTTGAGCTGCTTTCCTGGATTTCATTATTTATAGGTGTAGTTGGTAGTGTCACAGGGCTCAGTCTTTTGACAACTGGTGTGGATTCAGAGTGAAAAAAAACGTTGACACCTGTGTTCACACAGAGAAACTTAGGGGACTTATAATGTAGCAGGGACGGAACACTTTTTGCTGATATAATTCTTTAATACTTCCTTCCAGGAACTCTTGGTATCTCTGTTGACCTTGGTCATTCTGCTCTTTCTTGGTGTTGGCCTCTCAACCACAAGTTCTGCTGTACTTGGAGGGTGCTTGTGCTCACTGCTGTCTTCCTTGCTACACCTGCCAGCATTAGAACAGCTAGAGGAAGAAAAGATTTGACAAAGATATGACTTATGAAACGCAGATAACATGGTAATTTGAGACTTTAGCTCAACAAGAGAAGTTGTTCTGATGCTGAGTCACTGAAGGAACAACCCTCTCAGAGTGAAGAAGAGTAGTAGAGGCTATCAAGTAGGTGACTGCATAAAGGAATGGGAGGAAAGAGGAATTCTCTGTGTGGGGTACCAAATGTGAAGGGTAAGAGGAGAGCAGAGAACACTAAAGGCTGTTTATTGCATGCTAGCAACAAAATACTGATCAGTTCCTGATCTAGTTGAAAACGTACCCATTTGGTTTTTTTTATTTTTTTTATTTTTTGAACACGGAAGAAGGAAACAGGGACTGGATGTCTGTAGAAGAAAGGAGGAATGCAGGAGTATCTTTGCTTGCCTTAGGAGGGAAGGTGTGTGACTGTCAGCTCTTCTGAGAGCTGTTTAGGGAGGGAATGGTAAAGCCTTTCCATTTATGCCTCCTAATTTTGGAAGGATGTTGACATGAAACAGTGCCGGGGTGGGGGGAGAAGTGATAATTCAGTAGAAGATGCTGTGTCAGAAAGAGTACATGAGGCAACACTGCATCTTGAACAAGTGAAATTAGTGACTGATGTGACCCTACTCAGTTCTTACAGTCCAATAGATACGGAGCTCCCTTTCCCTACAAAACTGTGGCTGTAGCCACGTCTGTGTTTGTTCATCGGTTTCTGGCATATCTGAACTGCTTTCTCAGCACCTCTGCAGCTTCTCTCTAAATATATCTCCTTTGGCTTTTAACTTGCTGATTACAGCTCTTACTGCTACTTACATCTCATAGCTAACCCAGTCTGATTGCAGTTCTTCAGCATGCTGCCCTTGGGAATCACAATCAGTATGTCTTGGGGGTAGAGATTGCTGTTTACTCTGTGTAGTTTATATGCCCATTGTACCAATAACATCTGTTCCTAAATTATTTTCAAGAGAAAATTGTAGGATGTCAAGTGTAAAAATACATAAGCGGGAGAAAATATTTCTTACTAAATTGTCAGATTGAGTCTACCTAAACACTTTGTAAAAATTGTTGTGGGTTTTAAGACAGAAGCAAACTCAAACTGTAAGTTAACAGGAAGCTTAAAGGAAACATATTTTTTTCCACCGTAACATTGATTTATGAATTGCTTTATGCTAGCAGACTTGAGTTGTGTCAGACTGTAAATTGTTTTTTATGGTAAAGCAAGGAAAATAATGTATTCATTGCTGCTGCTTGGGTGTCTGCAGAGGAAGCAACACATATGGACTGCTACCACTAATGCAGAATTTGTACTGTTTCATAATATTGAAGTATAGCTTTGAGAATTTCACAAGAAAATGCTTAAAAACCCGAAGTGTTTAATCTCAAAGCCTCGTAATATGACTTCAGAGAAAGGGTGATCCAAGTGGATGTGCTGGTTCAGCATAAATTATTAAAACTTTCAAAAGATACTTTAAATGGTTGCAAATTTCAACTTTGCTATTTAGGAAGCTTTATGTATAGTTTAATTAAAACTGGTTTCCCGAAGTATCTGCTTTTATTTTAAATCAAACCTTTATCCATGCTTGCAGTGATATCAGCTTGCTTCCTTATCTATCCTGTTTCTCCTGTGATCCACTTACTGAGTAAGAGAATGCAAATACGGTGGTAGTCTAGAGCTGTGTGTGCTCAGCTTGCTTGGTTTGAATGTAACTGCTTATTGCCTGGTGGCTGCTGCCTGACAGAAGAGGTAACTGCTCAGCTCTGCTGCTTTTTCCTTCTCTTTGGAGCAGAGGAAAGAACAGGAATTTGGGGCTCTTGTTCTCTACCCAGTGATTGACTTGCAAGCATGTGTGTGTTTTGTGTCTGCTTACCTCTGAAATTACACTGAAATCATCCAAGAGATTTAGAAATTGCTAGAGTGAAGACTGATGGATAGGTAATATTATCACAGAAATCTTATTTTTCTTAGGTTTAAAATGTCTAACATTCCATACACAGGTCTTTGATGTGCATGTGAAATATTTGGCCATGTTAAAGCAGGTTCCTTCAGAAATCAGAAAAATACTAATTTTTCAAATTGTTTTGTATATTTGTAAAATAAATAAAGCAGAGAATTTGCTTTTTCTGTAGCAAAAGGCAAGGTTTGTGCAAGAGAAAAGATCATTCTTCCCACTATTGTACCATGCTTTAAATGTGAAAAACATAAGTTGAAAGCAATTGATTGCATGCTTTATGTTTTGTAGTAGTATGGTTCAAAGTGGTCCTAGCTTTCAGCATTCCTTCAGAATAGTATTGGTTAATATAAAAATTGCTTTCACTTTGCCACATTATATTGTGGTGTATCCCAGAGCTAAAATTCAGTTAAAAAGTTATGACTTTTTCAATATTTACTCTAATACTTAAGCAGGAGAAGAAGAAAATTCATGATTGTATGTGCATTCCTGTACTATTCAGGATGACAGGATGCTACAGTTGAGTATTTGTGGTGTTTCTGAAGGGTTGTCTGTAGCACTGTGGCTTTAAAAAACAGCAGAAAAAGACAATTGCATCAGAGAAGTTGTCAGAAATTAGCAGTTTTTCTCTGCACCCTTCTGTGTAGAAAATCAGTGCTATACTGGCAAGGAACTAGTGTGTCCTAATCTATATACTTCTTTTGTGAAGACAGCTTGTTGACAAATGTTTGATTTATTTTTAAAATACCACACTATCCATTATATTAGTTTTTAATTTACTTCTGTTTGTAGAGAGAGACTAGAATTACCAGTAATCATCTGTCACTTTGAAAACATGCATGACGGGCATAGGCTGGATGCAGCTGGCAGCTTCATTTCATGTAGTGACTCCTTGTGTTACTACTGGAGAGTATTAAGACTGTATTTATTATATGACTTGCAGACACATTTGAGGAGCCTATTCTGCCTCATGTGGCGAAACACTTCTTAATGTTGGGTATATTCTGAAAATGTTCTCAAATCTGTGGTGATTTAAATTCCATCAGTTTGCCTTGAAGTAATTGAATTTTATCTTTCAGCAGGCCCAACAGAAGGTTTGGGGAAAATAATACAAAGATTTCCCCAGAAGGACTGGGAAGACACTCCTTTTCCACAGGGAATAGAGTTGGTAAGTTTGCATTACATTTCGTAATTTTTAGAACTTCTTTCACATACAATTGGAAGATGTGTCTGCCTTCATGCAATAATCTGTATTATCTAACCTGACAGGGAATGGATAGAAATTATGTGCGTAGAGGGGATAGATAATTACTTTAAGAATAATAATTTTGGCTAACAGAAGATAATGTATTCTGGACTTTACCCCTAAGTAGATATTCCTAGAATACAGAAGTCTGCTGAAAATTTAGAAGTAGTGTATTTAAAGTAAATGTTTATTTGTATCAGTCATTTTATCATTGACTACATTTTTAGAGGCATCCTTCAGATGGCAGATGACTTTTCATCGTCACGTTCAAATAAATACAAATATGTATTTGTATATTGTAGAGTAAAAAAATAATTTAAAATAATATCCCAATAAACTGGCTTGATTAAATTGGTTAGTCTTTACCCAGTATTCTGTCCTTGACAGATGGCATAATGGGTGCTTACAAAAACAGTACACTGAATGAAGAAAGGCTAGTGTACAGTGATTGATTTTAAATGCCCTCTCTGAGAATTCACCAAGTACACTTCTTTCTCTTCCTTGGTCTCATATTGTGAGATGCAATGAAAAGGTACCCCCTACTCATCTGAGTCAGGGATTCATTAAACATATGGCTCTAAAAATCCTGCAGAGAAATGAAATACTGTGGTCATACTCTGCAAATGAGATTTCTGAGAAGTCAGAGTGAAACTCCTACTGCTGTGAACTTAGGAACTTCTGGGACAGGATGAGCTAGAGAAGGAGATGGCCCGTAGGAAATGTTGCAATAGAAGTCTTTGTACTGTGGGACAAAATCAGCTGCAGAGGACAAAGACGCTCTCCACTGAATCCATGACACAGCTATAGCAAGCTTTTACCAGTGTGATACCTTTCAACCAGGGCTCAGCTCACTTGCTTAGTCATAACATGCCATTGGCCAGGTGTTGTCTTCTCCAGTGAAAGAGAGGAGGAGGGGAGGGGATCTTGGTGTTTACTGCTTGTGCTCTGGTGTAGCAGAGGTTTATGTTATTCACTTGTGTGCTGATGTACCCGACCAGTTGCTCGTTTTCTTCAACAGTGTGGTTTTCATTTCTTCATAGTCAAGCATAAGCCTTATGTTTTGGGGGGACGTCATACATTAATTACTGGTGTAAGCATTATTTCTGATACACGTGATGGCTAGTTACAGTGTTTGTGGTACACTTGCATAATACTACATTTGGCAATGCAGTGCTGTGCTGAAACAATGGAAGCTCCTGCTTTCTCTGAAGTGTTTCTACTACTATTACAACATTATACCACTCTGTATAGCAATTGCTGTTTGCTCTAGCTGGTAATTCTCTACTTAATACGTGCCTAGCCAGCATGTGCTTGATGACTGCTGACCAAGTTCAGATAAGTGGCTTTTTTTTATATACTACACACAGTTGCAGTTCATTGGAAATAAACTTTGATACCAAGGCTTAAGGGTGTTTTCTTTTTCTAACCACTCTGTTGGAGTTGAACTAGGTGGTTTGATCTTGCCTTAAACAACTGCAAGAGTTTGAGTCTTACTAAGATTTATTTTGTCATGCAAATCTTCCTTACCTATTTCAAAGAATGTGTCTGACTTCCAGTGATATTTTGAAATAAACGATCACAGCTTCTCTTAAAGCAGTGAAGCTTCTTAAGTGATACATCTGTACCCAAATGTTATTTCCCATTTAAGTTTAATTATAGGATGCTAGCACTACAAGAAATACCTTTCTAAAGGAAGATTTATTTTTTTTTTCTTGATTGAGCAAAACATCATTTCTGTATCAGTTCTCAAATTAGGCAAAGCCATTAAGACTTTAAAGTTTCCAAGTAAAATGAAATCTGATGACTTAGGTTAAGGACATCTATTCAGCCATCTGGCAAAATTAGCAAAATTTTGATTTGCTTTCTGTGGTAATAAAATTTTAATTAATTAAGATTGAGGAGTTAAAGATATTGCAAAGATCGAGCACTAAAATAAATTGCTTATGGAACTCAGATTTTTGGCAGAATTTTTTTTCAAGGTTTTGCATGAGTGTCATGTGAATCAACATTAATTCATGGGAAGGAAAGGAGAAAAGCTGTGTTACGATCTCCTGTTTGTCATCTTAAGGACAGCTTTAATATCATTAAGAGAGTAACAGACAAACCTGGGGGGGGGGAGGAGAAAGAAGGTAAGAATAGAATAGTTGACATAAATGTATGAGAATGAAGGTAGACATACTTATGAATAGCACTTAGTTCTTTGAGTAATTTTGAGTTCAAATCCTCGTAAGTGTACTACTTCTCCTTTGAGTGAAGGACCTTTATGGAATTATGTGTTTTTTCTGAAATGGAACAGACCCAATATTTTGTATCTGAAAAACATGTTAAGCTCTCTTCACTGTTTTCCTTCATGAAGGAAAAAAATCCTAGTGGTAGGATTGAAGGATTGAAGGGAGATTTGATTTTTCAGTCTTGGCTTCTGTCAAAGTTAGTCCTTCTGCCATGAAAGAATCATGGACATCTTCAGCTGATTATTGGTGAAGATCGCACTGCCTTGCCCCCTCCCATTCCTCCCCCCTCCTCTTTTGTAAAGTGAATTATTTGCCTGTGAATTTGGCCATCTGGATTTTAAGTTGTTTTTCGGGTTTTTTTTGGCCAAATAATATAGGTTGAATCAGATAATCTGTGTTGGCAGGTAATGGCTGATGTGATCTAATAGTTGTTTCCCTTTCATGTTGTTAATGGGATTTTATGAAATTTTAAGGTGGGGGGAAACAGGGGCAAAGACCTATGCCCACCTTTAAGCTTTAATGCTTTAAGATGGAAAATGCCTTTTTGGACCCCTTGGGTTCTCCACAGCTTGTGGAGATGCCATTAGTCCAAGCTCCAGCCAAAAACTAATAGACAGAATCCTCTGAGACTTTTGTGGAGGGCTCTTCTCTTTCCCCAGCCCTGCATGCCCCTCACCCCTCTGGGCTTGAATTTGTGTGATCAGATTTCTGAGACATAAATTAAGACAATGTAGAGAGTGGAGTTAAATAGTAAAAATTTAAGTAATAAAACACTGCAAATAATATTTTTCATTTAGTTGAGCCCAGTTTTGAACAATGGGCTAACCATGGGGAAAGCCGTGCCTAATGTACCTGCCCTTGGCTGAGTGAAAAGGGATCATTTTGAGAACATCTTACCTAGGAAAGATGATGACCCTATTTCAACTTTTAGCCTTGACTATATTTGTAGTTTTGTTAATTTGATGCAAATATGTAGAGAATTGGGTCATTATAAAATGTAATTGCAGCCTGAGCTTTACTGAAGAGTGTTATATTTGGTGTATATACATTCTATATTAAAGGATTAAGAGTTACTTAAACTGTTTTTGTGTGTAGCATGTGAGCTATGTTCTGGTTTTGTTTAACAAACACAAGTTATGGAATAAACACATTGTCCAAAATTCAACAGAAATATACTTTGTGAAATTGTATTGAAGTCAAGTATTTTAATTTGTCTTGTTAAATAAATTGTGTGTCTTCTGGTTGTTAGTGGTAAGTGAGCAAAGCCACGAGTCTCTGTTGAGGGAAAGATACTGTCAGTAGCTCTTGGTCAGTGTATCTTCTTAGACCTTCTACTTGTCTGCATCTCATCAAATTACCTAAAGAGATTTTTCTTAATCTTACACTTTTTGCATTTGCCATTTCTCTAATGGCTTCACAGCTCTTAACTTTGTTTTGTTTATAACTGAATACAGAAACTTTGATAAGTGACCCACCTGCAAATTGCGATGAAATGTACCTGCAGGTTTTTATAAGGGATTATTGGTCATTATAGTAGTTACCAAGGGCCCTAGTACTTCTTTACTATTTCTTCAGTTGTGTGATATAACTGAGAATGAGGTATGATATTTGTTAATATTTTGTATCATACATATTGACTGTTACTTCCAAAGCAGTAAGATGGTCATCTTTGATTTGCTGGAAACTTTTGTGGGCTATTCAAGGATATAGGAAACATTTTTTATAATTTCAGCTTAGAATCTGAGCATCTTCAGTTCACTGGCAAATAGCAGTCCATCTGCAGTTTACTGACAAATACAAGTCAAAGTGAGTTTCCTCAAGTTCATGAAAGTAAGATGACTTTGAGGAGTAAAGGGAGATTTATACTCGTCCTTGAAGTTAATAAAGTATTTGGCTCGAAAACATTTAAGTCATCGGTCTTCAGAAGAATGCAGTTAGAATATACCAATCTGATAGTTTCCCCCCATGATATTTTAAATGAACATGTTTGGGTATCCTTCTCCATAGTCTGTCTGTTTCAGAGAAATTATTTCAGCTTTATACAGATACAGCTTAAGTTTAAGAATAACCCTCTAAAATCAGCTGAGGCATAGAGAGCAGTTTAAAGTTAGGATAGTCAAACTTCTTGTTCTCACTTGTAGAAAGAATCCTTGAGAGAGTACTTTGGTTGAATGAGTTAGCTTTATATTTCTACATATTTTTCTTATTTATAATCCAGTTTTAATCCTGTTGTATACCTTTCTAGACATCGTAACTACTTACACATCAAAGGAAGAAGCTTTGGTATGTAATGTTATACTGTAAACTCATTTTTGTCCCAGGGCTAAATTAGCTAAACTGTGTCATCTGCATTACTCAGTGTTGGGAGGCTAATGTTAATTAGGCCAATGAAAGTCATACCTAGAAATAGATACGTTGTCTTAAGTTTAAACTAGATATAATGTGTTTGTGCAGTTTGTGAGTAGCAGGGAAGAAAATTTTGCACTATAACCAGTAGTGGTGTTAGTAGTAGTGTCATGAATTAGTAATTTTCATTTCAAGTATGTGCAAGTATAGAAATGAACATACGTTTCTAGACAAGCTAATCACCTATCCAAATAATTACTTAATTTATAAAATGTAATTGTAAATTGTAAAAATTGTTACTTAATACAATCCTTTGATGCAAGCTTCCCTGTGTTATGATACTAAGCGAAATGCTTCTGAAGAAAGGCTGTACGTGTCCCTTTGAGATCTGATAGTATGCCTGCTTCCTTCTAGAGGAGGAGGAGTCGGTGGTGTTGGAATATTGCTCCTTTGTGTAGAGCCTTATCTTTGCTGTAGATCTGCGCCTTTAAGCAGCTTCAGATATGAAGTCTTAAATAGGTGTGAAGTATGTCTTTTATGAAATTCAACTTTAAAATTCCAACTAACCTGAGATATGGGGGAAAAAAAAATCAAATGTGAGTAAGGAATGGTATTTATGTATTTTCAAAGTATATCTGTATTTTGACCGACCTCAGTCTTTTGACAAAACTCAGCTTCGTAGTCCTGTACAGATTTCCATTTCATGACGATATACATAACTTTAAAGAGTGACAGCTATACCTCTGAGCTCTTAAGTGAATATACATTGATGATGGAGCTTCACAATTGGGTTGGGGAGAATAAAGCTATCAAAAAAACCCCCACCAAAACCCAATTAATTTGTCTTCAGAGTTGCACTGAAAACCAGAATTTCTCTCAGTCAATTGAAGACGTTTTTAAAGTAAGCCAGACTTTAAAGTAGTGAACTCCTAAATTTTTGGAGATTCCCAATGGAGAGTCTCTGAAAATCATTACATGTGCTGTCAAAAGTAATACTTTTAAACTTCCAGTGGTAATCAGTCAGTGTTATTTTTGTTTTAGCCCTTGGGTGTAAGGCATCTTTTCTAAGAAAAAAAATCTGATACTTTGGTATTCTACTACTTATTGAAAATAAGACATAAGAGACAAACTGGGTTGCAGATTAGCCAGCTAAGGCCTGAAGTGATTAAAGTTTTAAGAGGGTTAATCTTTAAATGCTTCAGTCTTAGCTAGCTGATCTGTAAGCCAATTTTTCTGCAATGCTAATGCTTTTATGGACCTGAATAAAGGGTTGTCTTCAGTGCACTTGGTCAGCTGCAGAGATTTTGGTTTTGTGAGTGTGTTTTTTTTCCTCTTTCCCCTCAAACTTTTTTTACCCCTCAAGAATTGTTACATATGTAATTATTTAATGAAAAACTGCATGACAGAGCTCAGTGTAGTGCTTATAAATGCATTGTGTTCTTTCATTTTCATTATGTTGCAGTACAGGTGCTTTCAGCAGTTAGTACAAAACAGATGATAGCAAAAGTACGGCCGATTTTTTCATCGGAGTTACATTATGGACACAGTTTATGTTCCTTTTAAGTGCCTATATTAGCCTCCAGTGGAAATCTTAGAGTACCATAAATGCGGTGTATTTTACAGTAATGTCTCTGCTGTGCTGTAAAATCGTTATATTCTGGTTTTAGAATCCCACTGCTTTTACTGAGTGGATTTTAGCTCCTGGATTTTGTTGACTAGTGGGATAAAATAATTTTATATTGAAGTCTAAGGACTTGCAAGTAGTCCTTGTGTAGCAAAACTTGGTCTTACTTGACTAAATACTGTAAAAGGGTGCAATTAATATGTTTTTATCTAGTTTTGTTTTGTTTTCAGTTGGGGCAGAAAGAAAAATGGAACACTACAATACCTTCAAAATTTTTAGTAAAAATGGAAAAATATTGAAGTGACACCTGTTTGGAATTTCAACTCTGTAATATTTCCATGGAGATTATTAAAAATAGAGTGTTTTGAAATGTAACCTTTCTTATAACTATCAAAGTGTTTTAAGATACCTACCCCTCCCTCCCTGAAAGATATTTTAAGTTAAATTATTTTCAAATTTTCTGGAGGAGAAAGCCATTTTTATAAGCTTTCTTAAAAAGTGCAGATGTTTTTAGAATCATAGAATGATTTGGGTTGCTTTTCTTCATTCTTGGTATTTGTCATCTCCACAAATAATACCTGGCTATGTAAGATGGTCTTTTCCACCTAAGTTTTGTGTGTAATTGAGTATCTGTGTTACCTCTCCATAAGTTTTTCTCATCTTTAAAAATTGGAGGAAAGACTGCAACATGGACATTTCTGTAAGTTGCTGCTTGTGGGGTTTTTGCGTAACAGTCAAGCAGAGGAGATTCTGAGACCTACACTTAAGTCGTGTGGTGTTACATTTACAAAACTCTGTGAGTTTCTTGGTATTTTCAGCTTGTAACTAATAGACTCGTCTGTGAGAACTCTCCTGGAGACCGTGCTTTTCCTGAAGGTCCTGAAATGTTGATTATTAAATGCTTTTTGATGTTCCTTGTTTAAAAAAAAAAAGCTCCATCTGTAATGATGGAGATAGTGGAGATACTCACTGAATGTAGTGATGCAAATGTGATTATGCTTTACTTAAATATTGTTATGATGATGGAACCATATCTGTACCATCGTTCTTACTCTTTGAGCTCCTCCTCCTGCAAGTATTTGAGAATGATCTGTAGTTCTTCCTCTCAACGGTCCTGTCTGCCTGTGTCCAACCAATCTAGGATTCCAACACAGATGCAGTATTTTTCTCTCCCCGTGTGCTTCTCTGAGATTTGAGAGTTTGCACGATTACAGACCATTCTTTGTGCTTTTCAGTTTCACAGGGTACAAGACTAGAGTGTATAATACCCTCAGAATAAATGGTTTTGTGGCTAGTATGTTTCAATAAGAAATTTTTCCCAGTCAGCTTATTCTGTTATCTGTATGTACTCAATGTGAACACACAAACATTTGTGAATATTTTTCATGCATATTTTAGAGGAACTGAGAAATGGTCTAGACTAAAAAGGGAGAGCAACATATTACTCAAACACATGATATGAAAATGGGCTATATCCCCAGAAACCAAAGCTGAAAAGCAGAAATCCTATTATATTTCATCTTTTGAGAGGAAAAATTATGGGGAAATTTTTATTTTTTAGTTCTTTTCAGCTTTATTTTCCTTGAGCACTTTATAGAATAGCCTCATTATGGGTGTGCTTTGTCTTTTTGCAAAAATGTTTGTTTATGCTTGAAAGTTAACTTGGGTGAGTGCAATACATAACCTTAAAGTGCTGTATGTTTTTGAATATCTGAACTCGTTCTTAACATCAGTTTACTCTAAGTGACTTATTCTACTTTGGACTAATCATCACTGAAAATTATTTCAGGATAATTCTATATGAGGGAAAATCATATAAGTTTGGAATGCAGGCAGCAAAAGAGAAATTTGTCCAGAAAGACACAAACCAGTGTACACTTTTAAGTCAGTTAAAAGTACTAAGTGCTGTACCTTCTGAGTTTACAGCACTGTTTTGATGTTGTCCCAAATACACAGAAATGAATGGAGATGTATTGACATGCACTGTAACATCCAGGTCTGTTATGAAACAAAACTACTATTTTCCAATAGTTTCCTGTGCCGTGTGCAGTTGACTGTCCTTGTCGAAGTTAGTAGTATACAGGTGTCAGCATTTTTACATCCTTTGTCTTGGCAAACGAGAGTGGTGTACATCTTGAACTAAGTGTGAATCAAGGAAGTTTAGCTTTTGAAAAAAGGTCAACACTATTCTGAGATGGCTGGAGGTTAGACATGAGAAGACTTCAGATAAATGAAAGGAAGAGAATAAACTGTTTTCTTTGACCTTTGAGAATAAGGTGAGTAGTAATGAATGGATACTATAGCAAAGATTCGGTGTAGACAGTAGGAAACAAATAGATGGAGCTCACTCTACTTAGAATGAAATTATCAAGCAGTATTATTTGTTTTTAATGTTAGATACCTATGAGGAATGACTTGTGTGAGGCTAATAGTGGGTCATGAAAAGGGGAATAGCTTGGATAGTCTCCTGAGGTTCCTTTTATATTTGTTAATCTGTAAAGCTAAGGCTTTGGTTCTGTCTGCTTGTTTGCTCCTCTGCAGAGAGAAAGGGTAGTAACTCATTGGGAAGAAACCAAACTGAGATGTTGGAGTGGTGAGTGAAGAAATCTGTGTGGATTACCATGAGAGATGAGATCTGGTCTTTAGGCGTGATTTTCAGGTGTTTGTCCTTGCTGGTAACTACAGCCAGCTTTTTCTTAAGAGTTCTTTTTGTCACTGTCGGATCAAGTTCCTGTAATGTGAAGAGAGGAAGAGAGAAAATGAAACTTGGGCAAATGTAGCAATCCAGTAAAGCACTGAAGTGAAGTACCCCAGAACCACTTACCATTTTGTTGTTTAGAATTCCCGTTTTGTTTCAGCTTATTATTACAGATAACTATTTGTCAGCCTTCTGTAAGAAACTGGAACTTCTTTTATGCTTGACGTGCTGTAATTTAGGCAGTTTTTTGACTGAAGTTTCTGGGGGGCTTTGTTTGTTTTGGTTTTTCTTTGTGTTTGTGCAGGGAGCTGTGGTTTTGGAGAGAGCCAGAAAGCAAGACTGTTGTCTATTGAATTTATAACTATATATCTAGTTGTCACAAAGCTATCCTTTCTAGGGTTGTGTGAAGGAGCAGAAAGGCAGATAATGTGCATCTAATCAAACACAGTCTATTGGGCTGAATACAAGATTGTGAAATTTGAACCGGGTCATTGAATGTGTTCTGGGAATCCAGAAATAATTTATCTGTGAAGTTGATTCCTATGACTATAAATCAGTTTGGAATGTTTTCTAATAGTTCAAGAAAACAGACTAATGGAAAATAAGGGCTATTTTACGTTTTTCTGAACAAATTTGTTAATGGTTTGTGTTTTGTTAGAGCTGATGCTTTTCATGCTAAGAATTTCTAATCCCTAGTAAATCATGATGTTCCCCCAACCCCCCAATTTGACCAACTTGTAAATTTGTACTCTTTTTATAAATTTTGTTACATTTGATGCAGGTTTCTTCTGCTGACTTAAATCATCTCAGCTGTTTTAAAGCTTGAATTAAACTTAAACTTTTGTGATGCATTTATACGGTATAAGTGCTTATTCCTAATATGTTATAAAAGGTGTATCCTAGTTGTGTGCATTAAAAAAAGAAAAAAAAAAAGGAAAAAAAGAAAAATAAATATTAAAAAAGAACAGTATTTGCAATTCGTATAACTCCTGGTTTTCCATTCTGGACTCCATAAAGGGCAGAGCAGCTGCGTGGTTTAAGTGTACACCTGGCATAAACACCTATGAACGCTTGGGGAGAAAATGGCTGATTTCAGGGGTTCAATGTCTGTCTGACAGCGTGCCATGCAGAGTCCTAGGGAAAGGACTTGGAGGCTTATTTCCATTTTTTTTCAAAAGCAGCATGTTGGCCTCAAGCACCATCACTAACTTAAGTGTCAAAAGGAGCTGAATTTATAAATCCTGAGGTTGGGGGTGTTGGATTGTTTGTTTATAAAGCGAAGACTACTTAATAGTGTTTCAGTACAGCATGTTGATGCTGTCTTTTGACTAATTGCATGGAATTGGCAAAACCACTTTCATATCTTTCCGGTTTTGTTGTACAGCCTTTTTAGGCTCTTTGGCTATTTCCTAATAACACATAGCATATTGTTTTCTTTTATACAAAACTTGGTATTTGTAAATGGAAAGGAAAAGTTTACGAATTATCTTGCAGGTTAGAAGGTATAAAAGGGAACTAGGCTATTTAGATGTCACTCTGCCTCCTGTATTATTCTATAATAATATAGTCTTTAATTTCTGATATGGTTCTGCTATCCTGATTTTTGTAAGGATTTGGTAAATGACTATGAGAATTTTAATGAAGAAACGCCCTTATTTTAAGTAAAAGTCATTAAGTGGTAATGTTATGGAGTTTGCTTTTGATCACAGTAAAGTAAACGAGTAAAGAAATAATCTATGCTTATATGCAAAATACAATTTATATTAAGAGGAAGAAGAAAAATATAAATATATTCAGATCTCTTTTTTAAGTGCTTATTTTAGGACTAGTCATTAATGAAGGTTTTTTGTCTTTGTATTGAAATTCTCCTGAATGGGGGATCTGTCATAAGCGTGGCTTCTTATAATGAATTCTGAGTGTGGAACCAGTATTGTGGAACCAATGATTTTGTCAGCAGTTTACCTTGACTTGTCCTAGCAAAACGTTTCTTCTTTCTCTGTCTTTGTTGCTCTGTGAATGTTGGAAATAAACTGATGCAGGCCAAAACCTTTTGAAGTGGCAAGATGAGAGTGTTAATGCTGCAGTGGGATCCATGAAGTGTTACAGCATTATTTAATGTTGCTAAGAGAGACCTCTGTCAGGTATGTTTGGTTGCAATGTCTTTGTTTTTCAAGGACATGTTGGCATAGGATCACTTGAACAGGTGCTTTTGTTTAGCTATAATGGACACCAGGATAAACTATAAAGGAGTTTTATTTCTATGTCAGCAATAGAGTAATGAATTGAGCATTTGAACTGGCCTCTAGTAGGGATCTCTGAAGCTCCAACTTTCACAGGTTTGGAGATAAGGCAGTTCAGGCTTTAGTTGCAGTTAATGCTACTTGTATGATGATCCTTTAACGGTTTGTAGTTTTTTCTCAGCCTGCAACTCATTAAACCTGAGCTGCAGAGTGAACCTAGTCAAAGAGGAAGAACACTGATACCCATCTCTTCTTTTGGACCTTATTCTCAAGAGCTTTCCTGACCAGATATTGCCAATGTTGCAGGTTTTAATGGAAGTTGAGAAGATAGGACATGACATCTCCCATCACCTCCTGTACAAGGTCCCAATTTTCTTTGTTCTGATGTGACTCTTACTGTCTTCATGTCTTGTATGTTTCTTGTAGCTACTGTGTTTTACCTTGCCGGTAAGGAAAAAATGGGTGGACTTTGAAATGTCACCTAAGCTCTGCGTGTTTCCCTAATGTAAAAATATTGCAGTACCTANAAATCATAAACTTGGTCATTATGTCATGGTCCTGAGGTGAATTTTCTTTTTTCCCTTCCTCATCTTTTTGGATTTATATGTCTAACTAAGGTACTACTGATGTTTCTGAAGCGACTTTTCTGTCCAAGTTTTGTCATACCAGTGTCCTCAAACTACTTGCTTGTCTTTTCCTTGCACTGGCTGGTTCCTTAACCTTCATGCAAAACCACGTTTTATTTACGTCAACAAAAGGAGATATGAATCACACTCAATACTGAACAGGTTTTCAGTTATCCTCAAATGAAAAATATCCGTCGTCTTTTTTGTTGAAAGTGTACATATTCTGATGTGAATCTCTGCCAAGTTACTTGAACTAAAGCAACCGCTATATACATAAAATTAGGAATAAAGCAATTTTAAGGTAATAAATAATGTGTAGTAACACACCTCACCACCCCCACCCCCCCCAGATAAAATGATCTGCTGATATTCCTGTTGTCATTCTGCAATAAATTGTGGAGAATTTAATATAAGAACTGGCTTAAACTTTCTGCTTTCTCCCCCTGCCCCATCTCCATTTCTTCAGAACTTAAAGTTTTAGCCCTTTACCTAAGTAAAGGCAGTTAAACCCAAATCCATTCCAGTGTGTCTAAAACAAACTGGTGGGACAAGGTCAGATTATGTAATTACTTTGTGTAGATTGAGGCAGTATATTACACTGGATTATAATCAAGCAAATAAGCTTTTAGTATTTAAAATGCCCAATGCAATTATGATTTTGGTGCTTTATCTTAGGCTTACCTGTGAGCTTAAAGTGCCAGAAACATTCTTTTATTCTGAAATGTATAAATAAGTACAAAATTTTGGTCCGAGAGAGAGTATTTGCTTTTGTAATTTACTGAAAAATCCGTGTTGTAATGTAGTATCTTAAAACCAAGCAATATTCCCCTTCTGTAAATGGCATACACAAAATCAACCTCACTTCATTTTTAAGTGTATTGTTTCCTTTTTCACATGCATTATAGCATGTGGACAAGAGAGATGTTCATTAAAATCATGGCTTATAAGCTTAGAATGAAGAATGAATTAGATTTAATATCAAAATAGTGGGATAAGAAGTGGGTACTAAAGTTACAGTGTGCGTTTGTGACCTCAATGTTTTTAACATTCTTCGAATACCAGATTTGTCTAGTTCTCTGCATCACCTCATGATTATTCGCTATAACCGCATACCAGAAAAGCTTATTTCACAATGATTTTCCTTCATTCTGGCCTAGTAATATACTTGTAGAGACTTGTTGGCATTTGCAGTTTTTAAGATTTGTTGTTAGACCATTTGTATATCTGTTTCATGTCTTGTATATTGAATTTGATCTCCTTCTCCCAAATAACAGAGGAATTGGCAAGACCTCTCAAATAGTGGGTGGAGAATACATTCTCCCCCCACCCCCAATTTAGGTATTTTTCTCGTATGACCAATGTGTCTTAGCCGCAACAATTTCTATATGAGAAGCTTTTGAGCATCAACAGCGAGTTATCACATTTGCACTGAGTAACAAAAACTGCTTGGAAAAATCCCTTGTTGCTGCTTTTGGTTATGGCTGTATTATTTATGTAAGGATGTCTTCAAAGTTTTCTATTTTAAAAGTCAAGATTTGTTTCTTATTCCATTTTGATCAATATTATTACTTAAAAGGATGATAATTTTTTTTGTCATTTCATGTTTGAATGTCTTTTGTCTAAAAGACTAGCAGCATTTCCAACTGCATACTTGGAAAACTGTTTGGTAATATTATAATAAATTAATATCTACAATTTTCTGAGTTCTTCAGTAATACAATTTAGAAAACTTCACATGAATTGGGAAACTGTTTCCAATTTATATAACCAAAGAGATATTAAATGAATGGAAATTCATTAAATAGCAATCATTTTGTCAAGTTTGATCAAGCTTGAAAGATTGTTGATGTTAGTTTTTTGTAATAGTATGCCTCAGCTGAAGAAAGTAAGCAGTTGAGTTATTTTGAGTATGCCTGAGAAAGCTTATTGCAGTAATAAATTCTTTGGAATCATGTGATTAATAAATATTTAAATACATTTCAGTTGGGCTTAAGATGAAGGCATATCAGTGTTAAATTTTGTTTATTCTGGCTGCCACAAACATCATTTTGTTTGTATTTTGTGTGGCGAAGGCTAAGTAGTTAGTGTTCAATCAAGTGTTCAAGAATATGTTTTTCCAAAATGTTTCAGTTTACTTCCAAGGTGAACAATGATAGAATTAAGGAAAATATAATTGAATGTTGGATTTTTGTGCTGACTTTGGCTTTAGACTGCAAGTAGTATAGCGCTACTACTATAGTGCTTAACTCCTCAGTCCATGAGTTCAGACTGTGAAGTAATAGAGATAACTGAAGTGGGTTGGTTTTATTAAACCATTTCTTGGGTTATTAAAATGGAAAGACAGAAGCAGTTTAGCCAAAAAAACTAAGAACCTAATTTAAAGGTTTTTAGCTTCATCTTGTCTTTCAAAACTCACCATGAAGCTTGCAAAAACAACACTTCAAATCAGATCCCTTTCACTGGCTCGCCTTTCTTTTTTATTTTTTATTTGGAACTGTGAGTGCATTCATTGACACAACTATTTTTTAACAGTCTGTATTTGTAATTTGATGATGATGATGAAAAAAAAATGTTAGAAATGGTTACCTGAGCAGGAATATTCAGTGGCATGTTTTATGTTTTTTTAATGAAACGTTCCGAGATTATCAGCCACTAAATATGCATCTATTCTAACTACCCTGATTTAATTTGTTAAATACATAGATGTGATCTATACTGAAGCATTTTAGGGTGTGTAGTATGGGATAATAATGACATACTTCTTGTATTATTAAGGTGTGTCATTATTACGGCATATGCACACCCTCTTATGTCTTATTGCTTAAATATGATAGTGCTTATAAGATTTCCTTTTAAAGTATTAATTTACTGTGATGAGTTAGGTAACAGCATATTTAGGTACATTATTTTACCTATTATGGATATACCTTACTTGTGGGTTGCAAAAGCAATACTACAGTAGAAACCTTAATTAAATTAGGGATTGAATTTAGTAGTAGTTTCTGAAGTGTGTTCAAAGAAGGAAACATAATGACTCTTGTCTCTTCAGATTATCAATTTTAAGTGTGGCAGAAAAGAACATACCTTTTCAATTTTAGCTTTACAGTATGTTTTGTCTTGCACTGAGTGAAGTAAGAATGGAGTGGTCCTAACTGAATCATCTAGCATTTTGTTTTAATACGAGTTACCCCCTTCTTCAGGTTTTCTTGTTTGGGAGGGTGAGGTTGTTCCCTATGCTAGCACTGATCCAGAGCGAGAGGAGAAAGCAAACTGCCTCACTTCAGCTTCAATCTAGAAATGCATAAACAAGGTTTGCAAAATGAGCGTATGTGTTTCAGACCCCAGTAAGAGAGAGAGTGTAGTAAGATGTACACTTTCTACTGAGACAGCTTTAGGATGACTTGCTGTTTAAATTTCAACCTAGTGGCAAAAAGCTGACTGTACAATTTTTTGCAAGTTTATATTCTTGTTATTCTGTATGTGTTACCTTCTGCTTCCCTAAAGTATCTGCTTTACTGCTATGGGAACCGTATGAATTTTGGAAGGCTGTGTTTTAAACATTAATTTTAGCAGTGTAACAGGTAAGGAGGTTTAGAGCTATTAATTCTGCTACAACTGGAAATGTTACGCTATTGATAGTTGAGCTGCTTTCCACGGTCACGCATGGTTTATGGGAAGATGCTGAAAACCAAGTCTTGTCTTCCTGATGCCCTTGTGATAACAACATTAAATAGCAATGGAAGTATTGATACCCAGGATCAGATTAAAAGTTGATCCAGCTTATTGTCCAGGAATCAGTGCTGGATAGTTTGGGAAGGAGTGTTAAGGTGTCATGAGATGACACACTGTCGCTTCTTTTCATAAATACACTGGCATACGCTCCTCCAGGTTTAAGAGGCTTCCACAATGATAGGGTGCATTTGGGCTAACAAGTGTGCTGGATCCTCAGGAGCTTCTCCCCAATTTCTTTGGCTGAAAGTTTTCAAGCCCATTATTCTTCTGTCCTTCGTAACAGTCCGTGGCAATGTGTTGTGCGGTTTCACTGTTTTGTGAAAGACTTCCATATTTTTTTATACCTACACGTGATCCCTTTACATAATGATCTCTATTTGGTTTTCATGAAAAATAATGAATTATTCTGTATTTATATTATTGATTCTGTTCGTAAGCATGTAGATGTCTGTTCTATTCCTGTTGTAGAGATTATTTTTTCCAAGATGGAGAAACCCCTCTGATACAATCTTTCCTTGTACTGAAGCTCTTCCAAGACGCTGGACACTATTGTTTTTCTATGACTTTTAGTTCAAATATATCTTTTTTTTTTTTTTTTTTTTTTGAACTGCAGGGACCAAAATGGCAAGTCTTACAGTATGTGTGTACCTGCTAGTTCTTTTCCTAATAATTTTGAGCCTTTGAATTTTTTTTTCCTGGTGGTTACTGCACATTAAAGTGAAACTGCGTTTCAGATTCTCATTCCTGAATGGTAACAGTGTAGTCTGTTATTGCATATGCATCTTTACGCTTATTTTTTTCTAGTGTGCTTTAGTTTCTGCTTCTCAGTTAGGAATCGTGTGATGCTTTGTTACCCAATTGCTTGGTATTGTAAGACCCTTTCGTGTACTATCACAAGAGACTTTAGCACTGACTGTTCCAAATACTTTGTCTTCCATAGAGTTGACCAATTCACTGTTGAACTTTTTGGATAGGTTCAGAAATTGTCTGGAAAACAAAACCAAATCTGTGTCAATCAGCCTGTGCTACACACAATATATCTCAGCAGATATTTTTGTGAGTATTGTTTCTAATCTGTCTCCATTAAGGAAAACTAACCATTTATTCCTACTTTTTAAAATCAGTTATTGGTCCAGAAAAGAACTGTTATGCTATACCGCGACAATTTAGTTTAACTGAGATTTTTTAATGAATATTCTTGCTAAAAGATTTCTGGTTTTTGAAAAGTGAACTGTATTGTTGCATCGAGTATATGCATTTGCTTTTGTTGAAGAACTGTTAATAAATGGATGACTTATGATCTTGCTGTAGAGAAGGCTTTCTGATTCTCTTCCAGTATAAGTTATATATCTGTAGTGTTACTAGTCCTGTACTTTGACATTTTCTATGAGTTTACTACATGTAGAGCAAAAATTCTACCTAACTTCAATGCTCTTTAAAAATGGATGAAACATTTGCCCATCTTCCAGTAACCTGCTATCGTCTCCAGGGGTAGCAAGTGAAAGCTGCAATTTATAGCTCTCTAACATCATATTTTGTTCACAGAGAACTCTTGGAATAGTGCTGTCTGTTCCTGGTGGTTTGATACTTTCATTTTCATTTTCTGAAATCTGCTATATCTTCCCCTCCAAAATACAGTTTTATTCTGGGAACTTCCCCAGGCACCTCTCTAGGGAACAATAATGTAGAGAGTTCTTACTGGGGTTTTTTGAAGCTCTTGAGTAGTCTTGAGTGATCATTTTACCTTTGTCCTCATTTTATCCATTGTCCTTGCCAGTTTTTACAGGCTTTCTGCTTCTGATGCATTTTGAAACACGTTTTAGTAGTCAATTTTATTTCTTAGCAAATTTCTTAATTAGTTTTATTGGTAGTTTTTACATATAACTTGCTGGAGTTTATGCTCACTTTTACTTTCCTCAACTTGGACAAGACTTTTTGTTTTCTCATGGTTAATTGTAGTGTTAAAAAAAAATAAAATAATTATGGCTACTGTGTGATATTAGGTAAATAAGTTTTCCTGAAAATACTTAGAGTATCAGATTCCCAAGAACAGAATTCCATGCATATCTCTTGAAATGCACTTTGACCTCAACAGACTTCAGACTCATCACCACTTCTTTAGGAACAATGAAGTCTACATGAGGTTTGTCACAAAAATTGCAACAGGTTCTTGCTGGTATCAGTTACGTTCTTACTCCCCTGCCTTTAGAGCCTGTGTTTCCTTGCAAGTTGGGTTCGTTGCTACTGTGAGGGTGTCTTCTGTTGAAAGAGGTTCAAGGCCACTAATGCATAGGTCCTGTCTTAGAATAACGCTCTCCTAACATGAGACTTCTTTACACTGAGAAAGAAGCGGAGGTTTGAAATGGGACCGATTTGTGTGGCCTCGTTGGCCCAGCATGGTCTGAGTGGCCTGCTGCTTTCCCGGCAGAAACTGAGCTGCATTGCATTCAGAGGAGCAGTGCCTGGGCACAGCTCGCCATGGGAACTGTGTGGGCCACCTTGTTGTAGCCAGGGATGGGACAGGAGGAGGAGGGAAAACAAAATGGTTATTCTGGATGCTGATCTTTCAGTTCATACATACTTACTGTCAATTTTTTCTTGACTTTACAATCGATATTTGATGCAGGAAGATGTAATAATAATAATAAAAAGTGTTTAAAAGCTGAAAAGAATGAGTTTTACCAAGCAGGGGCTTTGACTGTGAAATTTCTGACCAAGTTGCCAAGAGTGTGCTTTCATGAAAGCCTGCAGCCAGCCCACTCGTGTTCATTTGGAACAGAGCTCTGGAGCTTGTGGTGCTTGTCACTGCTTGAATTTTCCTCAGTAGGAATGGTTTTGAAATTCCCATACCAAACCTCCTGTTTGTGATTATCTTTCCTCTTTGAAATTAATTTATGTGTGTTCACACTGCCTATTGTATATGTGTACTATGTTTGCCTTTTCTTTAGGTTTACTTGGAAATAATAAACCTTTCCTGAAAATACCTGAGGTGATGAAAATTGGATGTTAAATTTTTCTTGCTCTGATACGTAATTCAGGTATTTTAGTAAAGGTCTCTTCAACAAAACAAAAATTTCTGACATATAAAAGACTTTGATATTAAAAAAAAATAATCAAAGATATTTTCATACCGAAGTGGTAAGACTGTACTTAGTACTGTAAAACTTGAGTGCTTATCTTAGAACTTGTTCATACATCCTCTTTGGGATGCAGCTGTGCCATTTGAAGTGGTTACAGCCTAGTAGTCTACGTGTAAGTCTTTCATCAGCTCTTTGAACTGCAGGCCAGCCATACTGTCATACTCTTAAGTAAACTGGCAAAAGATTTCAGAAAGTTTGCATGTTGATAGGCTTTAGTTTTATTTTTAGTGAGAATTTCTTTTATGATATTATCAGATATTATTAGGAGCCAATACTGCAACCGTATGGTTTCTGCTTACTATAATCTTAGCACTAAGTAATTCCTAGTAAGAAGAGCGGTCCAAATCCGAAAGTGTGCATCTAGTTTAAATTATAAAATACTTTAATCTCTATTGCTTAGCATTAAGTATTGATATGTAGAATGTGTTAAAAGAACTCACAGTTCTTGGCTGGCGTGTTCTAACATATGTTTTTCAACCAGTATGGTTTTTCTTCTGTCTTAGCTTTAAAAATAAGTAAATAAAGAAAAAGATCCAAACAGTACATTTTTTCCTTTGTGCACACAAGTTGTTTAGTAGAGTCACAATATTGGACACGGCCCTTGAGCATTCTGTATCACGTCCTGGGCAGGAGGTGAGGTAAAACCCCTATGAGAGGCATATCCAAAACTAACCAATGCATTGAAGGAGAAGAATGTATGTGTGTTTATATCTTCCTGCAATTCACTGCAGTGTCAAGGGCTGTATGTGTTGAATTATCCTGATCAAGTCCCTGTCTTCCCTCTGTGAGAGTCAATATTGAAGAGAGCAAACAGTTCAGGTCAGTCTCCATTGAGGAACCTGAAGAAGATTCACAGATGCTTTTACACTTGAATTTTACGCTTATGGACTTTACTGTGATGGAAAAACAAAGAGATTTTACTTAAAAGCTGTAGCAGTATTGTGGCACAAAAGTACCGATGTGGGTGGCTGGGGTTTTTTTTTGGGTTTGNTCCCCTTGGTTTTTTTTTTTTTTTTTTTTAAGATTTCAGGTTCTAATTTCGCTGCCAACTCCCATAAATTTTGCACAAGACTGCGATTTACATGCAGTGTTTTCTATTACAGTAAACATTATTAATAACCTCATCTTGAGAAGATTTAAAATGCTTGAGGTCATGAACCTAATCCTGGGAACACCATGGGTCGTAATTAGAGTTGAGTAGTTTAGTCAGTGTGACTGAATGAATATATGTGTGAATATATGTAAAATAAAAATACATTTTTTTTTTCCCACATATCCCTTATTTTTTAGAATTTCTGGGTTGTGAAAAAGAGGGTGACTTTGTGAGTTTTATTGCATTTTTAACGTGGCTTTTAAAATGCATGTAAATAAGTACTTGTGTACTTTAAATTGAAACAGCATAAATGCATGGAGTGATGTTTACTATTTTTGTCTTACATATAGTGGCTATCTCAATATGTTGTATTCAATGAATACAATATTGTATTCATTTTTAATAATACAGTAGCTAATATTTTTGTCTTACTTTGAATCAAATTAATCTTGTTATTGAATTCTGATTAAGATTAAATTTTGTGTAATACTTTGTTTGGGGCAGGGGAAGAAGCTTGTTAAAGGTTGTTAAATATTGTTGTACGTTTCCACAAGTCTTCGTGAATACTTTCATGTGGATTCATTGGAAATCACCAGACAGAATATTTTTCTTAGATTTTTTTTTTTTCCTTTTAGTTGGCAGTATTTCCTTCTAAGGGTTTTTAACATTTTCCTTTACTAGGAATACTATTTTTATATTACAAAAACAAAATCCTACTGTCTCTGGAAACAATTATTTTAGATGAGACATTAGAATTGTGCATAAATATGAACACTTAATTTTTTTCTTAACTATTAACACTTGATAATTTACTCTGTATTAATTTTGAATATTAAAAAATCAGCATCCTGTAGGGGTCTATCCTGGGACCTGTCCTAACAACTGCCTGGAGAAGGTGATGGAATACTTCCTCATAAAGTTAGCAGATGACTCCAAACTGGGGACGTGAGTTGATGCACTCAAGGGCAGGGCTGTCATCCAGAGGAACCTGTATAGGCTGGAGGAATGAGCCAATGAAAGTATTATGAAATTAATCAAGGAAAAATGCAAAGCCTTGTTCTTGGGAGTGAAGAACCACCTGTAGTGTCTCAGGTTGGAGACTGGCTGGCTGGGGAGCATCTCTGTTGAAAAGGACCTGGAGATCTTGCCAGACAGCAAGCTAAACGTGAGCTGGCAGTGTGCTCTGGGAGCAAAGATGACCAACAGCATCCCAGGCTGTGTTAACAAGAGCACAGTCAGGAGACTCAGTGATTATTAATGTCCTTTATTCAGCACTTGATAGATCTCATCTGAAATGCTGCATCCAGTTTTGGGCCTCCAAGACCCAACCCTTCAACAAGAAGGATGTTGATCAACTGGAGCTGTTCTAGAGGAGGGCAACCAAGATGGTCTGGTCAGGGCTGAGAGCGCATGCCCTACAAGAAGAGCCTGCGAGAGCTGGGCCTGTTTAGCCTGGAGGAGAGTTTTGGGGTGACCTAACAGCAGCCTTCCAGTACCTACATGTGGGCTATCAAGAATATGGAGCCAGGCTCTTCTCAGTGGCACGTGATGGGAGAAGAAGAGGCAACGGGTATGAATCGAAATAAGAGAGGTTCCAGCCAAATAAAGGGAAAGTTTTCAGCATAAGGAGAGTCAAGCACTGGAACAAGTTGCCCAAGAGACTTCGTGGGGTCTCCATCCTTGGAGGTTTTCAAGACTGACTTTGTAAATCCCTGAGCAATCTGGTCTGAATTCAGTGTTTATCATACTTTGAGCGTGAGGTTGGACTATAGACCTCCTAAAGCGCCTTCCCCAGGACCTCTTGTGATCAGCACTATCTTATGTGTCTTACGGGTGCAAAGATTGGTGATGAGAAGAACTGTGCAGTGTGATTACATCTAGGTTAAAGCTGCATCCCACCTTGTGACAGGTGGCTTTACTGAGTTACAGACTGTTGGCATAAAGCAAAGAGAATCCCTGTTGAGGAGTCAATACAGAGTAAAAANAAAAAAAAAAAAAAACCAAACAAAAAAAACCCCAACACTTCTCCCACTCCAAGTTCTTCCCATTCTTGCAGGGTACAATGTAGCTTTACACCTCCTTGTGTGTTGGGGAAAAACCTTTGAGGTCAGAGGAAAGTTTATTTAAATAATAGGTAAGTAAAGGAAAAAATGTTGTAGAAATCAGTGTCTGATTTGAGTTTAAAGTAGTTTGAGTTTGTAATACGGTGAATTTATTTGCATCCAGATATCTTGGATTTCTTTTGATATTAACCTTTATTTTTAACTTATTGGCAGTTTGTTTGTAATTTTTGGCTAAACATTTTCCCATCATCTGTTGCTGATGCATATTTCCAATTTTTACCTTTAGTGTAAAGTCTAGAGGAGTAGAAATAGGAAAATATCAGCTGTTAATTCTGCATAGAGCAGAGGTTGACTTGGATTTTTCCGAGAACTTGAGGGACTTTGAAGTTAGACATAGAGAGTCTCTGTATTGAAGCTTTTGAAAACATTTCAGTTGATATTTCCTTATATTTTTCAATTGTGGAAGTTTAGAGAAACAGTGGATGGTATTCTGAATAAAAGAAAATCATTATGTAGTTCTTGGTACAGATATAAGCATATTTAATTTTACAAAAGTTTCTTTGCTTGAACATTTTGTTGCTTCTGCATAATACTTTGTGAAATATTTCATGGTAGTCCATTTAACCTTGGAATTTTAGTGGGTTTTTTTTTTTTGCAGAAAAACTGTGTATTGGAAATCTTGTAATTCAACTATAGCAAAGCTATCTTTGGGAGAAAATGGGATGTCTACATATTTGTTTTAGTATGTTTTTAGGTCTGAAGTGTTTTGAAGTAGCTTAGCTCGGTAAAAACATCTGCAAGGATACTCTGCAACTTGCATTTTCACGTAGCATAGCAAATGAGTGATGTTTGTTCTGCATAGACTGGCATGGGAGTTTGGTAGTACAGAAAGAACTTGTACAGAACAAGATGGAATTATTCCATGGACCCTGTGTCATGGTTTCAGCTGGGATAGGGTTAATTTTCTTCCTAGTAGGTGCTGTGTTTTGGATTTAGTATGAGAATAATGTTGATAAAACATACTGGTTTAGTTGTTGCTAAGTAATGTTTATATGAAGTCAAGGATTTTTCAGCTTCCAATAGAAGCAGAGAGGGAGCATAGACAGGACAAGCTGGCCAAAGGAATACTCCATACCATAGCCCTCATGCTCAGTATATAAATGGGGTTGGCCGGGGTGGGCAGAGTCAGTGAACACTGCTCGGGAACGGGCTGGGGCAATCCATCATCAGGTGGTGGGAGCAATTGTATCGAAACACTTTATTTTGTATATTCTTTTAACATTATTATCATTACTTTTCGCTTCTGTTACTGTTCTATTAAACTTTTTCTCAACCCATGAGGTGGTTGGGTTTTTTTTCTCTTTTTTTTCCTCCCTCTTTTCCCTACTCTACTGGGGGGATAGAGCAGGGAGGGAGTGAACAGCTATGTGGTCCTAGTTGCTGGCTGGGGCTAAACCACAACAGGCAGCCTGGAAAGTATTTTCTCATTGAGGCATGGAATCCACAGGACTAGGACTTTGCATTTGCCTTTGTTAAGGCTCCTGACCCAGTCTGTTTCTGCAAGCTGAACAGGTCTCCCGCAGTTACAGTCCTACCACTAGTCTATCATTGCTCCCTCCCTACCCCAGTTGGCATCATCTGCAACTGCGTCCAAGTATCAGATGGCTTAGCTGAAATGGGAACATAAAGTAGAGTTGCAAAGAAGTATCGACAGATTTACTCAGAAATGTGGATATTTTAAATCTCTTGTATATTTTAATAATCTATTCAGGGCACATATAAATACTGTTGTTCTGTCTTCTTAAGCTTAGAGAAATGCAAATGATTATGGGTAAAATATTCAATTTGCAATTGTAAACTTTTGATTTTTTTTTTCTTAAAATGCTTTTTTCCTATGTAACTTAACATTACAGGAATGGATGTGTTGTCTTTCTCTTTGGTTTGATCCTGTCAATTATTTTACAGGAAAAGTTTGTCACTCAGACAACTGTTTCTCTCCCAGGCAATATCACTTTTCTTCATCTAGTTTTGTATATGCTTTTATTGATTTTTTTTTTCCCATGATGTGAAAATACCTAAGAATCTGAAAACAATAATTTAGAAGTACACTGTATACTTGGCATTGGAGTTTGATTTTTTTTTTTTTAAACTAAAAAAAAAAAGGGGGGGCAAAAAAAGCGCAACCACTGCATTGCAAAATGGCCTTACTACTGAGCAAGAAGGGCAGAGATGAATCCCAGCATGTAGCTCACTGAATGACTAGACAGGTCACACACATCATATGATTAACTTTGTAGTTGGTTTCTTATAAGTAACAGTGCAGAATTGTTTTCCAGCTCTCCTTGTTTTCCCTGCCCAACATGCTAAGAGTACTTAGTCTGCAGACTGGTTGTGGCTGCCATTCTTCACTCTGGCCATTGGTAGCTGCACACTTCTTTCAGTTGCACAGAACAACTCCTGCAATTGCTACTGTGACCTGTTAACAAAACCAAAGTGCATATTTTAGAAATACCTTTTAAAGGACCTTGTTGAAAATAAGTACATTTAAAAAAACCCACATTGTCAACATGCTGAGGCGTAATGTAGGAGATAGACCTATTTATTAATTGCTGCGAGATCGCCATCATTTTGATGTAACTGGTGGTCTACTTCACAAATCTGCATTTGGAAAAGATGCAGAAAAAGGCAACTAATTTAATGATACATTTTTCCTTCTAAGTATTTAAGTTATTGATGGGCTGTTTGCATTTTATTGTAGTGTTGTTTTCACTACTCCATCCAGTCACTTGGTTTCTCTTTATCGCATGTAGAACCAGATATGCAGTATGTTGGTTTTAGTAATCGCTGTGCCTTTGTTTATGGTATTAGTCAACAGCATCTGCTTTATAGCGATGTGCAGTGTTCCTAGAAACCTGCAGAAGAAGATACCACTTCTAGCTCACCAGATCTCTTGGTCAAAAGTTATTAGGGGCCTGGAAGTTCTTCCCTGTATGCCTATCAGCCTATCTAGAAACAGAAGATATGCTTTTTTGTGCTATCACATTTTGCTCCGGAAGGAGCATACGTCGTCTTCCATGGGAGATGAGAGAAGTGGTTGTGTACAGAGTGGTCTTTCTTTTCACCACACATGTATCACTTAGAATATGTGAAACAGCAGCTGTCAAGGCTGGAGAAATAAATTAATCTGCTTTATCACATAATCATTTGATTTTTGGGAAAGGAAACCCCAAAGCAGAAATCTGTTTTATTGTCAGTGTGCCAACTTCTCATTTTCTTACCTCTTCTATCACAGACATTTAATAGTGGCAAATAGGCAAATGCTGATTTTTCTCTTAATTTTTAAAAAGTTTTAAAACTCCTTAACAAGCCTAGTGGGCATAACAATGTGATTTTTATATTGCCTTTTAATTTTTTAAGAGAGTGATTTTTAATCGCAGGTTGAACTTTGAACTCTGATTTGATTATGCAACATTATTTGTATATGTATTTTTTTTTACTTCAGGAAATGATGTGAAAGATGAAGCCATAATGTTTTGCAGTTATCTATTATCTATATCGTATGGATTTATTTTAAGTAACTATTTTTTCATACTATCAAACGAGCGTTCAGAATTTAAGTGACTCCATCTATTGCAAGAACTTTTAAAATTAAAATAACCATGTTGGGAAAGTGGGTATTTTTCTCTAGAAAAATCTTAAATGCCGTCTCTTTTAATCTTTACTATCAGTATGTTTTATGTTTACAAAATGCCTATTAAAAGTTTTGCAGGAATTGCTTTGAAAGATAGCTAGATACCTTAAAGATGCAAATTGTGAAAATGTGTTTTTGCATCTTATAGCTGAAATGCAAATAAACTGATTTTTCCTCCAGTTGAAAATAAGTGGCTTTTTAATGTGCCATCCTGAAAAAGTGTTATTGAAAAGGAAAATATCTAAATGTTTATACTCCATTTATTAGTACTAGAAGATTTCTGTTAACACAGAAAGAGAGTTCTCTGAGAGCTTTAGGCTGAGACTGTTTTCCTGTGCAATTTGCCTTTCAGTAATTTCAATGAATAGGTTCCATGAGGGAAATGAGAATGAAACTTAAACACGCACCCGCCCCAAACCCCCAAACAAGAATGTGATATAGATAAAGGCAACTTTATGGGTAATCTACAGTTCATGTAAATATTTTTTTTGAAATCTGTTGTGTTTCTGTGTTTTATTTCATGTGAGGTTTGCTGGGCAAACCTGACTGGAGCTTCACCAGATAGTTATGCATGGAGGTATTTATCTGACAGAGACTGCTTGACTTTTTAAACTCTTCTCATTGTTATAACGCAGTCCCAGCTGTAATGTGGAATGCAGCACGAGCTTCCGGGAAGTACTCGAACACTGCTTTAAAAAATGCCTAAATAGGAGTATCATCAGTTGGTGACTAAGGGTAACTGAACTCAGCTTAGCAATTCTTTAATTCTTTTGTTTTCCTGTCCTGTGGTGAGACGTGGTCTTGGCAATGGGTGTTGTGGTAAAGGAAAGGAAAGGTGAACACAGCTTATAAAGCAGGAACTGCAGGAGGCTATGTTTGTTTCTCTTACTTGTTTTGTAATGAAATCTGTTGTTTCAGTGAATAAGCAAGAGGCAATGACATGCAGATTTGCACGTTCTAGTGAGATACTGACCTGCCAAGATTCCTGTCATTTACAACATATTCCAGAAAAAACTTTTGACCAGAAGCATCATGTTACTACTTAGTAAGCTCATCTTAGAACAAGAGAATCCAGCATTTCTGAAGCTACAGTTTAACAGCTTAGTGTAAGAGGTTGGTGTGATTATAATCAGAGTTGCTTTCTTTATGTACTGTTGTAAAATCCAGTATTTTACATGTTGATTTACTTACTGCACTATATACTATTTATAGTTACAATATTTGTTCATATTGTAGTTAAGTTTTTAAAATTAATTTCAATTTCTCCACTACTATTAAGACCTTTCATGTGAAAGAAAGTACCTGTTGTTTCTTTTTGCACCTTGAGGGTTTTTTTGGCACTGTTTTACTGATGATGCATTTGAGTGAGAATTTGTTGCAGTTCATAGCTGTGCTTTCCTGGTGGTAAATTAAGTACTGATGCCTTTTATTTAAGTGAGTAGCAATGTTTTCATGACACAGAAAATTTTATAGCTATGCATACTAGCTGCTTACATACTTCTAGTAATACACTTTCTGCTTACATATTTCTAGTAATTAAGAACACAAACTCCAGCAGGAAAGACATCATTACTACATAAAAATACACTGAGTGATTTAGTACTGTACATGTAGGGCCTTAATTGCAGAGGTGGTTAGAACTCTGTATGGAGAGTGAAATGGGCACTTTTAATGTAGATAAAATGTAGTGCATTCTTGTGCATTCTATATTAATAAAACTGAAGGTAGCATCAAATCTTTCAAGTGTGTGCACTGAAAGGATGGTAGAACTTATCCGAACAACTAATTAAACAGCAGGGTTTGGTTTTTTTTTGAAGTGAGATGAACAAGATGCCAAAGAAGAAAAAGTTAATGGTTCCACGAAAGAAAACTGAGCCTCGTGAATATTTCCATGTTTGAGTGCACGTTTGGAACTGGATCCAGCTGTACTGCAGATGGAGAGGCCGCCCGGTCCATGCAGCTGATCCCTTTATCTTGTGACCTGGAGTGTGTGACACATCGGATAAGGGATTAATTCCTCTCTCCTGCATTCCATTTCAGTAAATCCTTCCATGCCTGTCACCTCATCCTAAGCACGCTTTTTGTTGTTGTTGTTGGGTTGGTTTTTTTTTGGTTTGGTTTTTTTTTTTTTTTTTTTTTTGTCGTCGGTTCTGAAGTTATTTAGGGAAACCCCAGAAACAACGTACGCAGAAAGAAGGATGCATCCTGCTGACATGCTCTTCCTTTTCCAGGAACTGACGTTCTCTTCGCCTTGACTGACAAACACAAGGGATATTAAGTTTTTAATAGTTGTGTGAAATAAAATAAAAAGGAGGAGGGGCATGGCAGTATTTGAGAATTTGAAGAGTAACTTCAATTGCAGTCTCAGAAGTTTTTTCATGTTGTAATTAGACTACTAATTAAAATACACAGTTTTAAAAAACTGTAACTGACCAAAATACAGGACAAAACTCTCTTGCTTCCACAAAGGAAAAACTGTGCCTCGCTAATCTATTAATATTCTCTGAGTGCATAAACCAAACAGCTGAAGTCACTGACATCGTTTATTTGAAGATTCCAAGTCCTTTGCCAAACCCCTTCAAAATAGGTCAAGGAAATTACAAGGCAAGGGGCAGTCAGGAATCAGGTAGTGACCAAGACAGCTGCAGGAAAACAAAAGGTTACCAGAAGCGTTCACCACAGCAGAAGTGTTCCTTGTTAAAGAGATTAATGTTTATATGCAATAAATATCAGGAATTGGATTAGCAAAATTGAAGATATTAGAATTCTTTAGTAAGGATCAGAGAAAACTGTTGGGGGAAGTTTGAGGGAGCTGATTAGTTGGATGAATAGCAAGATGACAGATGAAATTCAATGCTGATGAATGCAAAAGCACGCGTGGTGAAGGAAGTCATTTGAGCTGTGCAAAAGCTTTACTGTGTTTAATTAATTTTACAAATTTAGAAGACATCTAAACAACATTTTGGACAGCAGAGTTGAAGATCTCTGGCTCGGTAAGCAAGAGTGGTGAAAAAAAGCGAAAGCTAAAATGTGTTAAGAATACCTTTATGGAAGTAATATGCATAAACCAATAGTTCCACTGTTGCCTGGAACCACAGAAACAAGAAATTTGGGAATAAGTACTAGAATGATAAGGTAGATGAAAAGCTTGTGGAGGTCTGTGTGGGGGAATCTGAACTTTTGGACCATTTTGCCTTCAGAAGTAGCTATTTGAAGTCTGGGAAAAGTACAAAGACCTTTTCTGCTCATGTTGAGCAGGGGCAGTCAGTAGAACAGACAACTTGTGAATGCAGACACCCCCACCCCCCCTTAGCTACTGCGCTGCAAAGTGCACAGCTACGTTCCGACAACTGGTCACAGGGGTTTATTATGGAGGTCAAAAATTTAATAAGATTTAAAAATAATTTCTTGGTAGATGCATGAATGTAGACAGCAGCTCAAGAGAACAAAGTCTGAAAAGGTTGTAACTTCTCTGCTTGTGCAAGAAGTCCAACACCTAGTCACTGATAGGTGGAGGGAGGCATTTATTAGGATTTATTATTCCATTGCAACACAGTAGCTGGGCTTTTTCTTTGTCAGGTGGCACTGAACCACTACTCAGATTTGAAATAAGAATGAGAAGTAGCCAAGTTGTTTCTTATTGCAGATTGTGTACCTTTTCCATCGAATCACCTTTTGTTTCTTGAACGTTTTACAGAAAAATATTATTTGAAATGTTTGAAAATGTTGTATATATCTTTTCTCATCTTCTTGAACCTGGTATATTGTTCTCTCTGATTAACAAAGAGATAGATTGACAAGTCTGAAGACAAAAATTGAAAGCATCGTTAAATGCTCAGAAAAACATTTTTTGAACAAGACGAAGTAATTGTAAGATCCTGTGATGTGTATAGGAGAATAACAGGTCCCTTCTTTTCACCAATAGATTCTTATATTTCCATTTTTATACAGGAAGCATTCACTGTAGTTTGAAGGATTTGCAGGTTAGTGAACACAACCTTTTCATTCTGCAGAAGTAGATTTTTTCAAATTCTTTAACTCAGGTAATTTTAATTTTGGATAGAGATTCTATATGTAGGGGAATGGCTTTTTTTTTTAATTTAAAAACAAGTAAAAAATCAGAACCAAACAGAGAAACCCCACTAATTCTGTCAGAACTCTGAAATGAGTACTTTATTTCAACAGATAATAATCAGTGGCATAATGAAGTATTTCTTTTGTACGTAAGTCTTGCCACTTCAAAAATAACTAATATAATTGCTTCGGAAACAATTTGTTATCCTAATTATTTGATGGTGATTGTCTATAGTACTGACAATTAATTGTTGTTGTGTGTCTCCTAATTGTATTTGCCATAATTTTGTAACAGCCTGTATGATTATATATTTGCAATGTAGTACCTGTATGGCACTCAGGCGGGCATTGTGTACATACACTGTTAGCCTACCTCCTCACTTTCTCTTTCAATACTCATCTTCGTGTCTTAGAAGATTGGTGGTGGCCTTTTGATTTATAAGCCAGAGTTTATTAGAGGAATTATATCTGAGCATCTCATATGATTAATAAATGCTCTTCTTCCTGCTTGGAACAAGTGAGGCAGATGTCATATTAAGAATTACAGTGATAATTAGTGGATGTAGTGCTTCTGTTTTAAACCATGTCTACAAGTAATTCCTCTGTAATATTAAACAAGCTTGATAGGTGCATAGAAATAAATTTGGGCTTCACAGTGGATTTTAGGAAACAGCAAAATGCAGCAAATACGCCAGTCTCATTTCTCAGTAGCAGAAGAATTATCCTGAAAAGGCTTTCTGGGTCAACCGAATTTCTGTTAACAGGTATTTTGCAGCTGCCTTCTCAACATTGAGAATGGTTGTTACAAAAAAATATGCTAACTACCATGGCTATTGCATACCTTTCTAATTCAAGGCCCTCACTTCGTAACGTTGCCAAAAAATAAACCATCACAAAGATGCATGTGATACTGTCTTACTAAATGATGCAAATAATTGTAGATAAAGCAGGTAATTCTGAGATACATTTATCTGTGACTGATGAATCTGTTGTACATCTCTTTACGGCATAGATGGAATAAGCATTGGTTTGTTTTCTAGAAGTATGTTTTGGAGGAGAAACTGGTTTTGCAACGGTTTCTGCAGGAAATTACTTTGGAATCAGTGTGACTGATAGATTAGATAAATAGTAATGACTGACAGAATAATTTCTCATTATTAAAAATAAATGTTCTTCATATGTTTCTAGCTGATAGAGGATTTTACTTTTTGGATTTCTAAAATTTGTGTCATAAATGGAAACTTTCCATATTTAATGTGTGTGTTGGTGACATTCTTATGCTTGAAGGTGTAACTAGTGAAATAAAAGCTTGGAAAAGCCAGTGCTGCTGCTTGGTTTTGATCCAAGGCTAATATACTGTTTGCCAACTTTCATTTCTGAATGTGGTTTTATTTTTTCATCTAGTGTGTTTCACTTTGCTAATTAATTTTAATTTTTATTATGCTGACATTTCTTCTATGTGTATCTCTTCTAAAGAAGTTAGAACTCGCAGTCTTTGGTTCTGGGAATTGCTGGGAGTATAGCTCTTGCACAGTTACCATTAAGGATGGCCTTCACTTGTTAAAATTCTGTTGTAATATAATGAGTAGGTATGTAAGGAGCAGAGTGACCACTCTAATTTTTCCAGTCATTATGTAGCAGTGTGGGATAGCAGACAAAGAAACTGTTTCACATAAAACTGGATGGAATGAAAAGATTGTCTTAAAATACAGACCAAGGTGTTGTAGCCCTTTCTGTTCTGAAGTCAAGAAAAGGAGTAAGAAGGAATGCATCAAGGAAACGTGTCCATCACCAGATGATTCCGATAGTTACAGAAATACTAGAGCTCCGTATTTGGCATGTGAAGGTAAGGGGCGGTTGGAGGATATTGTTTTACAGGCTGTTCTGGCCATGAAAGAAAAGAGGTGGGTAGCTGGCAGTATCTGTCGTAGTTCTGCTGTCCTGGTCATTGGGTTGTTCTTCCAGTTCCATTATCCTCACGTTATCTTACGAAACCCAGGTTGCAATTTACCCCCAGGGAGGGTAATATTTAATGAATAAGATTATTCCAGTTCTCAGGCTTGATGAATCCCTCTATTCAGGGTTGTACAGCTATATTTGATATCCCCAAAGTCAGGTTACTTTTCAAAAATCTCTTTCCTGCATTCCACAGCATGGATTATCATGTAGCTTACTGACATGTCTAGAACATGTTTTTCTGAAAAGCAAAGCCTAGTTATCGCGGATAAAAAGCACAAACCTACTAGCAAGTGCAGAGATTTGCCATTAGGGCTTAATGTTCCCAGTTGTTTACACAGAGTGCTCAGCTAGTATAGTATATCACCTTGCTTTTTCAAGAGCTGTGGGCTTTCTTTGAGCTCCCTGAATGGCCCCATCAGTTATCTCAGCTTTTCATTCTGCAATTGAGCTGTTTGATGCTTTGTGTCTTAAGGAAGCAACTCCTCTGAGCAGCTTCCTATGCTCCTCCTTAGATAGCTTCCCCCACTTAGGTTGTCATTGGTTTCCTGAAGAGGATATTGGGTCCATCTCTTTGTGCCTAAAGCTAGATGTCTAAAATAACAGTCCTTTTTGATGTTGGTAATAACTGTAATAAGGAAAGTTTTTCTATAGGAGAGAGGAGGTTATGGCAGCATGATACTGTCCCAGAGGCTGCAAGTTAAAAGTGGAACCAAACAGAAAAGCCTACCATCACCAGCCAGAAAATGCTTAAAAATCCACAAGACTTTTCCAAGCCTCATTAGGCTTGGCAACAATTGGTGAACTTAAGGGTGTATGTATAATGCATGTGCCAAAACAGTAACATGTATGTGCAGATAAGTATGAAGTATTTAACAGTTAGCATCTCTGTTGGGCAGTACAACAGCATTGGTAAGCTATAGGTAGCAGGTTAGTTCAGTCGGATGTTCTCCTGAATTTTGGTATCAGTTATATTATTTGGCTAAGACTGTACAAGGAGCTATGTTTGTTTGTGTGATAAAGAAACTTTTTTGCTTATAAAGCTGAATTCAATTTATATATGCTTATGTGTGTTTAAGCCATGCAGAAATGATCAGTCTTTGTGAATTGCCACCTGGTTTTAGTTAAAGGAAATCTAAGGTTGTCTGAAGTTACATATTTTCAGGCCTCATTTTCTTTGGCAAAAATGCAGTTAGGAGATGCATATTTGTCTGTCATAAGAATACTGACTGCTTACATTTAGGCACCTTCTTAAATTCTTGTATACATTGCATTTAACTATGTAGTAAAACTCTTCAGTCTTCATTAGAAGACTAAATATTTTCCTCTGTGTAGCTGGTTAATGTTTTTATGCTCTTGTGAATGTATGAATTTCAGTTCTGTCATCAAGAACATTGCTTTTTGAATCATGTTCAAATCAGAGTATCGCATACTAGCTTTGATTCAGTTGACAAATTTACGATATGACAATACATCTCTGGGTAATTTCACTTATGTCAGCCTCTTTAATCCAGATTCTGTATTAATACTAATGCTTGAGGTTTTTTTTTAAAGCATTATAATTACGTAAAAAAACCCATTCATCCTTTCTGTATTGTATCAATTTTAGGCAAAAGTGACCTCTACTAAAAGTGCTCTGCTGATTAAAAGTGACATCTCTGTTTAAATACTTACAGTACTTTATCTTGTACAGACTAGTGATTTGTACTGACGTGGTCATATTAATGTATTCATGCCAGTAGCATATTTTCAGGCATATATATTGCTTGGAGGATTAAGTGTTCCTTATCTTATATCATGGAGCTCTTCATAAAACAAACAAACAAACTTCAAGGTTTGGAATGTAGTCTCTAGTATCACATTGCCTCTTTGTCTCTGTACTGCTTAAGCAACTGCTTATGCATTGTGCTTTTTTAGTCAAAGGAATGTATGGTGGTTAATTTAAACTTTTGTTTTCAATTTCAGTTTATTTGTATAACCCAATTATTTGTCTTTCTGAAAGAGAAGAAACTAAAGATACAGGGACAGCCATTGGAACTATGCTTTTAAAAAATCTGATATTAATGTACATGGTAAAACCTAGTAAAAAATATAATTCAGTGAATTATACCCTGTGTCTCTATTTTTGATGCTGAAACTTGTCGGAGAAGATCGCTGTTGACTGGATAAAGATATATGTGGTACCCATCATCAAAAACTGAAAAAAAAACAATGTCTGGAGGAGGCAGACTCCATCACAATCTCATTTGCAGATGGTGTCTAACTGAGGGGTGCAGTGTGATGCAATTAGAGTAGATGTCATTTGGATGAACCTGGGCAGGCTGGAGGAATGGACTGACAGGAACCTCAGGAAATTCAGCAAGAACATACAGAAAAACTTTTGTACTGATCATCTCCATCCGTGTAGGTTAATAGAGCTAAATGAAACTACTACTCATGTCCAAAAACCCACTATGTTTCACACTTACACCTAGTTCATTTTCCGTTTCCATGATATATTTAAAGTTTTTATAGCAGTTCATCTTGGTTTCTCTCTTTTGGGTTTTGGAAAACCATAAAAGTGTCCTGCCGAGTTGCTGTCCTTTTCCAAAACAGCCATGCTTCAGTCATCAGCAAGTCCCAGAGGAAGGACAAACAGCTAAAGGTGCAAACCCTTTAGCTTCCTTGAACTTTCTACTGAACTCTTATAAACTATGATCTGATAGGTGTGATGCTTTCCTGTGTAATGCTTTGTAATCCAATTTCTCCTTTCCCTCTATTGAGTTTGAGTTTATTCTTTCACTTCAGGAGCCTGAGGACCACTGACCAACATGCCTGGTGTTGTGTGCTTCATCACTGATAGAAGCACAGAAGATTTTTATGTGCTGAAGACTCTGTTAATGCTAATGTGCAGATATTTCACTGTAGCTATGAATGGTTTCCATTAAACAAAGGAATTTTGTTTCTGCTGGGCTTGACTGACTAAAAATAACTGTCTGATATGCAGAATTTATAGTGGTAGTATAATTTTTGTATTTATAATGCCTTTCTCTTAGTACTGGAAAAAGGAAGTTAATTTTTTATTTATATTTGCTGAACTTGAAAATGCAGAATGTAGTAAAGATTACAGCAAGACTGTGATGTGCTTAGTCAGTACAAATATGCATCATGATGGTTTTGTACTTTAGTAAAGTCTGCTAAACCTTCAGCAGCCCATTGAGAATAATCCAAAGTGAATTTGCATTACACTTACCCAAACAATTTTTATAATCTTAGCAAACATACTCTGTTTTGAGGTTTATTTAGATGAATAATGTTTCAAATTTAGCTGCTCAAGATAACTGCTTGGGAAAAATACAGCTCTTTATGTGGAAAGATCGCTGTCCTTTTCAATGCTTGTCTATATATCTACCGGTACTGGGCTCAATAAAAATAACTTTCTTCATCAATACAGACAGGGTAGGTGCATGTTTCAGAGATACTTGCGAGCCCAGCTCCTACTGAGTGCAAGTCCACTTGTAAGAATGCATGTTCCTCCAGCTCAGGAGAAATTCCAGAGCAAACTGGATAATCTCTCTCTCTGTTCAACTCTTCTGGCTGTTTTCTGTTTTCTAAATCTTAACAGGAAAGTTTCTCATCCCTGCCAGTTTTCCAGGATTCGTCTGTGGGCTACCCCCTATAGAGCACTGAAGATACTTTATTGGGGAAGGCATAACGTGGCTTTAGCCTTTCTGGCAGACTTTAAACTATGCATGGTTTGTGAGACTATTTTTCTATAGGCATTTTCTCAATTTTAAGAGACGAATTTTCTCAGGAAAGGCTGTTGTTTTCAGGCCTTGTGCGTAGAGGACTTTGCAGTGGTATGTCTAGGATCGCTTGAGAAGATGGGAGGTGGCGGAGCTGGACAAGTTGGGGAAATTGGACCCTACTGGAATGATTCTTCTTTCAGGCTGGTCTGCTTTCCTCTGTTGTCCAGCAGAGATTGGGGTTGTGACAGGGAGAGCATTTGTTCCTGGCGTCACGTGCTGTTTGGGACTCCAGATACTAGGGTATTCTTGCTCTTTCTCCTGGTGTGAGAGCTTGGAGACTTAACCGTGTGCTTCCTGGTCCACCATGAATCAAGCTGTCAGCTTTGGTGCTGCACTTAAGCTATTTTCATTGCCAAAGATAGATGGCTTTCCAAATTTTTAGTTTGAATAACGGAAATGTGGCCTGTAGTGAAATTGTAGATTTGAACAGTGCTGTGGACCTGAAAAAGCAGGCATGCTAGTTTTATTCTGCATTCCATAAAACAAATGTGGTAAAGGGGCCAGACTTGCATCTTCAGAAGTTTTGTCCTGTTTACACTTTCTTTTTAGTTTCAATAGAAGAGATTCTAATTCCAGTTACTGTAAAGGGAGTTAGCCTAGCTAGACTCAGAGAAGTTGAAATTGATTTTCTTTGTGTTCTTCTATCTGCGTTTCATTTCTTAGAAGTTTAACCCACAGCTACTGCTCTTTGGAGCCTTCAGTGACTGGTGGTTAGTAGCAGTGAGTTTTCTTCAGGAACAGAATTGTTGCATCTGCTAGAAGGAAGGCAATTTAGGACAAGTGCAAAAGGCTGTCATGCAAATAACATGGAAGGCTCCATATGATACACTTTTTGCAAGAGGATAAAAAGGTAGAAGAGGAAGAAGGGATGTTTGGATGGTTTCTTATAGTAATTAAAAATACAACTGTTAAAACCAGATTTATATTCAATAAAACTTAATGATGCTACCTAAGATTTATCAAAAAGATACATATCTCTGTCTGCTTACAAATTTCTTACTATGGCAAGACCTGTGCTGTGCTTCCTAGGAGATCAAACTGGCAATTCTTGCTCTCTTACCTTGCTTGTGTCTAGCCATTTGGGCCACAGTAGGGGTGAGAGATGGAGGGAAAGAGAATGGGGGGGCATGGGGCCGGGGGCAGGAGAGTGAAAATCCTTTTCTGGGCTGCACAGCCACTCTGTCATGAAACAGTCAGCTCCCTACACAGAGCTGTCCATGCTTTGAACGTCTTAGTTGCAGATTAACTATGGTCTTGATGCCGTTCCATGCGGATGTTACTTTGCAGCTTCTATGCTATCCTGCTTTAGGAAACAGTACCATCCTTTTCTGCCTGTGTGGAGGGGAAGTGATGCTGGCCTGGGGCTGATTTTGCCTAGAATCTGCTGGGAACTCTGTGCCTTGTGTTTCAAGATCTGGAGCAGTGGTGAAATGCAGAAATTATCTCAGTGGTTCCTGCATTGTCAGCTGGAGTCTCACTGGGTTTGTTAGCTTCAGATGTGAACTCAATCCCTGGGAGACTATTCCCACAATATTCACTTTCTAATGCTCAGACTCAGTCAAGCTTTCTAGAATTGGGGTCGTCATGGTCACTCTTGAGCTGAAATTAGAAAGTGCCACCCTGAAGACAGCATAAAAGTTCTTCCTTAATGGCAAGGTATGTTGTTCAGTGTTACTGATCTAAAACAATTTCTGTTATCCATTTGTAACCTAACAGAGTGAAAAATAGAAAACTTGAGTCTCTGAGTAGAGTTGAAGGAGGTTTGTTGTTTTTTTTCTTTCCCCCTTGTTTTGTTTCTGGGTTTAGAAAGGAACGTACTCAATTGAATTCACATCTGGTTCGCTGATTTTCTTCATGGAGAAACTCCAAATTCATTGTGAAGATTAGAGTAAGCGTTTATGGGTTTTCAGGATTTTGAATGGAATTTGAAGTATTGTGTTTTCAAGCAGTGGACAAATCAGTTTTCTCATAGGTATTTGTTCATGTTCTAATTTTGGCATTACTTTGTCTACATTCTAATTTTAAAAATTGTTTTATACTTCATGTTGTGTCTTGGGATTTCATAATGTGCTCACTTTTTCAGAAATGCACACGAATCCATTGAAATTCCTCCTGACAAAAAGTTCTCATCTAAAACATGTTGCCAAGTTAGTTGGAATCAACTTATTTATCAAAATAAGCTGCTTATTAATGAGTGGAATTTGCAAATCAAAAAATTGATGAGTGTATTAATATGCATGATTTGTTTTAAAAGAGTACAAACACGCTATCTTACTGTTGCCTTATTTTCTTCATAATAATGGTTAACAAATGTATTTGTATCTGAAAGAGGTCTCATGAGCAAGATAAAGAAAAAATGGTTAGCCTATAAAAAGCGCTTGCCAGCTAAAAATGTCTTTCCTCTCAAACTTTATGAATCCCCCCTTTTGTATTTAAACTCATAAATTGCAAATTATGTAGCTTTTTTGTGTAAATTGCTATGGAATTTTGAATGTCCAACATTGCAAAACTTGAGAGTTTGCCACAATTTTGGGGTTACATTATTGACTCATTTCTGGCATGTCTCCCCATCTTTATTCGTGTCTATTTCTTATAAATATTCCAAGAAGCTCAGAAACTGGAATCTCCCAATAAACTTATCTTGATCTTCTCTGCTTGAAAAATTATTTTTTTTCTTGATTAAAATTATTTCAAACTAATGCCTAGCTGAGATTTTCCTGTGCTTCATGTTTTAGGTATCTGTTGTTTCTAAATGGTAAGATGTTATAGAAGTTGCTGTCCTGCCTATGCATCTGTCTGCTTATACGGTATGCTAAAATTGTGGTTGAAACTTTCTGCTGTGTCACACAGGCAGACCAGTTTGTCTACTTTATTTCATATTAAAAACAAACCATTTGAGCCTTCAGGTTGATGAAAATATTAGAGTCTTTACTTGACTATAAATAAAAAGAAATAGTTGTATGTTAAGGATATGCAAAAGTGGGATGCAGATATTACTAAAGTACTTGATTACTCATTCTGATAATTGTGATGCAAATAGCCACATAAGATGGTCACATGGTCGTATTTGAGATTTGAATTGGTTGGTTGAAGACACGTTGTTTATTCTGGCTAAAGAAGAGGATAAAACTTTAGATTGGAAGTTAATGTTCTGAAAAGCCCTGACAACATTTTGTTTTCTTCAAACTTCAACATCTTTGGTTTCAGCAGGAACTTGAATATTGTCAACAGCTTGTTGCAAAACATCTGTGGACCAGGAATCTAAAGACCAAGTTCAAGACAAAATTTTGCTGCCAGTTCCAAATGTTTTTTAGAAGGAAGACTTGAGGAGGTTTAATTACTGGAAGATTTCTGGAGCTTTTGCTCAAGTCCTCCATGCACATTATATAAAGTCATTGTAGGAGGCATTTCTTTAAAAAGCCATCTCCTTTGCTTAGCCTTGTCAAAACAGAAAAACTTTCCTGAGATTTTTGTTACAATATGTTAATCTAGAGACAGAACTGCCCCAGTCACTCAGTGGATTCTCTTTGTAATTTCATTTTAATTTCCACGTGATGTTGGAAAAGATCTCCAAACTTGTTTAGGCTCTTGATTGGTTCAAAGAGGAGGATGCCAACAGAATGATGCTGTTCTGGATTGGTGACTAAGGCCATGTGGTACAAATTCTCTCTCTGGTGTTGGTCTGGTCTCCTTAAAGTATTATCACCGTTGAGCTGTTACAGTTGATGACATGAACTTAAAAAAATATCTTTTAGCATTTTTATTTTCATTTTGCCTAGAAACTCAAGCAGGCATCAACACCATCAATTTATTTTGATCATGTTTCCGTATTTTTTCTTCACAATTCTGTGGGTGTGTAAAGTTTTTGTTCCAATAGAGGTAGTGAATCTATTTGCATTATATTGCTGTACAAAGAGGGGCTTGAGGCACAACTTATGCTGTAACCTTGTTCTAGAAATGTTTGTCATCACTTTGTCCTGCAGTTCTCTCTTTAGAAGAAGGGTTTTTTTGGGGGGGTTGTTGTTTTTTTTTTTTTTGTGACACCCCCACCCCCCCGAGATAAGTCTTAGAAAGTCTTAGCTTTTTATTGATTAAAATACATTTTAATTCAGTACTTAGGCTGAAATAGTGAATACCTTAGAGATGATCAGGATCAAGTGAGATCACTCAAGATCCTAGATAAATCTACATTGTCATCTTCTACTGTAGTCTCTGATGTGCTGAAGGCCATTGTGGAAGGGTCTAAGGTCACTTTCTTTGCTGTAAATGGTTGTTCCCTGACACAGGGGCAGTTCCTTAGAGCTACTTTGTTCAAAGCTCATATCACAACATCATGTTTTATTAAGGTTTTACAATTTTAAGTCTGCAGCAACTTTGGTTGGACCCGTTTTTCCAGACCGGTAATATTGTTGAGTTTCCTGCCAAATGAAAACATTTTCAACAGTATGTCTGCTCAGCACTTCTGAAAGTCTGCCACTGTGACTGTGGTGCCCGGTTGTAGCAGTTAGGGAATACATGTAAAAAGTGGCTTTTCAACACGACATGGAAAAGCAATGGCAGAGGCATGGGGATGTATGCTAGTTCCTAAGGTAGCAATTGGTCACTTTTCTGAAGTCCCTTTTGCTCTTTTACAGGTGACACATTTACAGGTGATGAATTTGCTAGTAAAATTGGTTTGCTGTGCAACAAGGAATTGTGAAGTCATCTTTACATTCCATCTGAATTTCTCATTTTGATAAAATGTTTCTAGTAAACTCGTTAGCAAGTGGCTGTACTCAGTTGTTAAGGGAGATGAGTAATTTCCCGCTCCCAGCTTTCTACTACTGGGAAGTAGTAGCATCAGTTTATACCCTACTTTCTGGAGTTTGGAACACTTTCCAAATGAGTGTGGTAATATTGGATTTAAAATAATTCTCTAGTTTGGGACAGCTTTCTGATATGCTGAAAGATGCAAAGTGTGTAGTTGAGCATCATCTTGTTTCCATAGACATGTTTTGAACAATAGTTTTGAAGGGGGGGGGAAGGAAAAATAAGGCGTCTTATGATTCTCTAATGGTTTTAGAAAAGTGCAAGGCATTAGAGCAACTGAAAACAATTCTCATTGCATTTAAGTAGTGCAATAGGTCAATGACACTTTGCACGCAAAGTTGATTAATGAAAATGTTAATTAAGGTGGAAATATGCTGCAACTTCTAAATGCATCTTGATGATGCATTTAATGTTACTTGAAGATACTTTTTCATTCTAAGACTATTGGCATTAAATCGCAGAAGGTGTATCATTAAATCTGCCTTTCACTCATGAAAAATATTTGGTAATTATACAGCTGTTAGCAAGTCATGGGTTTTATAGAAACAAGGATATGATCCAGGCTTTGTGTTTGTAGCATTTCTTTCCCTTCTAGTAACTTGTGTTGCAAAATACTGAGCTGCAAGCTATCATTCATAGAGGGACATTTACTCTTTTAAGGCATGTATAACTCATAGTATCAAAATATGTATGGTTTTTATTTTCTTAGCTATAGAGTTCCTACTTCATGGAGAACAGAATGGTAATGTTTAGAAAGTTGTAAGAGTTTTTTGTTTCATTGCTAATTTAAATCAAAAACCCCGAAGTAGTTACTTGTGCGATTTGCTGCTCTTTTACTATATTATAACCAAGACACTGTTTTTGATCTTTGGTCTATGCTGTACTTTTTAGTTTACCCTGCAAGCATAGATTAATTTGCTACGTAAGCTGTCTTTGCGGATGTTGTTGAGCAGTTGGACACAAAAAGAGAAAACAGACAGTAGAATGATAGTTTTGAGGAGCAAGTGGACCTAAAGATTACTAAGATAGGAAAAATAACCCTAGTTTTAATTGTAACCACATTTATTGGCTAACACGCTATTAAGCATCATTATATCTGGGGATTTACATTAAATCATGCAGAAATATATCCGTTTTGGTTTGGAGAAGGAAGAGCTGTCTTTTTTCTCACATATATCATAAGACACAATGTGCCAATATTGCACTGGTAGCTATGAATGCATCTGATAGAATATGCCACATTCTCAGTGTTGGGGAGTTCCTTTATTATTTTGTGATGTGTTTTACCACCAAGTAAATCAGAGAAATAAGGAAAAGTCTTCAACAACTGAAATGAAAGAACTTAGTGAAGATCTGAGTTATTTCATCCAAGAATATTAAGCAAGTGTTCTTAAAATTACTAAAGTCTTAACACATTTAGCTAAGTACAACTGCACCTTACTGAATGCACAGTCACCCCAGAAGTGGAAGAACGCCCGAATTTTTCAGATCCCGTCATATCATTCCAGAAATTGTAATCACTATTATTACGGTTAGAGGGTGGGGTCAGTGCTTCAGGCAAGAGGCCAACAAGTAACGTATTACTGTGCCAGTTTTATGAAGATGGGTTTGCAGAAGTAGACAGTGTTAGGCAGTTCAGTTCCATCAGTTTAAATTGGATATAGTTTTGTTATTAACGTGCATAGGAAAATCTTTGTCTTGTAGTCTGCAACTAAGAGCTAAAAGTTGTAACACTATTTGTACCTTATTGGTTTGATTTTGTGTTTAGGAAAAAGATCATGAATTGCTTTTTTTCTGAGGCAAGGTCTGAGATTTTCTTTCGCAGCTTACCATTTTCATTTTTACAAGACCTGAATTCTGTCTAGGAATTTTTCATCTCAGATTCTTTGGGGTAGGATACTGTATATGCAAAAAAAAATAATAAAATTCACAGTTGTACAGGCAAAAGCAGACGATTCTCTTGGGATTGAGTCATGGCTACAGCATTGCTGTCTCTTTGTGGTTTGGGGGAAATATTTTTTTGGAATGGGCAGCTTTTGGTGACACATAAAACCGAGGTCTGCCCACTGTGAGCGCTAAAGATCTATCCATGCAAACGTAGGAGTGTTATCCACTTTGTTTTCTTTCAATTTCAACCTCGAGTAATGACATTCTGCCTACGTTTCGCCAGCAGCTTTCCTGTGATGAAGTGCGTCGTGTCCAGCTTCAAAATAATTTTGAAATTTCCTGAATGGAGGAAAAAAGTTTCAAAAAGGGTGTGTTACTCTTCATGAGTGGGACACCACCAAAGTACGTATGATCAAAGTGAGCACTGTTGAAAGTTAAGCTGATTTGGATTGCAAAAGGTAGTGAAGTTCTTTAGCTGTACGAATGGCTACAAAAAGAAATAGCAGGGCTCTGTTACACTGTGAAGAGTGGATTAAGGTGAAAGGTCTTTGTACAGTCCCGCATGAAATTGTCTGCTGCAGCTGTCTGTACCCGCAGTGGTAAACATGGGTTCAAAGGCAAGATGTCTAATGACAAAAGAATTGGAAAGTAGCATTGCATCTTGTACCTCACTACTAACAGAGATTTTATTTAAAGATTTCTTGGACTACTGTTGGTGGCAATTAGTTGAAGTATATGCTGATTGAATAAACTGAGGATTTAAAAGTAAGTACTGCTGCATAAATTAAGGAAAGTCATGTCTGGAAGTCTTAATTTAACCAAATCATTTCACAGGAGGACAGCTTGAGAGGAGAAGGTCTAAGGCACACTTGAAGGCTTTCCAGCGTATAAGGATTTTGGAAAGCACTAGAGAAAATGAATACTTGCATCAAAAAAAAGGTTGTTATTCTTAAATGTGTGGTTAAATAAGAAAAATAGTGAAGAAAAGTAATGTGAGGGGGAAAAAAAAGAACACGTGTAGGGGAAGGAAAAGTCTTGGTCTGGTTTTTAAAATCTTGACATTGCTATGTAACAGAGAACCCAAGAAAGGGTTCTGCAAAGGAGCTGATGTAGTTGGAGCAAGAAAAAAGCAGTTGCTCAGCAGGATTTTTAAAGATCAGTTAAAATTCTAGTGCTTTAGTTAATACAGTGGTCAAGGGATGTAGTATCGCAGAACATGTACTTATTAATAGAATGTAAAAGAAAGATAGCTACTGGAGGTTATAAAGGAAACAGTATGAGTAGGAGGTAAGTGAAGAATGGGTCAAAAAGAGGCAAGTCACTGGGTGACAGGAAGAGTAGGTGGTCAGCTGTGGCAGAAAATTGCATTTTCCTGGATGGTGGTGGGAAGACCAACTGAAATAGATTTTGTGGATAATGATTCAAATTTTGGTCTGCCACTCAGTCTGTAAACATGTTTATATATCCAGTTCTTACTCTGAAGTGCTGATATATCTTTATATATTGCTAATTTCTTTTGGTTTAACAATAATGAAACAAATTACTTTTTTTGTTGACCTTTCCCTAGTGTGGTTGTTATCTTACTGCTTTTGAACCATAAAACATCTGAATCAGTTGGTGAATTGAGGGCATGGGGACGTCATTTCTGTTACTGGCAGTGTGGAGGGGGCTGTTCGACAGCTTTGCTGTTACATGTGGACGTTTGATGGCAACTGTTTAGCCGATGGATACTGTTTAGCTGTGGCTTACAAATGAAGAACACCAGTTCATGAGCTCTCTCATAATCAATGTTTGAGATAACATTGTCTAGATCCTGGCAGAGCTGTTCTTCCCATTCCCTCTGCTTAATTTTGGCCTACTATTGTGGTATGTTTTTCTTTCCTGTATCTGCTGCTCATCTGCTTAAGTCACTTTTCTCTTCCATTCGCTTGTTTATTTTCTTTCTTTCTTCTTCTTTTTTTTTTTTAAAGCGGACATGTGGAGGAATGTTTTTAAAATGTGTCACTTGTTCCATGGTAATACAAATGAAAATTTTTAGGTTTTAGCTATGAGAGGTTAAGTTACAAAAAGAGAGTTTAAAATCTTGATGTTTTAGTAGATTTTGAGGGTAATTCTTGGGGAAGGCTACAAACATTTTCGGTAGCCTTGTATGTCAGCCTATTTGTGTTTGCTGTAATCGATTGCTTTCCGTATCTGCAGGGGGACAGATGGTTAAACCAGGTCTTTAAAAATCTCTGCACAGTAACAATTAAGTCAAAGCACTTGTATAGTTTTCTTTTGAGAAATTCCTTCCCAGGTGCAGGACTTCACATTTCCCTTTGCTGAACTTGATGAGAACTTTACACGTGAATCTAGGAGAATTCTTGGGTATAAGTTGTTTGGATCCGGGTTAAATATTAAAAAAGAATAATTTAGTATAGAACTATAACTAGTGTCATCTCACTGGCATTTTCAGTATACACATATTACAGCTTTTTGTTATTTCGGTATGGGCTATTTCTGAAAATATAAGCTTCAGTCTTTCAAACCAGCAGTGCCAGCATGAGTTTTTTCACAATAATACTAAGAGGAGCTGGCTCTCTTTTAATGTATTTATTTCCTAACCCTAGGCAAAATTTTGTAAAAGATGAATTTCATTAGGACATTTGACTTTCAGCCTTATGTTCATGTATTCAAGATTTGAGCTCAATTAAAAGGAAGTTAGAACATAGTTCTGGCTTTACATGGAGAGTTCTTTTTGTTCTGGGTGACATGTAGTTTATGAAATAAAGTACAGTAACTTTTTGACTAGTTGCAGAAATGTGTAGGCCTGTGTTTATGACTTGGTCTCTACTCAACCAGTGTATTCAAGTTGCTGAAGCTTAAACTTTTAAGGACATAGTTGTTATACTGAAAATCTGGGGTGGTGGGGGATACTATTTCTTGAAAAATAGTCTGTTGGTTTGTATTTTGGTACAAATATCTGCGTAATTGAAAAATCATTTTGGCAATCTACTCTGAGTTTATCTGCGTTGGCCAAGTCCATTAGGTAGTATCTACTGCCTGTTATGCTTTTTTGTAAGAAAAAGAAGTTGTTTCTTAAATTGCACGGTGTTGACTAGCAAATATGGAAATAGCATAAAATTTATGTAATGTTTTAAAGGGTCCTTGAATCCCCGAATACTCTGAAAAACTGCTTTTCTTTTGTGCTGTTGTAGGTTGAGTGTAAAACAGTATTGTTAGCTGTTCAAGTGTTGTGGGTCAACACATGTTTCCTGGTATGCAACTGTTGAAAGGTTTTTTTTTTCTTGTTTTTCTGTTCTTTTTTTTTTTTAATGTAACCCATACACACGTTGTCAGAGCTCATATATTATTCTTCTAATGTTTGTCCAGTACTGCATATTTATTTTCAAATTTTCACTTAATTTGTTTGGAGTTTATGGCAAATATTTTTCATATTATTTTTCTGTAGTATGATCTGTTTCATATTTTGGAGACTTAGGAATGTAGGAAACATTGATGCATCAGGAAATGCTGCATGCAGTAGGGTATTTCTGCTCATCTTGTATCATTACTCATGAGACAAAGTGATGAATACACTGCTATATTTGTAGGCAGCTTTGCAGTCCTTGCTGTTCAGACAAGACCATTATGTCTGAGATGTTGTCATCTTCAGCATTTATGACATAGTCGTCATCTTACCAACACAGATTGTGTCTTGTAGCATTTTATAAACGTCTTCCTGATATATTGAATTTTAGTTTTACTGGAAATGTATAGCTAAGCTATAAGTTATTATTTCTCTATTGAAATGTTACCTGACATTTTCTTTTGTCTAAAGCAGTGGTGTCAAACTTTCATGGCCTTGTACGTGTCATTGCTGAACTACTAATACATTTTAGACCTTAGGTTTTAGTCTCCTTTCAAACCTGACCACAGCAGCAGTGATCTGCCTGGCTGTGGGTAATTCAAACAGTTTCACAGTCTTCTAGAGATGGCTTTTGCCAATATGGTAATATTTTATGTTAGATGAGGGGAAAAATAAAAGAACTAAAAGTAGTTCAGTGTTTCACTGGAACACTGTATAATTTATTCTTAGTAGTTAAAAAAGCCTGGAAGTTTTCAGGTGATTTTTATGTTGCCTGTATCATGAAAGAATAAGTAGTCATTCTTTTAAAAGAACACGCTGTCCTTTTGGATAGCTGTATTGCACAAGTGATGTCCAAGTCAAAAGTGTGGGTTTTTTTTTTGTTTTATTTTTTATTTTTCCTGCAGATGGCTTCCTCTTGGGTATAATTTGGAATAAAATTCAGTACTGTTAAGTGTTTTGGCTCTTTATTTTATTCAAAGTATGTAAGACATTACAGATGTCTTGAAATATTTCTATTTCCTCTGTATGCTTATGGGACAGAAGAAGGGAACCCCCCACAGTTGAATAGTGTTTCTATTTTTATATATAGGAGTACCACTAACATTTGATTAATTTTGGGAAAGAAACATGTTAGTTATTTAATGTTTTCAATGAGAATGTGATCTTTACAATTTAATTTTCCCATGTATTAATTTCTGCTATTCAATAGATTCTTCTATTGTGTAACAATTATTTGATAATAATTTAACAAATGTATAATAACAACAACAACAATATATTCTCCTCATCTCTTCTGAAGTTTACAGGAAAAAGATGTGGCTTCTGTTTCTACTCCCTGTATTTTATGAGATGATCTATAACTGGTGATGTTCAATGATGTTCAGTTTGAAAGAACTGTGGGGGCAGCACAGGTGCCTTTGGATGTCAGAGACTGGAGTTATCCCACCAATAAAGAACTAAAAGAAGGCCTTTTCTGGGCATGCTGTCACTGCAGAGGACACTTGTGTGCAGTTGAAATGCGTGAGTGTGCTTATAAGGGTTATTTTTTTCTGCACTTGTTAGCTGTTTTGGGGCAGAGGGGGAAACGTATTTTTTTCTGGACAGTAAACTTAGCTTACATTTTCAGTGCTTTTAACATTGCATTATTTTACTTAATTACTAATAACTGGCATTTTTAAGTGGTAGAATATTTTACAAGTATTAAGTCTGATGAATTATTTTGTATTAAATTATCAAGCCAAGATGGAATTATCTAATCCCCACCAACCCACTTGAAAAAAATATTTATTCCTTCATATCCAGTCCTACTAAGTACTTTCCAAGAACCAAATTTTACGATATAAAATGATATAACATTTTGGGTATGTTGCTCATAAACAATAAATTTTACTTTCTTTTTAAAACATGTCAGTTTATTTTTTAAAAAAATTATTTTCTCCTCTTTCTGGCTTCACAGAGAAGAACATATGTAATACATCAGTTTATTTAGTCTGACAAAAGTCTGTTAATTAGCAGCACTGATTTGTGATACAGTGTCTAGCAGTTCTATTTACACCAGCTAGTTTCAGTTCTGTCCAAATCGATAGTGTTCTTGAGATGAGGATGCGAGCAGAGCATCTCCTGAGCTGGAGGGAATTGGTATCATCAGTGCAATCAATGTGCCATATGCCACGAAGGAAAATGAACAAGCAAAAGAAATCCCTGAATCTCTCTCAGCTTGATTTTGTAGAAAATTCCTTCTCAGCTTTTGGTTTGGCATATTGAATTTAGTCACATAAGCAAGACAGGCCAGCCAGACTTCTCTGCAGTACCTGCCAGCCCCACGAAGTGCTGGACTGCAGCTGCTGGCTCTCTTGCAAAAACTCTAATCTCCATTTAGGTATTCAGGTGGAAATTCTGTCTAAATCACTATGCTTGATTTGTGGAAGCTTTGCAGCATGAGATCTAATTATAATCGTATCATAATATAGAGCTCTAAGTGTTATGAGCATATTCAGGTTCTGAAAAGAAAAGAACAAGAGGTTTTATGTACAGATTTCCAGGTCCTACACCAGTCTGGGCTGACTTGCACCAGCGCACATGGACTGAATAACTTCTTCCAAAAGCCATTTAATTTTACTTGAAGAACTCTGGCTCCAGCTGAGAGGAGCCTAATGCTTACGCTGAGAACCTGTTCCAGTTTTCCATCCCCTTCACCGAATAGAAAGTGACATCTTATTTTGAGGTTTCAACTTTTATGATGACGACTTCTGGATCTTGTAATACACTGGATCTGGAACACTTTTATTGGAAATCCTCTTACTAGCAAACACCTTATCTACATGTAACTACTTTATAATGTGCTTCTCAACTCTCTCTGCAATAAACTGAAAGTCTCTTCTAGACTCGTGATATTACACTGGTTTTCCAGCCCCAGGTCTTGGGGTTTTTTGGTCTTATTTGGAAAACTGTCTTCTGCGTTCTGTGTGACTACCCAGTAATGACACTTGGGAAAGGATGAGGCTTTTTAGCTGGGAGGAGGGTGGGGAATTAGATAATGCTGTTTCAATAGAGGTGCCTTCACTGATGTGTCTCTGCTAATGGTTAGTCGTTTCCAGCCTGCCAGCAAGCTTTTTTGGTTTTGTTCCAGTAACATGACAGAAGCATGCTCCCCATAAAAACTGTTAATGCTTTATTTTGCTCTGGTTTAATTATTATGTGGTGGAGAATGGAGAACATAGAAGTTGCAGTCTCCTGGTGACTATGCAAAACTCAAGTTTAAGATGTCTTCCAAACATGTCATGTGCTGGAGAAATGCCAAAAGGGAGAAAAGGCAGTTCCCATGATAAAATAGAAACTTACAAGTAACAAACTTTCTTTTTGACAAACTTCTCTGAAGTTTCATTTTGACAGATTTTGGAATCTCTTATCATCTTAGTTCAGAAACTGCTGAATTCTGCAAACCTACCTGGAGGAAATACAGAATATTCATCAAAATAGCTGTTTACTGGCATGCCAACAGTGTGCGTGAAAGGATCTATGGTGGCACAAAGCCTTTTTTGTTTATACTGGAGTTTTTGCGAGACAAACTCTCTTACCACACCCATTGAAGACATCCTGTAATGTAGTCCAGTAGTAATGCCCGCAGGTAATAATCCAGGCCTCAGTTTAGTGGGAAAAGAGGACAAGTATGTCTCACATGGTTGATCCCATTTTTCTGCACAGGAAACTGAAACTCAATGGAAAGCACCGAACTTTTCAGCTGTCTTTTCATGCTACTTATTTTACTGTGTTCTTGGTGAGAGTGCTGACAGGAAATGCATTTCATATTTTTCTTAATTAATGCTGTGGAAATGTAAAATTCAGTAGTAGCAGCCAATGTACAGAACGTCATTAATGGGATACATTCATCTCACAATCCAGTCATTTATTTCAGGTCCTAGTCTTGGCTTTCATTCACATGAGAAGATGTTTCTTTGAGAGATTTTTAGCCACATTTTATTTTCCTGTGTTTAGGTACTTTCTCTTCTGTGTCTCTGCAGAAACTCACACCTGCAAAAGGGGAAATTGATTGTGAACGTAGGTGGGAAATAGAAACAAGAGTCATATAAGAAGTATTGTTAAAATTCCCCAAGTGAAGAGACCAGAAGTATAGCACTCTTTCTGTAATTTCCTTTGCTTATTTTTAATTGAAGTTCTCTTAGCTGAATCAAGCTTTCGGAGCCGTGAGCTCTTGTAGTTATCTCTGTCCCTTGCATCTCCTATCAGTTTGAGGGTGATGGGGAGCGGACAGTGGCTGGGGGGAGCAGTTGCCGCCACCTTTGGTGAGGTGGTGGGTTGTAGGATGTGGCCCTGGCCGCGCTTACTTTTCAGGCCTTCCATTGTTCACGTGGGTAGGGGGGCTCACGCCAGGCTAGGTACTGCCAGCCCATTTAAACTTCCCCAGACTTTCCAAAAGCCCCTTTCCCCATGCCAGCTGTCCCCTCCTCCTTTCCCTTGATTTCCCCTTACTACGTGTGAGTGGTGACGCTGGGAGGGGGACGTGCTCTCTTTGGGCTAAACTGGCAGAGACCTGCTTAGGGGGGTGTTGTCTGCGTTCCAGATCTTGGAAGCGTACTGGGTTATAACAGTATTTGGATTTGAAAATAAAGGCTTAGGATGGGGCAAGGTAGATCAATGTATTTTAACTTCATGTCTGGTGTCCAAAATGGTTAAAAAGAGGTAATGATAATTCACTGAGATAGACGGCACCGCCATTTTGCGGGCATTATTCCTAGGGGATGGTTAGACCAGAAGATTTAGATCTGGTCTCAGGAAACCTGTTTGTTTCAGTCCATGGAGGGGAGGTATCAGGAAAGGCAAGATTCAGAAGTTAGCCGAATCCCGTGCAGGTTGAGTATGACCTACCCCCAAACACGAAGATTTTCTATAAAGCATGGGAGCTGTGGAACAACCTCAGAGCCCGATGTAGACGCACATATCCCTTCCCGCTAATACATTCGTTAACTTGCAGGCTGCTGCTTCTGTTGAGCTGGTTTCCTGACATTTCTTCTGCCACTCCTCCAGGCACTTTTGGGAAGTCAAAGGGAGTTTGAGAGTTGCATTATGAAGAGGTATATTTCAAAAAGAAATTGGTTATCGTTTTGTTTGGACCGAGTGCATTTTATTCAGGAGTTTTAAGATATACATTACCCTTTTTGTGGTTTGTTCTATAAGCACATGTTCTAGTCTAATTTCTGCTCTTTATTTTAAGAACAAATTCTGACTTTTAAATTCATTTGCCTATTTCAAGACTTCCTGTTCTGTATTTTGTCATCTTGAGACTGTTGGCGTCCCTCTTAAATCTCTTAAGTCTATTTTGCTGCAGCAGTCATGGGCCTTTTTAGTTGCTAGGCCTCTGTCAACTCAGATCAACATTCTTTTTAGTGTACACTGTGTTACCACATACTTACACACACACATACACCATGTGCTTTCTTCTAAGTGTTGAGTCTTCGAACCCTTCCTTCTCTGGCAGATACATTCTAAGAAGTTATAAGACCATGAATGCAAAAAACTTAACACAAGGCCACTTGCAGTTTTTTTTACAATTGCTGGAGAGTGACAGAATGTATCTTCAAACCAGGTAGCAAGGCTGGATATGGTATTAACAGTGTGGTTTAGTATCTGATCGTGCAGGTGTAAGCTATAAAAATAAGATAATGAGGACTTTGTGTATTACAGTAGTATTTTATATAACGTTGACCAGTTTCTCTGGAGGAATATTTAAGCATTAAAATGTCAAATCAAAATTTATGATCATATAAGTAGCTTACTGCGTGCCAATTGTAGTTGTTTAGTGATGTACATTAATTACCCTGCTGTACTTTTTTTTTACATTCAACCAGTGCAATAATTATACTTGTACATGCTGTACATATTTTGAAAGATAGTTTATAGCGTCACCTAGAAAAGGAATTGGGAAGTCATTAAAGACTTGAAAAACTGTATAGCAGCTTTTGTAACGCAATGCTACTACTGTCAAAAGAGAAGGAGAAAGAAAGGAGGTGGGTGAGAGAAGGAGAGAAAAAAGTGCATTAGGCAAGGTTAACATTTCATGCTTGACTGATAAATATGTATAAAATGCTCATTTATGTTTCTAAATGGAAACTGTTTTTCTAGGCTTGTATACCTCAGATGACTACCAGTCTCATGAAGTGTAGAGACAGTAATCAGTAAAAATAGGGGGGAAAAAAAAAAAAAAAACCCACAACAAAAAAACCCACCCCAAACTGCCACCCAAAGCAAATTAACTATTGTCTTAGTGTCACAATGCATTTTGGAAACCACTCCTGAGCACTGTCTGTTGAACAGGTTAAGAGGGACAAAGATGCTTCTTTATCCATTTTGTGCTGAAAAGTAAAACACAAGCTTGTAATACAAAGAATTAATTTCTTTGATAATGGTATTCTTTTTTAGCATCCTGCTTTCAGTATTACTTCAGGGATATTCTAAATATCAGATGTGTTCCACCCATACTGTCTTTTTTTGTCTCATATCCAAACACAATTCATCCGCTATAGACCTGTCTTTCATATTGAATATTTAATATCCAGACTTCTTGTTATTCTTATGACCAAGGGTGTCATTGGCAGCAATTATTGCTGATAAACAAGCATTTCTTGGTAAGAAAAATTTTGAAGGCAGGCTATGTGTTCCTGAATTTCAGTTCCAAGTCCTGAGTTTACATTTATGACTTCTTAACTTTTTGATGAAGTTTAAAATGTATGTTAAAAAAATAAATTCTCTGGCATAAAATATCTGCTTCACACACACAACGATTTTGTATTTGGTTTTACATATTGATGTGCATCTGAGAATTTCTGGCTACTATCCACAGCTGTCTCACTCTCTTTGCCTGAGGTAGCCCAGGGCATGGTGGCTGTGTTGGGTTTTGTTGGGGGTGATGGTAGAAGATGAATTTTGGTCCAAGGGTCTCAGAATATTTAAATTGATTATCTTTAAATTGGTTATTTAAATAAGATTATCTTGTTGGGCACTTGGCTGAAAACAAGAGGAGTGAGCATAGTTTAAATAAATGAATAAAAATTTCAAACTATTAATTATTTGCACAAGCCTTCCAATGTCATTTTCTTACTAAACATGATTCAAATAGACTTTGGAAGTTCATTTTGAGAAGGAAACCACATTCAGAATGTCATCATTAATCCTGTACTATTTCTGAAATAAAGGCATTAGCGTACAACAGTTATTTGTAAATCACCACATCTGTAGTCTAGGTTGGTTTTGTCCAGAAATAGTCAGAATATTATTTGACAGATTTTTTTTTTTTTTTTAATAAGCCACTGGGATGGAGATATCAGGTGTTCTGAAAGCAGAAAAAGAAAGCGATTTGCCAGTGGTTGTAATTTTCTTTCTAAAAACCCGTTCAAGTATTTTCTCAGAAGAAAAACTAGGAATACAGTTCTTGTAGAAATGCTTTTTACAAGTTTGGGGTTTCAGCATAGCAGTTCATTGTGGAAAGGTGTTTAAAATTACACAAGGTTATGAGGTTTTAAAAAAGCAAACCAATGAACTCGAAACTGATTTTCTTTTTCATGTGCCTGTGTAGATGTACACACAGACTTATATATTTACCAGTATGTGGGGGAGGTTAACCTGGTTCTTGATGAATTTCAGTAAAATACTTCTCAGTCTCTATGACTTTGGGGGATGAATTAGCTGATTTTAGTTGAGATATGTTCCCAGATAGTTTAACTTTTCCTCTTTTGTTGGACTTCTGCTGTAGGGTCTCTGTTTCAAGCTTGAGCATCTAATTATTGAAGATCACTTTAATCTGCAGCTCGAAATAGAGAATACCTTGTCTGTCACTTGTGCAGGATTAGTGCCATCGAGAGATCTTTCAGCAACTTTCAGCCTTAGGAAGCCCAAGAATGTGGTTGAGGATCTTTTCTTTGAGGGGAAGTGTTTCTTAGTGTCTTTTTTGATGTGTTTTTTACGTTTGACTGAGGAGATGACTACTGAGGTGGAAATGTCCACAGTGTGTAGAGAGAGTTTGTCCCAGGCAAGGAGAGGCAAGATTATTCACCTGTAACTCTTGTTGGACAGGATTTCGCCTGTAGTCGCAAACAACTGTCCTGCTGCTTCTAATGTGATTCCCCGAAGTATTTCAACCAATTTCAGGTGTGAGAGGCTAAGGGGCAAGTAGTATCCAATAACACCAGCATGTGCAGGCACCTAAGTGTGGGTTTTTTTTTATTTGCTAAGGGGAGAAAGCAGGTCCTTGATTTCAAACAAACACTGTGTTTGCAGTCCTTTTGCGTTTCCTCTGTCACTGGTGTCATAGGTTAGAAAGTCTGCAATTAATGAAATATATTAATGTTGGCTTCTTAACCTCTCTTCTTGCTTCAGCATCCCGCTAACCTCTGCATGGACTGGGCTGGAGAGGTGGGCAGCTGGTTTGTACGCACCTTTGGGGGAGATCCTGGTAGCAGGTTCCAACAGTTCACAGGCGCCACGAGGTCACCGTGTAAAAGTTCATCTTGGGGGACTCTGTATTTCAGTGCAGATCAGGGTAGAAAAGGCCTTTATATGTCTTTTATGATTAAAAGCTATTTTTTTTCTTCATGAGTGAGTTTAATGGTTTATGGTTTATCATCAGAATATTCCACAACACTTGAAACAGGCTTTTACCTGGAAATAATTTGGAGTATACTTCAAATGCACTAGTTTTATTTTAGACTAGGCTAAGGATAAATATGCAGTTTCTTAGATACAAGATGTTATAAAATTCAGTGTATATTTTGTGTTCTGTTTACATTCAGAGATATCCCCAAAGCTCCAAGCATTTCCTCAGATTTACAGCTTCATAACATTGCTTTTTTATTATGCCAGTGAGCATTGTAATTGTTTTGTTTTAAGTAGAGGTATGTATCTGAAAAAGAAGATTGCCTTTGCCAAAATTCCATACATAAGTGAATGGTGAAATGGTGAAATACTCAGCAGCTGGTGCTAGGTCTTGCAAGTCCAGATGGGACAAACTTCCTTCACATAGTGTCCAGAACATGGTCCTTTATTTTCAGGGAGGTTTGTAGAAGAGATGATGGTAATACATGTTAAAAACAAAGCACAGTTATTTGAAAAGTAAAAGAAAGCTTACAGAAGCAGGCAGTAAAATGAAACTTTATGCCCAGAGTGATTCAAGGGAAGATCAAATGTTTGGGGAAAGAGTTAAACTAGAAAGGAAGGTGGATATCTGTGTCAGATGTTTTACATTCTAAAGCCATTTTGGGATCTCTTAATTCAAGTCTTGTCAATAGAGTTCAAATGTCTTCTGTTTTATGTGCGTACAGGTAGCTTTGGATTTTATTTAACAAGGAACAAGTGCACAAATCTATTTTGAAGAAAATATGTAGTGTGAGAATATATTTAAAATACCATTATTTAATTATTTAAGTGCAGGGTTCTATAATGGTATGTCACAGGCTTCGTCTTCTGTTCTGTATAAACTCTTCAAAAAATGCTTTTAACAGATGACTTGCGAAGAATGTATCATGTCGTAAACTTTCTGAACAAGCTTTTTCCCATTTCTACTTTAGTAGTGCCATCAGAGGTAGTGGATTTCTGAGGGAAAGCTGACCAGATCGTTGGTACAGAAAACAATGTAAAGTGCAGAGAGAGCAGTCTTCCAGTCTGCAGCTACACAGACCCTACTAGAATATTAATTTGAGTTTTTGTTATGGACTTGCTTGTGCTTGGGATGTAAGCCCAGAGGTAAATGACAAAGTTCTAACATGCAGTTCAGCAAATGAGTAATTTCTGATCAGCAGATATGGAGGGCAAATAAAATAGTTCTGCCATGTTAAGGATACAAATGACTAAAATTTTTCTCTAATGAAACTTGAACACTATATGATTACTGTTCAGTATAATAAGAGTATTTAGTCTTCACTTCTACAGTACCCAGTAAGCCTTCTTCCTGCATCCTAATTGCTCCCGTACTGTAATAGACACTGTGACTATTTTTACATTTTCTGCAAATTTTCAACAGGCTTTAGAGCGCTCCCCAGGGAAGTGGTCATGGCTTCAAGCCTGTTGGGAAGCATTTGGACAACGCTCTTAAATGCATGGTTTAACTTTTAGGTTGCCCTGTGTGGAGTCGGTAGTTGAACTTAATCTTCATTGGTCCCTTCCAGTTCAGGATATTCTATGATTCTGTGATTCTAGACACCAAAGCTGTGTACAGTATATGTAAGGTATATGCTGATTTATGCAAATGATTTATTTTAATAGAGAAGACAAGGCAGAGAGTAGGAATACAGCTATGGCTCTAGGTAGGAAAGAAGGAACAAATGTATGAGTCAAGAAAAGATGACCTTTTTGACTTAGAAAAATTAGAAGAAACAAATGTCAATTTTAAACATTCATTAATCACATCTAGACTTTAGAGGCAGAGCTTGTAGTGACGACATCAAAATTTTTAAAGGTAAACTCAGCTACACTGTTGTAAAACACTATGCATCATTTTTAAATCTGTCTGGTTTCTTGTTTAGTCTGAAAGCATTTCTGGGAATAATTAAGGGAAAGTTCTTTGTTCCAGTAGGCACCTGCAGTTTCAAACAATGCTTGAAATGTCATTTCAGCACCTTGAATATATGATCTCTTACATATTCTTCAGCACAACTTCTGGATATTTGCACCAGATTTTAGGAGGCAATCAGTTGTAATATGGAGTCGATTTGAAGCACTAGCCACTACTAGAGGCTTATTTCTATAAATAGTAAGGTGGACAATCTGATTCTTTCTAGTTTTCAGTGTATTTGATAGAAGCTATGTTCTGGTTCCAAGAATTCTGGCAACTAAGTGAAACAATATGGGAGCGTGTTCATTTTTAAACTTTTTTTTTCTTGTTTACTGAAGAAGCACATGACCTTTGAATTATATTCACAGTGGTGCTTTTGACTGTTTTAGTATAGCATCTGGTTTGGTAAGGAAACATTTTCCTGTTCTTAGTAGCCAGACTGTGCTGGTAATTGTACTGGATAGTAGCTTGTATTTATACTAATTTGGAAAGTTTTTCTCAATGTTTGCATTTCAAATATTACACTAACATTTATTACCTTATTTTAAGGAAACTGAGAATCATTCGTTGTTTAATTTTTTGGAGGAGAGTGTTGTCTTTATCCTCAATCTCTGTATTTATAAATTCCTTCCAGTTTATTTGAAAACACAGATTTTCTATGCAGCCAGTGGTTGTACTCAACTTCAGCTGTTTTCCTTAACAATCATTAATTGTTGTTTTCTAGCAAAATAGTTAAATCTAGAAAGTATATGTTATACACAGGATCATTTTGAAATCGGGAAGAATTCTCCCTGACATGAATAGGGCTTAGACATGCAAAAAATCGAGAGATTGCTATTGAGAGCAGCTTGCCCAGATCAACAGTAACTTCTGATAGTTAAAAATTTAGCTGTTGGTTTTCCCTTTGCATTTCACTGTTTACAGGGCAGATGTTGGTATAAATTTTATGCAGTAGACCTGGTAATAATGGCTTATTACAATAAGTAGAATTACTTTAAAGTACATTTTATTCTAAAATAAATACAAAAAGTATATTCAAAATGAGCCTACCAATTCCTCAAAATTGGTAGATCCTCTGTATATCATATGAAAACCAGCTATGCATAAGCCACACATACCAAGCTCACGTATTTGTTATTTGGGTGCAGAATACATTGATTATGGATTATATGGATATACCAGCTGTTCTGTGCCCTTAGTAGGATGGTGTTTGGTGTGTGCAGAATAGTTGTTTGTCCAGGAGTTGCAGACACTCAGAAATCTGAAAGATTGCTACTTCCAGGTGTGAGATGGGAAATTACCCGTAAAGCTAAAAGTCGATGGCACCGGCGAGGATCTCCTGTCAGAACTAGTAGACTTGGCAGGTCTGAAAGAGTGTTAAGATTGTCAACTCAAGCGTTTGGAGCTTTAGGAGTGCCAGAACTAGGACTGCATAAGTGACCTTAATTTGACCTACCTTGCATGGGTGATTCAGTTTTAACGTTAGGCCATGGCAAGGTTTTATCTATTAACAGAATCTACTTGCATTCTTTGCATTTTGGCTCGTACTCGTTGAACAAATAGCTTTTCAGAGTTTGGGGGGGTTTTATCCTATTTGAGCTACGTATTCCAGCCTTCATTTCTCACACACCACTTAAACTCTGCAATACATACAGAACTCTAATGATTTTATTGTCAGACTTTTTTCATGATGCTTTTGTTACAATGTCTGTATATATCAACCACGTTACATTATCTTTATAACAGTCCTGCAAGATCAATAGTGGTATCTTCTTATTTTTAACTGATGTAGGATGAAAAACAAAGGGAGATTAGGCCGGTATTATCAAAATCATGGACTAATACTGGATGCTTAGCTTGGAATGGCTAGGATGTCTTTTCTCATAGTGCTTTTTGATGTTCAAAACAGTTATTCTCAGATGCAGAAGGGGGTGCTTAGCACTTCTAAGGATAGAGGCTCAGAAGTGTTATGCTGACTATCTAGAATATGAAGACTGTAACATGAGAAAACTCGGTTTTGAAGATTTTCCCAGGACCATAAAATAAACTGTGTATCAGAGGCAGAGTTTTAACTGCGGTTCACCTAAGACTACTCAGGTTTTATTGTAGAGGTTCTAAAGATGAACCTAAAGTAAGTGTTTGTTTACAACTTACTCTTCATGCTCTTTCAGTTTTTAGCAGCTGTCCAGCGGAAAGAAGCAATTGCTGGAAACGTGAGATTTTGACCTATCTCTCTGATTCCTTTGGTATCTGCATTGTTTAACAATTCTAGAAATGTTTGGGGTTTTTTAATTATTATTCCTAATACATACAGGGGCTGTTACCTTTGCCCTGTGTAAATTCTAAGTTTACAATTTTGCTAATAATAATGTACTTATGAATTTTTTGTGTATGTGACTTCAGCTTTAAGTAAAAGAAACAATGAATACAAGATTCCATAAAGGCCATCTGAAGAATCTTCAGCAAACTAATTTCTGAATTTCAGCACACTCTTCCATTACTGGGAATTAACGGATGTTGTGCTCCAGTCATTTAAAAAAGAAAAAAACCCATACATTTTTCCCTTTGCTTTTGAGCTGTAGTTCTCCTTTTGTTCGTGGTGCCTGTGCATCTCTGTTCTTGGGTCGGTATTGCTGTCTTCAGTTCTGGTGACTTGCACTGCTCCAGCCCTGGTCAGCTTGAAGGAACAAATACTGAAAGGATTTAGGCTTACTTGGCGCATGTTTTAAGTATTGCAAATATTTAGTCCGCTCATTGCTGCAAGAGCTTGAAAACATGTTGTATTCTAAGTACATATGAATTATTTGGTGAACTGCAGCCTCTTTGAGAAGCAAGTGATTTTCTTTGTCCCTGAGACTTAAGAAGTCACAAAACTTGAACATATTTTGCACAGGGGTGGCAAAGCTTATATTGCTGCTATGGTGTGACCTCTTAGAAAATTTCAAATGTTCACAGTGTAGTTTAGAGAGGTAATCAGTAAATGGATGAAAAATACTGCTCTATAAATAGTCTTTTGTAGGAGTAAGTATTGAATAACTTTGCAGGTAAGTGTAAGTGGAATACCTATGTTTGATTAGATAAATTAATCAAGAAGTAAGTGGAGAAATGTAGAGACATTCCAAGACAACAATTTTAGCTTCAAATTCTAACCTGTTATCCAAATCAAACCTGCATAGCATTTCAATTTATTCCTGTTGTTGCCAGTTAAACCTTGCAAAGATGATCTTGAATACTGAATTCAAAAGAACACATTTTCAGTTCATAAAGTTTTTTTTTATATCTCCCTTCGTGTCTGTAGAGCTAGATTTATATCAGTCTGACCAACTCCAAGGCCTATTGGGTTCTCTCCATTTTCTCCAAATTTTGCAACCCTGCATATGTTCACTGTAAGTGAAATGAACTGCTTGTTTCAGATAATGTTCTGTTGTTCAAAAACAGTTTTTGTATTTCTTAAAACAACTGATATTGCTGCTTAACTATATGTCTCTCTTTCTTTTTTCTTCTTTTTTTTTGGTTTTGTTTTGTTTCATTAGTTTTGCCAGCCTGGAGGATGGCAGCTTTCGAAAGAGAGAAAACAGCCAACGTTCTTTGTGGTGGTTTTGACTGATATAGACTCAGAGAGGCACTACTGTTCCTGCTTAACTTTCTATGAAGCAGAGATTAACCTGCAGGTAAAAACTTTACAATAAGTAACAAAAATGCAGAAAAAGGTGTCTAGAAACAATAGATTAATGTTATAGAGTACAACTTTAGAAAATATTTTGCTGTTCCTGGTAAGGATGTATTTTTCTGTCATACACAAATGCATGTATGTTTGCACAAAGGTAAAGCTCAACATACTTGTTTGTGTTTGTTTTTTTTTTTATCTGCTTTGTGAAAAAGGCAACATGGAAAACCTTTTCATAGAATTTCTTTTTCTCCACCGTATGTGGTGTTTGTGGGTTTTTTTGGTTGGTGTTTTTTTTTAGTTGTTAATGGGACAGCTAAGATGGTGTTCATTTCATTTACTTCCGTGTTTGACATAGCATAAATGATTCTCATCTTTGTTCTAGGAAAAAGGTTTATTAACTTCTGCTCCCTCTGCTGGCCACTTCTATCAGGCCAGTACAGGACAAATGTGTACAAGTGTGCTATATACATATTTCTGTAAGTGCATTTATTGGCAAGATTTATGTGGGTGTAAATGGCAGTATTTTAAAACTGATAGAATAATTCTTCAATTTTTAGGTAGGTCAGATTTTGGGTGTCAGCTACTTGGCATGGTTTGTTTTTAAACATGTATTTAATTATTTTTAGGCAACCTCAGTCTTTCAAAAATAGACATTTTGTTTCCCATTTGATGTAAAGTACTTCACAGAATCTCTGTTATGACATAATACTTGGAATCTTTAGAAGCTAGAACCTAGGGAAAACCTAACCCATCTTTAACTGCAGACTCTCATTGTTATGTTTTGAAATATTTTCTTTCCCACGTGAAAATTAAAAAATCAGTAAAACCTTGACATTAAGTATATTAAAATTAGTTAAGATTAAATAGATGGCTAAGTAAGTTTTTTGCTCTCTTAGTGAAGACCTGTAACATTATTGATTACTTTAAGAAAATGCTTTTAATAATTTATTTATTTAATACTGGAGTTGAAATGTTACCCTACTTGTAGAATAATTAAAAGATGTGGCATAGTAATAATAATATTGTGCTTTTTCTAGGTGCAATTGGAAGCCAGAGAATAATAGTTATTCTTATTTCATTAATGGTACAGCTTAGGTGGTTATTTTTGTAGATTATTAAAAGGAGTTAAAAGCAGACATGTACCCAAAAAAGTAGATGCATTTTAGTCTGCAATTTTAGTGTAGATCAACTGATATCTTCCTATTAAAAATGTTGTCATTATTTAATGTCTATCATCTTTCCTTTATTTCCTTGATTTTATAAGCAAAGAGTGAAATATTCTATAGTAATTCTTTCCCAGCTGATAAAAATTTATAATGGCTGACTCTTCCTCCACTTCATGTATTTCATAATGTATACTAAATTTAGCAAACTTGTTATTTATCCTGTGGTTTCTAGCAGCTGCTTTTGATTCACTATCCATATCTTTCAAGAAATGCTCATCACAAAACATCCAGTATTAACTAAAAGGTTTTTTCTTATATTGCTTAAGTATTAATACAAAAATACAAAATTAAAAAAAAAAAACACGCAAACAAACAAACAAAAAAACCCCACAAAAACAACCAAACGCCAAAACTAAGTGCAGCAGGATGTTGGTTCTCATAATGCCATTCCTGGCTGTGTTGTAAAGAATGCATATTTTTCAGATGAACTTGTTGTGGTGAAATTTATTCTATGACTGCATTGTTTATAGCCAAACTTCCTGTTTCTTTCTAAAACCCAAAGCGAATAATTGAACGTGCCCTGTTACATGGTCATTAGACAAGAATTCAGCACATGTACAATCTGTAATGAAACATAAGCTTATGAAGCATTGGGCTATGAAAGTAATATTGATTTAACCATTCAGATGCATGCCTCATTAAACAAACAGTCCATGAAACATAGTGTCCAGGACTTGAAATGAAAGCTAGACAGTACTTTTCACAGTTAAATACAGTTCATGGTTGTTTGTTTGTTTGTTTGTTTGTTTTTTACTGAATGGTATAACTCCCTAAGACAAAAGTAAGATTAAATTTTAAAAAAAAAAAAAGGGGTTACTTCTTTCCCAGTAGCCTTCACTAGGTAAATCTGGCTGATAAATGAGATTGGTTGGAATTCAGCTAGAGCAGATTAGATGTTTGGCTTGGTGGAATCGTCTTCACAAAATCTGGAATCAACCACTTGGAGTTTCTGCAATTAATTAAACTGCAAAGTGAAAACAAACTCATTTCTCAGCTTGTGAATGCTAGAAGAGAACTATCGAACCTTTTTTGAGCTTTCTGCACAGTAATACAAGAATCTTTTTGACACAATTGATCAAGGTGGGTCTGAGAAGGATACTTCTCTCATTCCAGTTACCTTCATTCCTGTTGCGGCTGTTTGTTACAGGATAATTTGTAAATAAATGCTACCTGAACTGTAAGGAGATTGTACTCGCATGGTGTATCTAGGTGGTACCCATGATAACCTAGGGTGCAAGATTAACATAGCAACTGTAGAAGTTATACACTCTGCAAGAAAAAAGTATTTTCCCTTGTATCGCTGAAAGCCCTGGATGTAGTTTAGTCTCTTGGCAGTTGCATGTCATAACAAGTTTTCCAGAGAAAAGTACAGGCTCTAGTAATCAGCTGATGGCCTATTTTCAATTCCTTACCCCTGGATAGAAAATAAAATACTACTTTATTTGTTGACATCTATGACTCACACTTTGCATTGTTGCAGTACTGTCATTCTGAACTGACCCAGAATTTATTATCTGCAGGGATGCCGGTCAGTTCGATTGGCAATCAGCTCTCATAAATTTGTGATAATATACCAAAAAGATAGATGTTATGTTTAGTCTGATTAATACTCCATATCTGTACTCATAGGGAAGGTGAACACATGATATTCCATTAAATATGGGACTAGAACTCACTTGGTGCTATGAATGTAGGTGATACAGCTTTGCCATGTAATCCTTCATGAATTGTTCTGTTTTACGATGCTAGTCTCACTTAATTGTCCCAGTTATATTTGTTAAAGCTATATAAGGAAATGTTCCTCATCTGAAATCAAAATGAAGCATTTGAAAGTTTGACCTTAACAAGAGCCTAAAGTCTGGAATGTGACTAGACTACTAGAGGCAGTCTAATAATGAATTAACCATGGTAAAACTGGTGTCGTTTAAAGACTTCCTTAGCGTGTTTCAGAGCAGTTCAATGTGCATGATTTCTTTCTCACCTGAAGTTCCTACCAATAAAACGTGTGAAGAAATCTGAGGTACTGCACTGGTTTCTCCTTCTAGCTTTTTATGTCTCCGGTGCATGCTTGGTCTGATGCACGTTTCTGTCTGGCTTAAGGTGCCATTTAGATGCTGTAGCAAATAAAAGCTGGATGCCATACTGATTTGCATATATCTACAGGAATTAGGAGAAGGAGAATAAGTTGAAACGTCCCTATTTCCTCTTCCCTCACAGTGCCTTGAAAGTGGGGTATTTTTTGTTTGGTTGGTTAGTTTTTTCCCTGTTACTGTATTTTGATTGTTGTGGTGGACTTCAGATTTCATTGATTTGAAATCTGCTTGAAATCTCATTGATTTGAAGAAAACCGTGTCCTATCAACCAAAAAAACAGTCTACTTATCTTGTTTTTCTGGCAACTGAAGCCAGAAGCTGTTGAGCAGCCAAAGGGGTATTCAGAAAAATCATAACTTAGATCTACAGAATTGACCCATAAAACTCAGTTACTCTGTGTGTGTAACTTTATGAGCCATCAAAAAATGCATATATATATATGTGTGTGTGTGTGTGTGTGTGTAACTCTGTGTGGTATATACACTGTTTGCAAAAATGAGGTTCTTATTTCTAACAGCAATTTCTGGATGTTACCACTTAGCATGCAAAGACTTGATTTAATACTTTTGACTCAGCAGATACTTCTACTGACCTCAGCTGTGCTTCTTACGAATTACGCAGTTAGAATTTATACTAACAATGCTTGGAAGAGCACCATAGATAAAATCTTTTTTAAAAAAATGTTGGCTCACATAATTTGGGAACTTAATGGCCAAATTGTATGTTGCTTTGCACTTTGAAATAAATTTATCCTCTCTCCCCAACCCCGCCATCAACAAATTAGAGAGTGATTTATGCCAGTAACTGAGCCTGTGCAACTGCATTTCTTGCACTACAGAAAATCTGCTCAATGAGATCAGCACAAACCCCCAAACATTTGTGTGATAACAATCTTACTACAAGATTGTATCATTCTTGTGTGTTGTCTTAAGCATACGTACATTAAAACATTGCAATCATAAAGTTGGTAAGATTAAATATATCATTCTGGAAAATGCACATAAGTAATAATTCACAAGTCACCCGTTTCCTGCCATTCATGTTCTCTTCCTCTCTCTGCCCCCCCTTGCAAAAAGAGGAAAAAGAAATTGTAAAAATCCCAAACCATAAAATGGCAGATTCACAACATTTGCAAATATTTCCTGAGTCAAGGGAAAAACTGCCAATAAAATGACTTCATGCTTCATAAAGTTTTAATTTTTATGCTTGGACTGTAGAGTTGGTGATCCTACTGTGTCAAAGCATATGCCGCTTGATGAGTCACTGACGTTTGGTTTTTAGCAGAGGATGAGAACATTCATTTCAGTTGTACCCTTTTTGAAGTGTGAATTCTGATCCCCCCTTGGATGTTATATTAGCATGTTATTCTTTAGATGAAATTTAATAACCTTTTGTGAATATCCCGAATGTTAAATTTGTTCTGAAAGTGACCTCTTACTGCCAGTGCCCCCAAGCACATTTTGTGGAAAAAACCCTCCAATTTTTAAAATAACATTTAGTATATTACACCATCATCTTTCTAAATCTGCTGAAAAATGGATGATATGGGAGCATACAGAGATTTAATTAATGCCTCATTTTCTTTCTGCTCCTGTGTAAAGGGAAAGTTGCAGCTAGTGTTCTATATTATAAGAAATAGACTTGTATTTTTAATGCCCTTTAATACATTTAAGGTCCTCTCTAGAGCAAAATTCAAAGTTAAGGTGAGAACAGTGGAAAGCATATTTCCATCTTCCTAATAACTCTGGCAGTAATTTCTCCTGTCCTGTTTATCCCCTGGCTCATGCAATCACACACACGCACACACATCCCCAATTTGAACTCATGCTATTGCAGGTACAAAAGCTTGTTTTGGGTAAAGGTCTCCTTTTGCTCTTTATTCCTGTGCTGTGTGTACAGAGTAGCCCCAAGGCCCCCAGCTCCCAGGATAGAGGGATACTATCTTTTAAGCAGAGACTTTCCTTTGTCTGTAGCAATCAGGTAATCTATCGACTTTCAAACAGTAGTTAATACTAATTCAGCAATTCATTGAAAGTCTCTTCAATGTGTTTGCCCATATGCAATTTAAAGGAGTTAATTGAGTGTATTTTAATTAAACAAAACAAAACAAATTGTGTGAGTAAAATTTTACCTTGATGTACTTCCACACATACTGTTGTTCTATATTATATAAAACCCGCTCAGACCAAGGTAAAATAGGGTATGAATTACCAACTTCCTTGAGTTAAATTAGGTTTTGCTGTTTGTTCTGCTTACATTGCTTAGGTCTCTGCAGTCTCCTCACCTTAGATGAGGTGTGTAAAGCTTGAAAGGGTGGAATTCATGGACCAAGTTTGCTGCCTTAGGGAAATTTCAGAAAAATTTAGTAAACTCTAAGCTCTGAAATTACTATTTGCGTGTGCATAGGTCTTGCTAAAGACTTGTTACTGTAGTTCTTTAACATTCTTCAGTGGTAAGGTTAACGTGTTGAAAGCAGTTACTTAATGCTATTGATTATTGCCCCGTGGAATTTCAGCATTTATAGGGCAGCTGCATATACATTACCTCAGACTTCCCAGATCTTCCAGGGTGTGCATAGCCTAATGGCCTACTCCAGAGCTATGCTTTGGCCTATGGCTGCATAAGCTGGACTGAAAGCTGGAACATGTGGGTGCAGGGCTACTTTTGTTCCAAAGTTCTTTCAGTGTGTTTAGATGATAATGCATGTAAACATCTTCTGGAGTTTTCCAAGTGAGGTGTATTAAATGGTAAACATCTAATAGGTGCTGGTGGTGTAAATTGTGTAATGCTGGAAGGTGCAACAGAAACTCCTTATTATCATACACGAGTACTCTGAAGTGTGAGTAGTAGTTAGGGACCCGTTACAGAGACTTGAGGTTACTCTGTTTGATAAGTTTACAATCTTCGCATGATTTTCTGTCTTTGGTCCTTTTCTTTTTCAGTTGATAGAATCTCTGCTGTGCATTACTACAGTTCATTATCCTGTTTTGAAATTATTAAATAAACTTTTATGCTGGTAGAATTATTCCAGTATAAGTTTAGCTGCAGTTGTAATATTCTGTGCACATAGACATTCCATGAAGTAGGTCTGTTCACCTGTGGTTCAGTATGGCAGATTGTAGGCAGGATGCAGATTTGTCTTCTGGAGGCGGTCAGCTAAGTTTATTTTAACTTTTGTACATGTGTTAGAATTTATTGGATACATGCGTTTGTATAATCTGAAAAGTAAATAAAATGAATTGATGCTGAATGGTTTTTGGCCTTTGATTGTTAATAAACCAGCTAAGAGTGTATTTGGCTGCAAATAACACCAACAGAGACCAAGTCACATGGAGAGAAAGGGATCCATCCCAAATGAGCAATTGGCACGAGATTACTAAAGCAAACTTCAGATAGTTTTTCTTAAAAATAAGAAATCATGCATGGTCTCTAAATCTTCTTTGCTGAGCGGTTAGTACAAAAATAATGGGCTTGCTGAACTTGGCACAATTTCAGTGCAAAATTTTGCATACGACAAACTGGTTTTGACAGTTATAATGAAGTACTAGAGTGAAAGTTTTGTAATGAGAGATGTTCTTTCTCTCTCTGGATGAATTAATAAAAGTAGAATTCTAATTTCACTTTCTGTTCACATTTGATTTCCTTCAAGTTTCAGATAACGCCTGCCAGCTTCCACCTTCAGAACGGTAAAGCTACATCTAATGCTTTGTGTTTTCTAACTTTACTATTAGTACCTCAGTTCAAATTGATTTTCCTCACTCTGATGTGAAGATAAACCTCATTTTTCTCCCCTCAGTGTTAATCAGAACTAAATGCAGTGACTGCAGTAGTATATGCCCCCAGAATGGGGATGTACGGTCAGCATGCCTGAATTGTCCTCATGTCTGAAAATGGGTGGCATCTCTAACAATGGCAATTCATAGAGCTGCCTGCCACAGAGATGGTTCAAAGACCTGGGAGGATGTAATCATCCAACTAGGGGCAGTCAGAGCCAACCTAAGTGAGGACTGCATGGACAGCTGATAGTCTTGGAGATCTGGGTACGTTTCAGAGTTACGTTGTCTAGGAGCCTTCAGTGTTGGAGATATAAGTGGCAGATTTGGGCATACAAATGCAAGTATTAAGATAGACATGTGCAAGTTCTGAAGATGGGCTGAAAAGACAGGAGAGGAGGGATAGATATGGTTCATGTGTGCTATAATTTAGCTGCATGTTGACTGAGCAAATGCTAATGTGTTCTCAATCTGTGTAAGTCCCTTAACATCAACTACATTCAGTGGTAGGGACAATTTTTTTTTACTATATTGGTAGGTCATTTTCATCTAAAAAACTTTACTTTGGCTCCTAATGTAGATTTTGGCTAGATCATTATTTTAAATTATATGTCAATATTTAAAAGCAGAGCTGACATCTTAAAATAATCTGATTGTTGTGGCAAAATCAGATTCATACAAGTTAAAGAAGAAACCGTAAAATTTGACAGCTTGATCAGAAAAATTAATATCTCTGTTGACACCAGTTTAAGGCAAAGCAATACCTTATTTAATAATACATGTATCAAGCCCACAGGTATTCAATTTTAACTGCATCTATTAAAAATGTATTAAACCTTTTTCTAGACTGTGGATCTGGGACATCATGCCTGACCTGTTGGTAGGTAACTCCAGTTGTCAGTTACCTTCCTTATTAAAAAATACTTGAATAATTAGCCTGAATTTGTCTAGCTTGGGCTTAATGCCATATACATCCCTTGGCCAAACTGAGGAACAAATTGTCTCAGAAAACAAGCAAACAAGTAGACAGTGCTGATCACAGTTAATTTCTCCAAACTATTGGTTATCAGTTGGGGATTAATACTTTTTTTTTTTTTAATTTGGTCATGTGAACTGTTATTATTTTGTGAAATTTATTTCAAATGCTTGCACAAATGCATTTATTAATACAGCTACTTTTACTGACCAAGTTCATAGCCTATAAAGTGATGCCATTAGTTCAGTTAGTTGGTTCTTGTACATTCCAGTTTACCCCATCACTTTAGGTCACAAATATGATAAATGGATATTTCTCATGATACAAGAAGAAAGGCAAACAGTTGAAATATAGCCAGTCATGCTCTCTCTAGTTCTGTATTCTCATTAATGTAAGAACCTATAAAACTCATTACTATATTCTGTCAGGATTCTTATATATGTATTTTTAGTGTAGATGTGGCTGTGTGCATTCATTAAAATACATGGAAAAAAAATAGAGTTTAAGAAGATATTGGTCTGCTTTAAATATACAGGACATACATGTTTTTTGGCCAGTCTGTTAAGAGGCCACTTTACAGCTATAGCAAACAAGTTGAGCAAAATGTAATTGCGTCATATTATCGTATGTGCTTCAAAAGAAGTTTCACCATTTTCTGAGTTTGTTTATTATATATTATTTATGCAGGAAAAGAGAGGGGAAAGAAAAGACAAGTAAACAAATCAAACACCCTGCTGTAAAACCAGATAAGATTTTTCTGTGTAAACTTATGATACATCCTCAACCATGTTCTACTTACACAATAAATAAATGCTTGCTTAATTGTATTTTAAAATTTTAAGACTGTAATTCTGTATCTAGTTTTAAAATTCGTTATCTTGATTTTTTCCTATACGTTTTTTGATCTCATGGGACATAAGTGTTAACATTCATTACTGTGATGTTGTATCTATATTTTTGTGACAGTTTGAAATATGATAATTTAAAATTTCTTTAAGAAATATCTAAGTTTAACAGTTTGGCAATGCTGTTTCTCCAAAAGTTGCAGTGGGGGCTAGAAGAAAACAGGCAGTTTTTTAAAAAACAAAAAGAGTCCTGTGTACTTTCCCTGTTTCAGGTGCCCAGACTGTCACAGTCATATGTATGTGAACAAAGAACCCTCGCAATGAAGAGTCCTGCAAAGACAGTTTTTGTTAGCTGTGTGATTTTGTGGATAAGAAGTTCTGTAATGAACGTACTAATAACTGTAGTGTTACCTGGTAGATTTTGTAGACAAACTGTTCTATGGACTTGAGTCAGCCATAGTTTACAGATCTCTGCACTATGTTCTCATTATAACTTTAGAAACCAAGTCAAGATGCAGAAGAAAAGAGGTTTCTGGGTTTGGCAGGGAGGGAGAAGGAACCTGATAGGCTTCAGTTGAACACAGGTATCATTACAGGGCACCAAATATTTTAAGCATGGTGAAATCATGTATGATCACAGGTCATCACACAGTTCCTTTCATTAATACAGTTAGATCGATCTCTGTTACCTATTCCTTAGCCTACTGAAGAGTTTTTCAGAACTTTATTAATCTGCTCAGCTGTTTTCGAAGCCTGCCTGTGTGTAGACATAAAAAAGGGGAAATAAAAAAAAAAAGGAATCTTTCACATTTGAATTGAAATTAAGAAAATTCTTAATCTGTTCACCGTAGTATGATGTTTTTCCAACCAATATAAGTGCAAAAGGAAAAACTATAATAATCAATTAGGTTTAAAAAAAATTAAATAGCAGTATTATCTTCTTATTTAACCAATTTAAATTCATCTTTCAGTGTATGTATTGTTAGCAATGTTTTCCTTAAGGTCTAATTAAGGTCTTCATTTAGTTGTAAACTGAATGCTATATTTATAAAATAGAAATGTATCGAGGAAAAAAACCCAACAACAAAACAACTCTTACTTTGTTAGTTTTGATTAGAGAATATTTTTTGTTAGATGAGAAAGGGGATAAAGAAAGATGAAATGTGCATGTGTCTGAACAAAAGTGTAATTAGCAAGAATTAAGTTTGTGGTTTTACTGCTTTGTATTGCTACAGAATGCTTGTGCTGTTAATACTTTGCTTGAAAAGTAGGTTAAAAGTCATGTGTTTGAAATGATTATCTACTTAGTCTAGTGACTCCTAATAATGTGCCTGCGTGCCTGTCAGAACGTTTAGCCGTGGAAGAAATACAGCTAGTCACATTACATTTTTCCATAGATCTTTTATGAAGGAAGAGAGGGTTTTTATAGTGTAAATGATTTATCAATTCAATACTGTGCTGCTGTTGTGCCCTTAAAGTTCTAAATTAAATCTAATTAAGAATTAATTCAAGACTTGATCTGAAGTTGAGTGGATTTTATGAAAATGGCCTTTTATAGAAACCTCCTCCCTGTCTATGCACCCTGAGTTTTCATTATCTTAGTACCATGTGAATCTAGCGAAGCTTCTGTATTCCCTTGCCTTTAGAAATGTGGAATGTGTTTTAATTTCATTTTTCCAAAAGTTGTCAGGATCCACAATTTGTCAGATAACCAGAGTCTGTTGCCTTTATGCCTAGAATTCGTAATTGCTCTTTAGAACAGTTGATACAATAAACTTGTGTTGATTATATCTTTAGTGTTGTATAACCACTAAACTATAATTTAAAAATTTTTCCTGGATTTTTTGGGGCAGGGGGAGGGAACCGTACTTAATGTAAAAGCTCTTGCTGTCAACGTTATAATGGATGGGAATAAATGAACATGTGTGGGACAAGTGACTGGACTGTTGAGTTGTTGTGTTTATCTATTAATTTGTGAATCAATTTTAGTCTAGTTTGCATCTCATTTCTAGGTTAAGCACGTACACTGTGTATGTATTGGTTGCCGTTTAGGTAAGAACTAATGTATAAAGTCAAGTATATGACTGTATGCGTACACATATTGCTGTGCCAGTTGTTTTTACTTTGGTATGAGAATATTATTCATATCTCTTAATGAAAACAGCTCGGTTAATACAAACATATGTACTCTCTTTTTAAACCATTTTTACTTGAATGCTGAATTGTTTTTTAGATAGGAGGCTGTTCTTAGGTCAGGAGGTTCCTGAGCTGCAGATTGCTGGCGACAGGGAGAATATGCCAGAGGAACGCCTTGCTGAGCTTGCCCTTTATTCAGGGGGGGTCCTTGAAACCAAGACAGGGTACTAAGCTATAAGTGAACCTTTTGTCTGACTCAGTATAGCGATGCTTATACCTGTCTCTCTCTCTTTTTTTTTTATTTTTTTTATTTTTAAATCTTGCTTAGACAAGAGATGGCATAGCATAAGCGAATACCACCTATGTCCTGAGGAATCACAGTGGCCGTTTTACAGGAACCCCAGAATCTCATTTAGTTTGTATATAAAAAATCATAAAAATATTTTATAGCATTTGTTTCTCCTCTGGTATACATATAAAAAATTACATGCCCTTTTTTTGTCAATATAGTAATGAAAATAGAGCACTAAGGCGCACATGCACATACACGTACCTATGTATCTTATTCTTTAGGGGGAGCGTGTGTGCGAGAAGTGCTTTAGCATACATTGACATAGAACTTGAGTGCAGTTGAGCAGCTTCCAAGAGACGCACGCCCGTGTTCAGGACACAAGGCTGAAAGGCTGGGTCTGACTTTATGGGTGGGAGGGCAGTGGGCAAAGGCTCTAATGTGAATACCTTCACCGGTGGGTCAGGTTAGGAAGTAGCTCTTTACTACCCTAGAGCTGGCAGTGCAGCTTCTATCTGATACCCAGCTACTGGAGCTTTTCAGTGTCTGTTTCAATTTGGTGCTAGAACTGAGGAGAGCATTTATGTAATAAAATGCATGTCTTGGTGTGGAGGCCAAAACGATTAAGTGGTTCACAGATGATGATGATTGCTGCCTGACAGCTAGTGTCTTCAGCTACCGCCATTGGGCTCTGACCAAGGCACACAGGACTGTGCAGACAGGACTGGACAGGGTAGGACTGTTATTATGTATTTTGTTTCAGTAGAAAGTCATTTAGGTTAGTTAAAACAAGAAGTGCTTTTGAGAGAACCTGTTTAGTTTCCTGCTAGAACAACAATTATGCTGTAGGGCAGTGGTCTCCAAACTTTTGATTGTGCACCCATCAATAAAATTCCCACATAAAGCTTATTGTAACTAAACTTTTTTCATAATTAAAAGCATTTAAGTCATCTTTTTAAAGTATCTCTGATACCATTGTATTAGCTGCTTTTATTTGGATACATGCACTTGCTTAAAAAAACCCTATATTCTGAATTGAGGTTGTGAAATAAAGCTCATAAACTTGCAGTATTCCTGGCATTTAAGAGCATTTCTATCAGGTTTCTTCCGTTTAATAGAAAAGTGATGTTGGATCATTATTTTTTTTTTTAATAAACTGAAATGATGACTAGTAACGTGACAGAAATAGATGGCAGATATTTCATGTTGTCATATGAAAGGGAAGTATTTTTTCTTGTAATCCTAATTAAGATAATATAGTGATTTTTGCTTAGAAGAATGCTCAGTCAGAGGAACAAATGAAATACTTAGAAATTTGGTGGGTGGTGTGGGCGTGGAGAGAATTACATGCAAAAATTGGAAAGCACGGACTTTCTGTCATTTGAAGACTTAATCAGTTAATGAATTTGTCAAAGAATGTGTGGAATTTTAGTAATGAAAGTATTTAGTGACATCTTTAGTTTTGGCCATGAGTAATAAACTATTTGTGATTGAATAGTAATCGCTGGCAAGGAGGTTATAGCAACTTGCACAATATCATGAACAACTGCAAGTTTATCTGCATTGTACCTTTCTCTTCTTTGTAACTAGAAACTTAGTGGTTCATAAGTTTGAGGGATTTTTTGAGAAATCTGAACTAGTTTTCTTGTGAAGACATTGCTTTAGATTCCACATTCACTGAGTCAGGCTGGAGATGACTTTATGGACAATTTTAGCTGTAACATTAGTGGAAAGTCTATAAGAAACAGAATTATATGAATATGAGTAGGACAACCAAACATTCTTTTGTGATTTTTTTTTTTCCTGTATTTGGAATATGGTTGATTGTAAATCGGCTAACACTGATGTGGAAAGATCCCATTCTGTAGTCCACTTCACTATCTAAAATGTGAAATGAGGACCATTTAATGTGAAACACTGTCCTGTTAAACTGCTGTCTCAGAGAACTTTTTAGGTACATTGGTGCACAACTTCCCAGGTGAGTTTTAACAAGTTGAACTACATCTAGAAGCTCTTATGGAGTTGAGGCAACCATGGGAATGTGCTCCTGTTAGTTGACTTCATTACCAGTTTCAAATAATGCATTCATTTTGTTTTCTAAAGTTCTAAAGTTTCTGAAGTTAACTTTTTGTATGAATGCTAAGATTTTAATTTGAGATTTCTTTCTGCTTATTAATTGAAGTGTTTCTGTTTTCAAGGGAACAAAAGAAATTGAAGGTGAAGAGGAGTCTGGTTTAATTCCGCCTGCAGAAGTATTTGCTCCTAAAAGTTTGGTGTTGGTGTCCAGACTAGATTATCCAGAAATTTTCAGGGTAAAGAACTTGTAATTGCCATTTATAATATATGTCAGCACACAAATCTGTTTTTAATGAATAGCAGTGACAGTACTTTTGATTTAAAACATCTCAGGATTGATTTGGGAATTTAAAAGCAAAAGTAGGCTTAGACTGAACTAGATAAAATTCCATGTCTGTGACAGTAAATAGCCCCTCTAGGTTGAAGCAGTGCTTTTTTTACCCTCCAAGCAGTTTCAAATCTACGTAGGAGATGAAATAGAGATTTTTCTGGGCTCAATTTACTGTATAATGGAGGGAATTATTAGGACAAAACCAGACGTGCTCAGGTAAAACCAACACATTAATAATATTTGATTAAATATATAATGGTAAATTAATAGCAAAATCCTAGTTTTCCTCCATATGTAAGACAAAATGTTAGAGCCTCTTCCAGATCAAATTAAGATGCATGACAGAGATTTAGGATCTTGGATGACTTTCAGCTGATGAAATATCGCTGATCTGAGATAAATGAAAAGCTTAAATTTTTATTAAGCTAATACATATTAAGAGAAATAAATATAGTTCAGTTTACAGATCAAGGGAGGAAATCATTCAACAGTTAAGTTGTCATTAGACATTAAGAATGACTGTACCGAGTGAGATTAAGAGTCCATGTACGGCCCAGTATTTTGTCTCTGATAGTGGCCTGTAGCGAATGCAAAGCATAGTGTGTAAGAATAGGGCAGGCTGTAGAAATAATTCCATAAAATACTTTCCTAATTCAGTGTGAATCATAGTTAAATGACATCCTGAACCAGAGGTGTCAGTTCTGTGGGTTTCTTCATGTAATTTGTCCAGTCTCTTAACACTCAGATTTTTACAACAACCCGTGGCAAGGAATTTCACAGCTTAACTATGTGTTATATGAAAAGTTACTGTTGGAATTATTTCTAAGAAGACAATTACGAAAATATTTGCTGAATTATCAAAGTTATAACAGTTAAATGGCACCAAAAGGATGCTGTGGAACAAAGTTATTTATTTCCTTTTTTCTAAAGGCTTCTTAGAATGTAATGTTAAATTATCTTATGTTAAATTATTAGTAAAAATGATAAAACTCTATCTGTAATTTCTCAGTCAGAACTGGATCCATACAAAAAATGTGGAAATGCTGAAGTGTTAATATACTGTTTATTTTAAAATATGTTTATATTGAAATAGAAAAATAAGGAATGTAAGTTAAATAGCATATGGAATTGTTGATCCTTGATGCTAGTCTTCACGAGCCTCAAAAGCTCATTAATTCATTAGTGTTTTACTCTGGAAACCAGTTGGATTTAGATCCCTAAAACTCAAAGCGCAGATGAAGCTATGTTGATTTTATGATTTTTAAAAGTAACTTTTAGTAAAACACTTTTTGTATAATGGACAAAGCACAAATATTAAACATTTCATTTATTGTAAAAAAAAAAAATAAAAATATCTACACCTGTCAGCACATACATCCCTTCTAAATAGCCAAGCTAATTTTTTTAAATGAATGATTGCTTCTATAGCAAATTACCATGTCTTCAGTTGGAAAGTACTTCACTACATTAATAACTATTAAGAAACACTTATTTTTAAAAAATATATACAGAGATCTTTAAGTAATTTGACAACTGCCTTCTCTGTATAGCAGTCTAATATATTTTGTCTACCTTTCTAGGCTTGCCTTGGCCTGATCTATACTGTGTATGTGGACAGCCTGAACGTGTCACTGGAGACTCTCATTGCAAATCTGTGTTCATGCCTTGTCCCTGCTTCTGGAGGGTCTCAGGTAAATGGAAAGAAAAAGGGTATTTTTCCAGTTAATTTAATTTATGAAGAAAACAAAAAATAAATTCTTGAAATATTTTTGAAGAAAAAAAGATCATAGTTCAGTTGAGTGCTTTCCCTGTGGCCTGCGAGTGCTTTCCCTGTGGCCTGTCTTCTAAAGACAGCAAAAATTCCATTCCAGGATAAGGTCAAAGGGTTAATTTTGTCACTGAGTTGGCTTTTTACAAGGCACAGTAACAAATCAAGCAGTTTGTGTAAGTTTAGTTTTTAATAATAATGTATGTTCAGGAATATTTGTGCTTGCTACAGATCTTTTTAAAGGCTTTTTTTCTTTGCCATTTTTTAACATGTCGTTCACTTAAGTTCATTTACCTGTGTCTTTTCCTTGATGCAGTTCAGGATTCCACTGGTCTTTCTTTTGTAACTCTTTTAAATTTCTATTTTCATAACATTAAAAAAAAAATGCTAAAAAAGTAACTTGTACAGGGTTTTCTCAGAGGTAATTAAATATTCCAGGTAGCCCATGCATTCAAAAATAAGAAAAAAGTTTTCCAGCAACTATGCTTTTTTTCTGCTTTATACCTGTGCTTCCTGTGAGCAGAAAGTCAGGTTTGTTTGTTGAATTACTTTAAATAAGTGATTAGTATACATCTGTGGGTTTCTGACAAGCCAGTTCAATCTTACTTGCTTGGCATTCACTTTATGCTGGAACACTACTGGCAAACTATAGTCATTATCATGAAACATACGTGGAAACTGAGTATGACAGTATTTTAAAGTTGATTTCATATGCATTTTCTCACATTTCCCACCGACCCTCTGGATTATCAACCTTGAAATCCTACAAATCCCTAAGTCTTTTTTTGTTTCTCCCATAACTCTGCCTAGTGCTGTAAGTGGCAAAATGTCCTCTCAGCTTAGTCAAGATCTACCTTACTGCTCTCCAGGCAACCACATCTCTGTGTTTTTGCATCCCAAGCCTTTTGGTTTTAAGGGAGTAATTAGATGGTATCTCCCTATCAGGAACCGTCTTTTCCAGTGGTACATGAACCCCATATTACAGTTTTGGAGGATCCACTTGAACTTCCGGCTCTTCTTCTATCCTCTTTCCCTGGCTCCACACCCCACCCCACCCACCCCTCAATCCATAAACATGCCTTTCTTCACTGGCCATTTACTCTGCTAGAAGAGGGAGGAAAATTCGTGCTCCTCTGGCTATTCTCCCTTTTGCTTTCTCTCTTCAAATAAAATGTTCTTTCAGTTAGAACTTAAATTTGCTAGTGTCAAACTACCATTTTCCCCAGAAATTAAGTTTTTCTGTTTTCTTTCTTAACCTTCATGCTTCCAGGGCTAAATCTGAATTATAAATCTTAGAATGGGAAAACTCTTCTGATGTTTATTTCCGGAAGTCCTTGCGGAGCCTCCCAGGTTATTCACGTGTCCACTGTTGAAATAATCAACTGTGAAATTAGTTATTGACCTGCATCCAGGTTTGCTGCTAAAGTGCTGGAAAAGAGCATCTCTGTTACAGCTCAGGGACTTGCTTGGTTTTACTGTGGAGTATTTTGGTTTCAAACATCTGCTGTGCAGCAACTAGAGCTTGCTATCTTCGTACGTTTAACATCTTTGCTTCTATACAGAGTGGAGTTGTACCACACTTAGTGCTTGCACAGAAATGCCTCCCACCACATGGTAGTTAGTGGTTAAAGGTAACTGCTTGAAATGACTCGCCACTTGAATGTCATGTGGATTTACTCATGAGGAAAGCAAGATTATTTTGCAGTTACAATGCTTTTTGGGATGTGAGACACAAGCACATTCCTTTCACTCCCATTTCCTGCCTCCCTCAAGGGAGGTATGTTCTTGTGCCGGAAAGGTAACAGAAGTTTTAATTCTACTTTAATATTCAGAGCAGGAACGTAGCAGTAGCAGAAGTGTCCTCTTCAATACCCATATGTCACAAGTGTGTTCATACTTAAAACATGCATGCAGACAGTAGATATCAAAGAACTTCAGTTAGAAAATGTGTATTTTTCTGATGTGAATGAGTTTTAAACTGGTTGTTGGGTTTTGTTTGTTTTTTCTTTTCCTGGAAGGTTTTGTAATATAATATTGAAAATGTAATATTGAATGCCTTCAAAGCCATAACTATTTAACTAATTCAATAGCAAGGAAGGCATGCTATATGCTACACATTCAAGGAAATGTATCATTGTCCTCAAATTGTATTTCTGATCTCTATTGGTCAATTCAATTATTCTTACTGACTTTAAACTTCTGTATACAAAATAAATACTTTTTACAGGATGATACTTATCTCTGTGACAAAGGCTTGTTTATTCTATATAAATTAAACTGACACTCAATTTAAAAAAATTCTTTCTGCAGAAATTGTTTTCTTTGGGAGCTGGAGACCGACAACTGATACAGACTCCTCTACATGATAGCCTTCCTGTTACAGGCACCAGTGTGGCTCTTCTCTTTCAGCAACTGGGTATGTCTAGGTCTGCTTTGAAAAAAAGCAAATTTTTTAAATTGCAGAATGAGGTATTTTCTGTTCTCATTCAGTTCATGTGCCAAGAAAGCTACATGGTAAGTATTAATTTCTTTTGAATGAAAGAATGACTAATAGTGCTTTTTATCCCCCTAATCAGACATTCATATAACTTACTACAGGCAGGATGTACAAAAAGGTTATCTCCAGTATTTTGTAAGTGTACTGTGAGCGGAAGTGAGCCTGGTCTCTGTTCAATTACAAAAACGTTCGTGTAAAAATATTGCCCGCCCCTTGGATACTGTGCAAACTCCAAACAAGATGAAGGACATTAATATAAACTAGTGTAACTGAAAAGGTTAGTAGAAAAGATACCACGTACTGATATGGGTAACTGTGTGGAATTCATACTATTCTGTTGTTACCTATTATTCCCTGTCTTTCAAGAAGATGACCTAACATAATCCTCATCAAATGCTTGCTTGTTTGTTACAATTACAACGTCGTGTCACTGTTACTGGAGTACCTCAATACTGATCTTGTTTCTCTTGTTAAATTTTAATACTCTGTTGGTAGTCTTTCCCTTGGTTTGTGAAGTAACTTTGAAGCTCAGACTTGTAGCTGCTGTGGATAAAGTGCAGTTAATAATCTTTTCTGAACCAGGGAACCTCATGTTTAGTCTCAAGTAATCAAATGGCCTCAGAATATGTGTTTTCATCCATTCTTCTCATAAATGGACAATAAGAATGGATGCAAACTGGAAAAAGAATAGTGGAGTAAGAACTTATTTTACAGGAAGCAGTATCAGATCTGATGAGCACAATGCCATCTACTATTGATAAGATTTAATTGTATCCTTCCAAAAAGAATATTATTCCAAAAGGAATATTATTATTTTGTTGACAGCGGTTTAAATTAAAAAATGCGCCTAACATGGTATAGCTGCGACTTATTCTCACCACAGTTTCTGAGGTCTTACTTGGCTTATTATGTCAAGATTCATTAAGAGTGCTCTGATCAGATTGCAGGCAATGTTTTAAACATGGATGGGCCCAACAACTTTTCCCCTTTTTTGAAGGTATAAAATATGGTGTGAGGTTCTGTAAGTACGGTACGATATACCATGTAGTATGGTATGTTTGTTCTCTAAGTATGGTATGTGATACTTAAGTTGAGGCAGTTTATTCTGGGCAATTGTAGTGAAAGTTGCTATAAATTCAGAGTTCTGAAAATGTCAAAGCAAGCAAGGCTTTTAGCTAGTGCTTAGATAGGTTAGCTACCATGTCTTCTTGGCACTTGGCTTTTGTATTGCAAATTGTAGTAGTGTTTTGTCACAGGATCACTCTAAGGAAGACAAAGAAGGCAAGTAATCTGTAGAGTCATTGTATGCATCAGATTTATACAGGGAAACTGTGTAAAGACAGAGTGGGAATGTAAATAGGGAAGAGGAGACTGAGGACCATCTTTTCGTCTTGAATTCTTAGTAAGAGCTCGTTGGCAGAGCGAGCTTTTTTAATTCTACTCATTGTGTATAGAACTGAATTATAAACCTTCCATATGAGAATTTAAAATTGCTTTCACACACATAGCATTTAAGTTAATATTATTAACCACATTTTATTAATGGGTAAATATATACAGATGGATGTCATGTAACTTCTTAAAGATACTATAGCAGAGTACTGAAGAGTTTGGAGTGTAACCAATTCTCCTAGACTGTTGTGCTAGCCGTCACTGATCCTTTACCTTTATATTTTGAAACTGTGTAATTCCTTATTAGCTCATATACACTTTCCAATATCTATACCTTTGATTTATTCTTTGTGTACCTTCTCATCTTTCTTTTCCCATTTTCCATTGGCCTTTTTGCTGTAAGCAGTCTAGTTTGTATGATTTTGCTGCTCTCTGCCTTCTTTTCTTCCCCTCAGTTCTGGTAAATGTTTGGAGTTCTAGTCTTTCTTGGTTTTTGGTAGCTTGTAAGAAGTACAAGTAAGAGTTGTTAAGCCCATGCTTACCAGGTGCCCTTTCCAGTTATGGTGCGCAGAAGGATATGAAAATCAAAACCCAAACCAGCAGAAGGAGGGGGAGAGAAAGGGACATATTGAAGGAAAATTTGATCATTGCTCACAGTTCTGGTGAGTGGCACTTCAGCTGAGCTGAAGAAGAGAGAGACTGAAGAAAGTATATGACTATAAAACTTGGCAAATCTTCACAAAGCGAAGGTATAGGCTTACACCCTGTTTCCCTGAAGAGGTTATGTGAGTTTGAGGCAACTCTTTTTTTTCCTGCAGTACCCCTTCTTTTTTGTTGTGGCACAATTTTCTCTTTTACAAGACTATCAAAACTATTAGGAAGAGCTTGTCTAATGGTCTTGTGTAGGTCCTCTTCCTGTCTCTCTCCTATTCTTTGGCATGATAAGGACAGTAGTAGCTGCTTGGGAACAGGCCTGAAATTAGTTAAGGAACAGGCATATAAGTTGGCAGTTAGATTTTTTTTTTGAGTACCTACTTGAATGCTTTGCAAAAGAGACTTACTTTTCCTATTTCTGACCACTGCTTTTTTTTCCTTTTTTTTTCCTGGTGGTTTGTTTGGGTTTTTTGTGGTGGGGTGGTTTTTTTTTGCCAATGTGCCTCAGTTCCCAGCTGATGTCTCTTTCAAAGTTTTTGTGTCTAAGTATCTCGGGATATAGCACAATGGTAGAATGGTCCTGTGTCTCTAAGTACACAAATTAAAAAATGTTTGTGTTTTCATAGTGTACATCACTTTACAGAATAACACATAACTCTTTTCACATGTAGGTGGTGGACTATCATTGTCGTCTTAAGACCGAGGTTTGTTAATGCTAAGTTTCTGTTTGGATTTGCTGAAAAAGAGTTGTTAATACAGCTACATATGTCTGTTTGCAATGGTTAATGAATATAAAAAGAGCATCTGGAAACATGAACAGACTGTTTTAAAAAACTTCTCATTTATTCTCACTTTTCATGTAGCCTTCTGAATAGTTAAAGGCAGTGCATCAGGAAGGATGTGGTAGAACCTATTAGCTCATCCCTTTGAAAAAGTTTTATTTTTCTAAGATAAGGCCTAATCCTTTCCTCTGGAGATCATAGTTGAGCTTGTCAGAAGTTTTTCGTGCTTTTTGTAATATTCACACTTGCTCTACTTCTCTCATTCCATTTGAACAGGAGCTTAATGCATATTTGTCTCTTACAAACCTGGGCAAAAGCATTCTACTTCAGTTGTCCAGTGTGGTGTTGGATAGTTACTTTAATGACAGCTGTTATCCCATCAAATGCTTGTGTTTAGGACACAAATATTGACCAGGCTGTTTGTCAAGTAACGCCTTGTTCACTTATTTCTCTTCTGGTACAAGTCACTTAATCCTATTTAAATTATTAATAGAAAATTGAAGAGTAGCTAGAAAAATATTTGTGAACTGTATAAATCACCTTTTTAAAAATAGCTCTTTCTTTGAAGATGATGGGCAGCATGACAAAATTTACCACTATGAATAGATACAAAAGTAATTTCAACATTTATTTTGAGAACTATTGTGCAATAGTAGTCTCATCATGCTTTTTCTACTTGGCAGGATAATACTGTGTCAGCGGATGACCCTCCCTGTATTACCAAGTTTGCAGCATATCTGGAAATAGACCTTATTTTTACTTAAGCGTTAAACTACAGTTGGGAAAAACATCCCCAAAGGTTTTAAGCTTAATAATAAGGAACAGCAGTGTTTGACATTTTACATCATACATTCTTTTTTTACTAAAAAAAATTAAATATATGGGAATAATGTGACAAAAGCCAGGCCTGTAGCTGGATCACAACACCTAAAAATGATTTCATCAACAAGGATTAGCTGCAAAAACAGTAATCGTAAAGTTACTTTTTGAAATGATCTGTGGTAGCTAGAAGACTTTCAATACTCTTCTATTTCTCATTGTCTTATAGTAAAGTAGTAGGTGTCTATAAAAGCTGCAAAACGCAGTAGACTTATTCAGGCTCAAAGGAGATTTTGGTTATATTTCTCTTCTTCTTTATTAACAATACATTCCTGTGTTTCTACCTTAAGGTATTTTCATTTCTCCCAACTCCAACCCTACTTGCCTTCTCCATTCTGCTGTCAGTATGCTTATTCAGCGCTGCCATATTCAGTCATTTGTATCTGAGACATGCATCTCCATCTCCCCAATGGGCAGTTTTTTCCAAAGAACCTAAGAAACAAGATTATATTAGGGACCTGAGCAGCAAAACAAGAACCAAAGGTTTAAACAGCACTTTTAATTTTTGCGTGTTTCAAGGATGGGTAGCATGAATCACACTGCTAAGCTGAGCAGAATAATTATGAAAACTTATTTTCCTGAAGAATTAATGTTTCTCCCTACTTTCCAAACACTTATTCAAAGACAAAGGAGGTTTTCCTTCCTTTCCTTCTTGTTTAGTCTCTTATCTGGGCTGTTTTCCTATCCCCTTGTTTCCTCTGTTCCATTTCATTTGCCTGTGCTGGTTTTCCGCCTCATGTCTTTAATTCACCACTCAAGTATTTTCAGTAGAACTCAGACTGTCTTTCAGTGTAACAAAGAAGGTAATTTTTTAAATGGCAAAAATGAAACTTCGAAGTAAATTCTACTTTGAATCTTCTGGATGAAGACACAAGGTAAGGGTGCTTTTGAATTCAGGGCTGTGTAGAATAGAGATTAAATAGATGGGAGAGGATGAAGATGAATAGTAGTGCTAGGTTGAGCCACGTTGCTTGGCAAGCTTGTCTTTCATTTGTCCAAACTATGATGTAACTTAGATCAAAGTGTTAAACATCATTATCCTTCAGCCTTTTTACATATCTTAAAATATTTTTAATCTAGAAATTAGACGTATACCATCAGGCACTTTATGAAGCCTCTAAAGCAAGTACTTTATAAATAATGTATTTGAAGACTGCAGTGACATTAAATATCAGTAATTCCAGATGTCAAAAGTGATTGGTTGATTAAACTTCTAAAGATTGTTACAGTTGCACAAAATATAAATACGAGGGCAGAAGGGTGTGATGATAGCAGATAAGCAGGGAGGTACTTCAGTACAAGCAGTTTAAAATGCTCCTCTCCAGTATTAATAGTACTGGTAACATGTATTTTTTTTTTTAATATGGCTATTCAATTCCAAAAGTCAACACTGTAACTTGAGACTGAGAAGTTCAGAGTATTATCTATCCTTTCTCCCTATTTGCGTGTTCCTATCTTTCTTTTGCACCAGAGCAGATACTTCGCGGATACCGCAGAGATCTGCTTAAAATTAATCAATTAACACTAAGCAAGCAAATAGAACTGAATGATTTTCCACATGTTTCCGTGGTGGGATGCTGACAGTGATGATATTTTTGGTTTAAACAGTTGTGGAACCAAAACTCATTACTATTATACAGTGATAAATCCATTCATAACAAAATGAGGGGATCATGTATTAACTGTCATACCTGTACAGAAGTAAAAGAAACACTGATTTTTCTTATTTTCTCATTTTTCAGTCATTTGATTTTGTAGAAAATAATGAAGGATGATTTTTTTTTAATATTTTTGTTTTTATAATAAATATACTAAAATTTGTGTGTTCAAAAATTTGTTTGAGGGGAAGATCTTACTTAACTGCAACAGCATTATTTTAGTTCTTTTTTAATGAAGGTATGCCGTTCTATCTCTGTTTGGATGTAGATATTTGTACGTGCAGAGGGATTTTAAACTGACAGACTTGCACTTTACAATTTTGGTTAACTCATTAAACCCCACATTTTTTTAAATTGTTCTGTAGTTGTGCCAATAACATTCAGCACGCGTTTTGCTCTCAGAAGACTTGAAATTTCTGCTGAGGCTGATAGTTCAGCAGGCTCTGTCCTTGGTTCTTATAAGTATTTCCTTTGAAAGCTGATGTCAGGGCCCTGAGTGCATCAACAGCCCCCTGAACCCCTCCTTGCAGGGCTGAGCTGCCTGTGCTCAAGGTCAGCGTTGATGTAGCACAGCTGTGCAACCTTGGTTCAGGCTATTGAGGAAAAAGCTGTGTGAAAGATGTGAGAAGGAGGGGCCTGTTGATTTCATGGCCTGAGCTTAAGTACAGCATCCAAGCTATTCCCTTGGTCTTTGTCTGAGCCCTGTTGCAGCAATGCTTGTGCCAGGCAACATAACTCTGACCTAGCTCCTCACCCATGGACGTCCTGGCTTGATCTCAGGTCTCCTTCATGACCATGGACTTGCCTGGTGATCACTGTGACTGACCTGGCTGCCATTGCTGGACCTGGTCCTGACCCTGCCATGCTGACTTGACTTCCTGGCTTGACCTCAGATCTTCCTCATCACTATGAGCTTGTCTGGCTATCTTGACTTTTGGCTGAACCTAGCTGCTGTCAGCAGACCTACCCAACTTATCTTTCTCTGGGTACTGTAGGACTCCACCACTTGTTGGTGAGGGTACTGCCCCTTTCCGCCCTGTTTGCGTACTTGACACGTGCCTTGCCTTCTGTTATGGAGTAGCATGCCATTGCTGGTCCCTGGCAGTGATGATTCTTCAGTTTTTACTGTTTACCTTCTAAAAGTCATGTGAAAGTTGATATTTTGATATTGGTTCTTCACAATAAGTTTTGAACCCTTTGATACTGAAAAATCAATCTCTTAAAGTCCTACTACATCCTAAGATGTAGTCGTGCACCACTACCTGCCTGGTATAGTTTGATCCTGAAGAAGAGCTCTTTCTTGATCTTAAAATATGCACATTGGTCAGACTTTCAACATTCCGCAAGAACGCTGGCTTCATCTGTTAACAACCTTTCCAACGTTTTATTGCTTTGCAACGAACTACCTCAGAAATTATGATGTGAGCTACTGGAGCATGATTGTTTATGTATCACAAAGATAAACATCCCACAGTTCAGCAACTGTTGACCTATGGAGAATGCAGAGAAATGATCTGGTGGAGATCATCTGTAACTTTTTGTTTCAGTTCTAAGTAAAAAGAACCACTGTGCAGAGTCAGACCTCAAAACCACTAGACAGCAGAAAAGTTCAAGTGTGAGGTATTTTGCTTTGCTGAAGAAAAGGAAAATCTACTGACTGTCACGATTTAGTTTGCAAATTAGTAGACACATATATACCAAAAGAGTGCGATATTAGCAGTGCTGTCAAAGGTGAGTGTTTTACAAGGCTGTTACAGTTAAACTGCATCCTATATAGGGGAAAGGCTGAAAAGTTTAGTTGTGCGTCACATGTAGCTTAAGAGCAAGAGAACCTGAACGCTTAGGATAAGAGTTCGTGCTCATGTGAGATCATAAGACACTGGCCCAAGTGTCCTCTATCATAAGTACTTAACTTATTTTCTTTTTTTAAAGTAAGGGAGGGCTTAAATACCAAGGTGGAGATTTACTAGAATAATTGGATTCAAACACCATTTTACATTTCTGATAGTCAGTAGCAAGCAGGATGCAGATATTTTGCCTTTCCGAGGAGCACAACCCAATTGTGCAGTCTCATGCTTGTGGATACTGGTTTTAATCTCCCTTCTCAGTGACCCCGAATTTGACTTTCTTTTTGCTGAGCTAGCATAAACTACCTTGTTGCTCCTTCACAGATAGTGTTTAACTTTTGCTGTTGCTGGTTCTTTTAGCTTTTTATAATGTGTAAGTCAAGTAGAGGAACTGCATTCTGGACTACATAGTGGTTTTTGAGAAAGAACCCAGTATCTTCCAGTACTGTGAATGGAACTACTTAAATAATTATTCTGTTTCAGAAGACAGTAGAGTTCAACATAGAATAACTTGATGCTGGCCTAACTGTAAGTCAGAGGATACATGTTGGCAGGTGGCATGATACAGGAATGACACTTGCTTCTAGATTGTTTTTCCAATGAAATAGGTTTACTTGGGCCACAGTTAAACACTGGGATAATTATTCTTTAAAAAGCATTAGGTAAGTGACAGATTATAACGTGCGTTTAGCTGCTAATTACTTGTTTATGCTATTGTTAATAACTTAAAATAAATTTTACCTTTTTTCTTTTTAAGAATGATCAAACCCAGAAATTTCCACTGCTGCCCCAGTATACAGCTAGGTTGGGCATTTATGGTGTGTGAACTTAGAGCAGTACCACTCAGCAGTCATGGTCAGTGCCAGGTTATCTGTGGTAGTTTGCACTTAGGGAAAGTAAAGCTGGTTGTCTTGAATGATCTGGCGGTTTCTCCTTCACAGAGGGGTTAGGTGCCTGAATTCCTTGGCTTTTACCATGATGGAGGAGCTTGCATAGAACTGTAAATAATTTAGGTTGGAACAGACCTCTGAAAGTCAAAAGGTCCAGTCCCATATTCTTCAGTAGGCCCACTTTAGAGTTAGATCAGGTGGGTCATGTAGACATGGATTGTGGGACAACTGATGCATATTAATGTTTGGGAATTTGAGTATTTCTTCATGCTGTGGGCAAAAATATGGGAGAAGCTCTTAGTTTAATGTCTGTAAATATAGTATTTTGGCACATGGCTTAATCTTCAACAGTCCACTTTGATACATGGCTCAGCCCGTTCTTGTTCAGCTCTATCAAAAGACTGCTGAGTATACAGCAAATTTTCGGCCTAGTGTTTTGCTGAACAGGGGTATCCATAGCTACCTATTAAAGTCTCTTTGACTTTACTTTTTTATAGTGACAGTTATTATTTTATAGATTTGCACTCTCATCAGGTATACATCAAATAGTTCCTAAGGCAGATGGATCTTGTATGTCAGGAAAACAACAGGAAGTAGAGCCAGAACTTACTACTTCTGTGCTTAAGATTTTTTAGGTAATGTTTGACATTTTTTACTTGAAAAAACCCAACCAATGACTCTTAGTAAATAGTGTTGTCATTTACATATAATTTTCATATAATTTTTATAAGATTATATAATAACATTAAACTATAATTAATTTTATGATGGTTATTAGAAAACACCTATCCAATCAAAAAGGGGAAAAAAAGAATTACGATGTTCCTCAAATTAGCTAACTTTTGTGATAGCTAATTTTTAAACTGACAATACTTGTAGGACATGCTATGCTTTACATTTTTATTTTGAATGAAAGTAAAAGTAGTGCTACTGTAGCCTCCTCTAGAAAACATAAATCCCAAAATAACTATAAGAATAATTTGAAAGGAATATTTAAATTGTTGGTCACGTTATTGCTCATATCAGTTTTTAAAGGCTGCTTTTTGAACATTAGATTTTTCTTCTGTATTTTATCCTTTTATTTTGCTCCATATCATAGACCATACGTATTACCTTTTCCTGGTTTTTACATCAATATTGTGCAGAGAGAGAAGTTAGTGGGTACACCTACTTAAGATACAGAAAGTAGTAAGCGTCAAGAACATACTAATATAAAAATGACATGAGTCAATTAAGGCTGGAAGATAAAGGAAGATTTCTAACTGTATGAGGGGAAAAATTCTGAAACATCTTGTGTTGTGGGTAGTAATGACAAGCAGTATCACTACATTTAAGACGAAGCTTGATCAATTTGGGGTTGTCTGATACAGTCGTGATGGTAAAAGGCTGGACCCTTCAGTCCCATATTTGTAAATGCAGATATGTTAAAATACCCAGAATTTTTGCTTTAGACTACCTTTGTTGACACTTAGAAGAATGTTTTCTGTAATGTAATAGTTTCTCATTATTTTAATTTTGGTTTAGGGGAGATATAATGTTCAGCCTCTCATGTAGTGTACTTTATGCCAACAGATTACTGTATTGAATTACTGTGTAAGTGGGAAAAGACATTCCTGATAAATACATATGTGTATTTTTATGACTGGGAAACATTACGAAAGGGTCACTGCACAGTCAGCACATGAGCTGGCTTCAACTTGTTGACTAAGGAAATCCTAGTGTCTTCAACATAGAGCAAGAATTGTTTATATTTTAATACTTCATTATGTTCAGAAATAATGTGAGGACAGCTAAGCAATGTACAAAGTGACCAAATACAGCATTTTTAGTACAGTAATACCTAGAACTGGGAGATGCACTAAGATCAGAGCGTCAATGTGTGGCCCTTTCCACATCTCACGTTTCTTATGAGACTTTAGGGGTATGAACCAGAACTTCTTTTACCTGTGTCAGGTTGTTTACAAATGTCTTGCCCAACTCAGTCAATTTTTTTTTCTTTCCATGAGATGTCATATATTGTGTGATGGGAACATATATACCCTTTGTTGGAATTTAATGGCATGTATAGGTAAATTAAATTAAGACAGTTTTATTGAAGTATATAATCAAGAAACTTCTAATCAGTCTTTGATCTTAATAAATTGTGTACTCTCCAGCCTATGGAACCTGGCACCGCGTGTTGCATGAGCGAATGCTGCTGGCTTATGTTGTAGTTTCAGTTTAAATCCCAGTGACCAGTGAGCTGCGATTAGCTCTATAACCCAGCAAAAGAGAATTTGCCGTTCAAGCTTTCCAAGTAGATTTGTGTAGTCTATCAAAGAACAAATAGATTACCAAGGGATTTGATGTGGCATTTACTGCTAATGGGCCCTTACTGCTGTAGCAGCAGAACAAAAAGAAAGCGTTCTTTTAGATGTTGTTGGAAATAAAGGGATATTGTGATAGTGAATTTTGTACAGGGACTCTTCTGCGCTCCCAAGTAACTGCAGTTCGTGGACAGTCACTGAGGCTCCATTTCCCCAGAAGCATAAACTGCCAGGCAGCAGATCCCAGTTGTGAGTGTCCGTTTCCCATTGCGCAGTCCTGCTCCATCCCCTGTACTAAAGTGGTGCTTGCCTCACCTGTGCTGAGCTATTTTAATCTCACCAAGTTAACAGAAAATATATGGAGGGTGGAAGGAGGAAAAGTCACGTCTGTTTTCTGTCAGCAGTCTCAGGTTGTGGTTTGATGCTGTGGTTGTCAGTCTAATACTGAAGTGCTGCCATGAGAACAGATCTATCCCTCTTCCAGCTTGAACCTAGCTCGCCTTGGACTCTCATGAGCTTTAATGCAGGTGTAAAGAAAGCAGCAGCAGCATGTGGGTGGGATAAGACCATCCCTTTCAATGATAGCCATTACAGCAGCTTACAGTCAGGTAATGTCAAACTGTTCCTTCAGTACGTGCTGCTCAGTTTTTTTACACTTGCTTGTCATATGTGGATGAGGATACACTGAGAGCTCTGTCATTAGCGCTATAATGGTGGGGCTGTGATGCCAGCTGTCAGTTGATGAGATTCTAAAATGTGTTGGGAGGCAGTGACCCACATTTCTTGTAGTGTTCACTGTTTTGCAGAACAACAAAGCATGTGAAATAAGATGCTCACTTTCTTTTTATCCAACCCAAACCTGTATTACTAATGCCTCTTTTAATGAGACAAAATATGCAGTAGTTCATTTTAAGCAAATTATAAATTTCAGAGGGAATAGTTATCTGACATAAGTAAATACTACTGTGAAAGTAAAGAAACTTGAAGCTGTGTGTTTGATAAAGTGCTGTATTTGATGAGCCGTTTTTTTAAAAGGAAGCTTTTCAAATAAGATGAAAAATAATAAAGTTATATATGACTGTTTGCTTTATAACAATGAGGTGAAGTTTTTTGAAACACTTCAGTGAAAATTTCTTTTGAGATACTTGAGAAAGGAGTACTTTTCTATTTATAGTAGGACTTCAGAAAACACCTCTTGGAAGAATAAAACCAAATTATTTATTTCCAGAGGTGAGATAAATGTAAACTCCAAAAAGCAAATGTCTAATAAATAAACAAAAAAATTTAGAAAAGGCAAAAGATGCTTATTTCCGCTTATAGAAAATACTGACACGGATCCTACTTGGAACAGATTACTTTTCTTTCTACTTTTGCTGGTATGAATGCAGAAATAGCTTTTCTCACTATTCCAAAGCAAACTTGATAGCAGTTAAATCATAAGACCTTGCAAAACTTTAAATTTCAAAACTTCAGTGTTAATACTTGTGCTGAAGAGGAAAGAAAAAAAAATGTTCTGTAGAAATTTAATTCCATTTGTTCTTGTAAAACCATGTTTAAATTATTGCTATTTAGTTGCAATGGAGGCTGAGTTATCAGTAGCTCAGGAGGTCAGGAAAATCTCAGACGATTTGACAAAGACTTTTTAAAGATCTCTAAATGTTTTGCAGAGGATCCAAATATGATCTCTGAAGAAAATAAAGTGACTTTTTTCACTTTTCACGTTTATAGTGTTTTGGAGTTTCCTTAGTTAAATAGCTGTGATTTTATGCTCCATGAATATCAACCAACAGTGGCTGAAGGTAGCTCTAACAGAACATCCTGATCAGCCACCTCTGTGCTTGTTGTCTTTGCATTTATTTCATTCCATTAATATAGTGCTTTGGTACTCATGTCCCTTGAGAAAGACTTTGTAGTCCTTAGGCAGGAAACAGATATGTTTGCAATTTCTTGTGTATCCTTGACCATTTTTCCTGTGTACAGTTCTCATTCTTGGATATTTTCTTTCTAAGGATCATAATGGTTATTACTCGCTCTGCATTGTTTTTTTAAAGGACGTTTTGTTAAAGGACATTTTTCTGCTTTAAATGAATCCAGTCAAATTATGGGTATCCATTTGTTCCATCAGGGTTTAATTTGTAGTATTTCTACTAAGAATATTTTACAATCCATTGCACATGGCGGTCTTTCCCATATGTTACACTGTTCTCTTTCATATTGCAGCTACTCATTATTTTGTGGGTTTAATTCTCTATTTTGCCTGTCAGCTTTATTCCTAGCTGTGAGTGAAATACTTGCTTTTAAAATTTTATGTAAATAAATAAGCCATGTATTTATCTGGAATTAGTCATTGTAGTTTGATTCAAATCACTCGAGACTTGCTGTTTTATACGTAGCTGCAAAGATGACAAAAATATCCGTCATCAAGGTAAAAAGTCATTAAGTGTTTCCACTGTGTTGGGAGAAAGTGAAATGTACCGGTTTCATACCTTTAGCATATACCTTTGTATTTTTAGAAATTCTAGTTTGCACGTTGTGCCTATGAGTAAATAAAGATTAAGGTTTCAAGATAAGGATATGCTGGTATCTGTAAGTGGACATCACCATACCAGGTTTCTGATGCTACCTAGCTAAGTAAAAGAACAAAAACTAGTGTTTTAATATGATAGTTAATAGTTCAATATTGAGAGATATTGCTTGCCACCCTCCCTGTAGGATAAAAAAGATTAATCTCATATTTGATTTGAGTGAAGATTATCATTCGCCCGACAACTTTGAATTTAATTTTATATGCAAACCTACTTTGACTGACATTCTCTTGGCATTTATTCTTTACTGGAATTTGGTTTTCGTGTGTTCAGTAAAAAAAAATAAAAAAATACAAAAACATTTAAAATAAAGTGACTAAAGCCTGTCTGTATGAGCCAGACATACGATGAGTTGCAAACCTTCAATTGGTAATGCAGGTTATGTTTGTAAAATTCAAAGTTCTTGGGTTCATGTAAATTTGGCATTTACCTCCCCCTCATGTGAGTACTTTCTGTATATGAAACCATTACTTCTCTGTTTTACCTTTCATTGTCTTTTCTGCTTTATTTAGAAAACTCACTCAACACACTCATGTGAATCTTGAGCTTATCAGTCTCACTTTGGATATGTATAGCTTTAAAACTGTGTGTATGAAATGGTTTTGCGCTTCTCTCTTTCAGGGATGAAGACTTTATTATCTAAATATTTTATTATTAATTCCTTTAGCTGTATCATTGTCTCTGGAAAAATAAATATTGCTGATCGTGTTCACTCAGTGTATTGGCAGAGTTATGTTTGAAGGCTCAAGAATGCAGAGGGCTTTTGCTGCTCCTTTAAGTAGGTCTGCAGAGGGATTTAATGAAACTGGTAATAATGAAGTGGTATCAACATGCAAATGACAGGCATCACTGTGTGTCTTCCTAACTAGATCATATACTGTGCTTAATCCCTGTTTCCTTGTGCCTGTGTAATTTTGGGTTTGGATGACAACCATCCGCTTGACTCAGTGTTGACAGAACACCGTTGATATTGTTAGACTTCAGGGGAATTATAGTGGTAGGACTGTTTATCCAGAAGAGGTCTTTTTTAGATATATACTCATTTTCAAGTACTCTTTGATATGCTGTTTAATGATCAGTTGGCTTTTATGGTGTTTATACCAGAATCTTTCTGTATGGTACTCCTGTTCCTTACCTCTTTCTACTCTCCCCAAAGGGTGGTTTGTAGAGAAGCCTTTATTCTGCCCTGCTTCTTACAAAAAAGGCACAACATTCGTGGTTCAGATATTGAATTACCTTCACTTCAGTTCCAAAAGCAAAAGCTTATCTCTAAAAATGGGGTTTGATTTCAGTACTGTGTGACACACCAATGTTTGCTTCTGTGCGCTCGGAAATTAGTACAAACACTTTATTCATTAAATGTTTAATTCTTTGAGGGAGTCTTAGCTGAAGGCTCTGTGCTTTAGAGACTGCCTCTCTTCCTCTTTAGTCTGACAAAGACCAAAGAAGTTAATCTCTCAGGGCACTCGTCTGACTCATGTTCTGTTACCCAGCCAGAAAGCAGGATAAATTAACCCTCACAAAACTCTCTGCTGGCATGGCTAGGTTGCTTCTCATTTGGAGCAAGTTTGGCCATGATTTAATCTACTCTAATAACAGAACTGCCTGCTCTTCCAAGTGTGAATTCATCCTGAACTGAGTGACAGTGATTTTTTGGGGTTTGTTTTAACTGTGTGTAGTTGATTGGAGATACCATGTAATTTTTGGATCGACAAATGAATGCAATTTGGCAAGGATTACCTATATAAGTATTGAGTACAACTGTTGCCTCTTATTTATTAGTTAAGCTTGTATTTTGTTCATTAGCAGTGCTATGCAGCTACATCTAAAAATAAAAATGAAAAGAGTTTTGTTTTTCTCTATTTTTTTCCCAGTTATCTTTAGAGCTTGACACTGCCTGGCACAGAACCTGTACTATGCACTCTCCAGTGGCCTTTCAGAAAGGCTTTTCAGTCTTTGTTGACCCATTTCCTGGATTAGTCTGGCTAAATTATGGATTATTTTGTCTATTAAGCTTTTTCTTGTGTCCAGTAATTGAAGAATGGCATATTGGCATAATAACGTATTCAACTAGTTGAGTTTCCAAATCTCTTGTTTATAACTCTTTACAAAATTCTGAAGAAGTTAGTGGTAATATTTTGATTTCATGCAATATAGAGGACAGGGAATAATTTGTCAAGTACGCTTTGTGTTTGGGCTTTTTTTTAATCATGCTTAAATAAATACTTAAATTCTAGAACAACAGGAAGCAGGCAGAATGATACATTTGTTGATGTAGGATGTCAGATAATTTAGTACAAATTACAGATTCTTTAAATACTTGAAAACAGTGAAGGTCAGGAAGCCTCCATTCAAAATTTTCCAGCGTATGTATAATATTTTACAGGATGTCTGTCTGTCTGTAGACTGCAAAAGAGTAATCTGTAAAAATCAACTTGTTTGTTGTTTTTCATGTTGTCTATTTATGCCCTGACAAATTAGCATCGGATGTAGTGTGGAGTCTGAAGACCAGTATACGGTTCAAGGTTACAGACAGACACGATTGTGTCTTGTAGCATGAGGAAACCGGGCTCGCGCTGTTATTTGGAACTGTTTGTTTTCAGTAAACAACATGCAAGACTTGCAACAACACCTTGGTGGCTTGGTCAAGTAATTTAATCAATGGTTTAAATGGTTTAAAAAAGGAAAGTAACCAGAAGTCTTACTATTTATAATTTGTTTGATTCTATTAGATGAAAATTTCCTTCACGTTCACTATATTGCTTATATTCCTGAAAACATATAGTTCAAAGTACGTGTGGAGCAATATCGTTGCGTTGAGTTAGTGGCTATCATCTTGAAAATAAGAAAATTCCAGATTAGATGTCTGTATTTTGCACTTGATTTCGTTTATTTTAAATTCTTCTGTGTTGTATACAGAGTATTTAAAAAAAAAAAAAAAAAAAAAAAGAAAGGGAAGGAAAACAACTGGTGCCAGAGAAGGTGTCTGGGCTGCACAAGTTTTTCAGCCAATGGAAGTGGTTAACCTGGGTTTCACTGTCCAAGCGCGTTTCCAAGCCGAGTAGCCTGTTTTCAAGAAGTTGGTGAATATTGGTGATTAGCTTCTCAGTGGAAGACCACTTCTACTATGCAAAAAAAAAAACCAAACCAAACCAAAACACACACCACGCACCACCCCCAAAACTTCAGACCCTCTCCTTAGATACAAATTTAATATTTCTTAGGCTGTGGAGCTTTCATTCAGGAAAGTGAAAGAGTAAGAACCAGTGAAGTTACCACTTAAAACTGGCTTTTGTGAAAGGTACCTCAAGAAATGTCGTTGGTTATTCTTGGCAGGGGTTTTTTTGGTATTGTATTATTTCTTGTAAGTTATTTACATATTTGTACATGAACTCTGATTACAAAAGACAAGTCAAATACTCTCATTGTGGTATATTCTTTTGTATTGAAGGTACCTTGCAGAAATGAAAAGAATTTACATTTTTACATGAAAGCACACAAGGTTCCTAATCTCTTTTTTTCTGTTTCTGCTGACACGTGGCCAGTTTTGGTGAGGGCACTTTCTGCTTTTTATGCATTCAGAATGCAGAAAGTGGCTGAGGAATTTAGAAATAACTTTTAGATGGATATTCAATCCATTGAAAATTCCAGGTTTAGCTTGAAGTTAAGAACATATATGAAGTTCTGTCAGTTCCATTAGGTAACTATCGCGTGTTTCCCACGCAGGTGACTGGAAAGGCTTTGGATTTATCCCAGATGCGCAGACAGGGCATGCATGAGATCTGTGTCCTGCACTTGCTTCTCTGCTGAGGTGTTCCCTTGTGCAGGGATTTTAGCCAATGATAGATTGCAAGGCAGTCATGTGCATAGTTCACGGCTGCTTTTAACTGCTTTTTCCAAGGACCTGCTAACTTGGAGATGTGACAGGCATTGGCAGACTGGAGAGACAATGCTTCCTATCCCTTTTGATATTCGAACAGTTGGCAAGTTAGCTTTCCTTGCCTCTACCAGCCTGTCTCCTTGCTTTGGTGATGGCTTTCATTTGTCATCACTGCTTAATAGTTTCAATTAAAAAAAAAAAAACAAAAAAACCCACAAAAAAACACATTGGTTTATTTCTTCTTTTTTCCCCCTTATTTTTATTCCAGTAAGTGTTGGCTTTTGAGTATAGTTTGTTCTCCAACAAAACCTTGGGAGGAAGGTAGAACTTGTGAACTCCAGGCTTACTGTAGTTGAGTTCAGGTGACAAACTTGTACTCCCCCACCCTGAGTTTTACAGAAACAAAGACCTTATTTTTCTGGTTACCGAGAACGTACTCTACTAGGTAGAAAAGTTGAACATCAGTGGAATTTCAGCACTGAGTTTTGGTCTGTCTTCTAACATAGTGAACTTGGGTTCTTAAAAGAAACTGTCAAGAAAAATCAACAAGAAAAAAAAAAATCACACTGACTAGACATCCAGAATTTTCTGAAATGGAGGGCACTTACCAAATCCATTTCTTACAGTGGTAAAAATAAAAGTCTAACAAACATACAGGTTCATGTTACATATGAGCATGAAGATTACCTTTATTAGCTATATGATAGTGTATCATTTTAGTAGTCCCTAGGAGACTGGGTGATCTTGTGCTTTACAGCCAATGTGTTCTCAATTTTTTTAATAGAACAAAAAAATCAATGTAACCATAATATGTTGGTTTGGCTTCATGGACAGGTATCAACACTAGAAAGTCAGAGTGGTTTATGCACATCTTTTTAGAAGGCCAGTGTTCAAATACTATGAAGTACTCACAGGTGTCCTCCTTATACATAAGCAAAATCTTGATTTCCACTTCATTTATGTATTTTGTTAGTAAAATTTTTGCAATTTTAAGTGCTCGGTTATTATGTACTTTTAAGAATTGTGTATTGTACTGATATCTGATGAGGAAGCCTATATTCAGAAGAGATTTCAAGTGAAAAATGCTGATACTGGATAAGTTTCAGGACTTTTAAAGGTATTAGAATTAAGATATTCCTTCTAGACTCTTGAATCATCATAATCCATAGCAAGAGAATGTCATATAGCTAGAAAAAAAGGGCTATTTTTTTACATAGCTTGATTTCAATTGAATACTTTCAGGAAAGGAATGTTTTAATTCTTTGTAGAAGAAAATTTAAAGTCAGTAATATCCAGAAAATATTTTAGAACTGTTACCTCTCAGACTAGATTGCAGTTTTAAGATGTGCAGAATGGAAAACCATCTCTTTCAAGAATTTTTAATTATAAGTATTTTGATCACAAGAGGGGTTTGGTTTTGGTGGTTGGTATTTTTTATTTTATTTTAGAGAATTTAGTTGTACCAAATGTTGTGAATATTTGTGAGTATTTTAGGTATTATTTTCCTCAATAATACCCGCCAGAACATTATATGTTTATAGAGGATTATTTGAGATTTTTTTGTATCTGATTATGGGGGAAAAGTGCCAGATGTTTAAAAAAATAGTCCTAAGTGTCTTAATAAGATATTTGGTGTGGAATTAAATGGTCTAAAAAGCCCGCTTAGCTTGAAAACAAAAACTTAGTTTAAAACAAAAAATATATTCCAAAACAATCATTCAAATCTTCTGCAAAAGGAACAAGGACAGTTTTGCATAAAAAGGGTGGTTCAAGTTTTTAATTTCTTACAGTTTGTTTTTTTTTTAAACAGGCAGCAGTTTCTAACTTGACTTTCTAGCGTTGAAACACTAGAAAAAGTGTTCAAATATATACTTACCCTCATATATATGTACACAAGAAAGGACACTATTTCAAGTTAGGTTCTAACCATTCACTGATGAGTGCTATTTCATTCACATAAGGAAATTTTTTTTAACACTATCCTTACACTGTATATTACAAAGCAGTTTGTTTTATACTAGCACAATATTAATTATGCCACTGAAAACAATAGCAAATATTTGCAACAGTAACTCACTCAGCATTATAACAAAGCCTTCTGTCCTTGAGTCCTCTCAAGTCTCTGCCTTTGATTTTATGAGTCTGTCCTTAGGATTCTTGGAGAATGGAGTCTGAAAGCACAAGCTCTTATGTTATTGTTTGACTTATTCATCCAAAGAATTAAGTCTTTTTCTCAGCAACCCTCTCCGGATCCTTGTCCCTTTATATTGATGAACTAAGCTCCACACTAGCGAAGCAGTACAACATCATAGAAAAAAAGATTTGTCAAAACATGTAATAAACATCACTTAAGCAAAGCAAAGTGTTAATTATCATATGAATATAGTGGCTCTCAGTAGTCGCACTTCTTATTGGGAACATTATTGTAAGATAAGCAGTAGGTTTGTAAAGGTAATACAGGCTGTCTTACTGATAACACAAGCTATGGCCTCAGGGAAACATCATGCATTCCAGCATATTTCAGGAAATTTCATAAATTTCAGCATATCACACATATCTCAGACATGTCTGCTGCTCAGGATGGGACTTTGTTTTAAAGGAAATGTATTTTTGTTTTTCCCTGAAAGCACAGGGCTTTGTCTCCTAGGTAAATTATATTGTCTTAAACCCCGCCCCCCCCCCGGCCCCCCGCATCCCCATCTGATTCACGAGTCTTACCCTGAATCTAGTCGGGCTTGTTTAAACAGTCAGCTCTTCTTTCACATATCCTTCTAATGATATGTATGCTTTTACTGCCCTTTTTTAACCTTGTGACTACTAGAATGCTATCCATGGGTAAAGTATGAATGTATTTACTAGGAAGTCTTTTTGAGCTCGGCAGTACAGTATTTTTTTTTTCCTCCCATGAAGATACAGAAATGTTTAGAAGTTAAGCCTGGATCAGTGACCAAAATTGAATTCTGGATACACAGAAGGCTATGCAGAAGATACACATAATACTGTTTGAAGTCATTATTAAGCATTGCTGGGATTTGTGCTGAGAAAAGGAAACCCTTGAAAGTGGTATTGAAAAGGAGATATAATACTATATGTTTGCAATGTAGAGATACATTCAGATAGCATTTTAGCAATCTGAAAAATAGAAAGGAGGCTGCAGTAGTTAAAAGGTAGAAAAAATTGGTGTTTAGCAATTTATGCATTTATCGTATGCTTTTTGAAAATTCTACTTGAAAGTGGTACATTTTAATGTAACTTTGATTCTTCTTTTTGCACGTTGTTACAGTTTTTTATTTTTCGTTTTTTTTTTTTTTTTTAAGGAATCCAAAATGTACTCAGCTTATTCTGTGCCGTGCTTACAGAAAATAAGGTTCTCTTTCACTCAGCCAGCTTTCAGAGGCTCAGTGATGCCTGTAGGGCTCTGGAGTCTTTGATGTTTCCCCTCAAATACAGGTGAGTTGAGTTCTGATTCTTTGAACTCTTTGGCTAATTTTATAACTTACATTACATTGTCGTTAACAAAAGGAGTTGTGCTACGTTTGTTCACATAAGCAAAGGTTTTCATGATCATATATAAAAGCCCTAGTCTGTACACAACTTTAATAAAAATCTGATTGCGTCACAACAGTGGAAACAATTAAAGGAGAAACATCCTACCTACAAATACAATAGAAACCCTAACCACAACATCAGTTGGATGGTAAAACTTGACAGTGATGATCCATAAGTAAATGGAAAAGATACGGGGGAGATCTAATAACGGTCTGTCAATAAGTAAGAGGAGGTGCGTGGCAGGGGAACGAGAGATTGGGGTAGTAAACCAAAATGGGAGAGGGTGGTTTCTGACTGGATGCAGGGAAAACATGTTTTATTATGAGGATAACTAAGCAGTGGAACAGAGACCCTGTGGTGTTTCCATCCCTGTAGGGTTTCAGGTCCCAACTGGACAAAGCCCAGAGCAACTATTCTGGATCCAGTCCTGACCCTGCTTGAGCAGAAGGCTGAACTAAATGATGTCCCGAGGCCCTTTACAACCTTAAAGATTCTGTCGTTCTAAGATAACATCTGCATTAGCTTGTGTCACAGTTTTAAGTCACTGACAAATGTCTAACAGAGAATGAGTTTAAATGAACAAATTGATCCTCTCTAAAAAAGACACGTTTGAATCCAGCACTTTGAAATTAAAAACTTAATGTCAAGCTGTTTGGTTTTTTTTTTAGGAAGAAGACACCTAATTCTGACTTATCTGTTTTTAAAAAAGCTTTTATTTTAGTAGCACATTTTTATTTAAAAAATTGCAGAGATGGGTTTCACTTTAATATAGAATAAGAAGGAAAATTGAAAGGGAGTTTTGGAATATGTTTCCTAATGCTAAAATAGTCACGAATGTAGATTTTTTAATAACTATAAACTAGATGTTGAAATGCATTGATCAAATTAGATCTGGATTTTCATGTTGCTCTGAAAATGCTATTTTTTAAAAAATTGTCAAGTAAATATTATCTGAAATACAGAATTCTATACATAATGTTTAGTTGTCATTTCAATATCAAAGCAGATTTCATAGAATCATAGAATCATAGAATTGTCTAGGTTGGAAGAGACCCTTGGGATCATCGAGTCCAACCATCTACCCTACTCTACAAAGTTCTCCCCTACACCATATCCGCCAACACCACATCTAAACGTCTCTTAAACACATCCAGGGATGGTGACTCAACCACCTCCCTGGGCAGTCTATTCCAATGCCCAACCACCCTTTCTGTGAAAAATTCTTTCCTAATGTTCAGTCTAAACCTACCCTGTTGGAGCTTGAAGCCATTCCCTCTTGTTCTGTCATTAATTACCTGTGAGAAGAGACCAGCACCAACCTCTCTACAGTGTTTTTCATTTAAAGATCTCTTATTAATGATATTTTACAAAAGGCTGAATTGTAGGTGTCTGGCGAAAAAAAACTAGCAGTCTTTTTAAAATGGAAGCACTGTGCATAATTTTAGTGTCCCTAGTTACCTAAAATTGTGGACAAATGTAATGTCCATGTAACATAAATCTTATAGATAGTCTTTTATTTTGCAAAATACACTTGTTTACAATAAAATGTAGACTATATAATATAATAATTTCTGGAGTTCACATGACATGTTCTTTTAACAGCACGAGACTTTATAAAGAAGTATTTAATAAATAATTTCATCTTTTGTATTTTTAAAATACAGGTATTTATAGTAAATTTAATACGTAACAGAAATTTATTTTTTTTTATTTAAGAAAAAAGCTGCCATATGTGAAGGGATAGTCAGGAGCTTTTATTTTATCTTATTTATTCTTTTCACAGTTATCCCTATATTCCAATTCTTCCTGCACAGCTACTGGAAGTTCTCAGCTCACCAACACCTTTCATAATTGGCGTACATTCTGTCTTTCGTAATGATATTCATGAGCTTGTAAGTATGTCTAACCAGCATATTCATAGTCACAATGTTATTTGTGATGTTTAGTTGCAGAGATTTTCCATGCTTCAGAGATGTTTATATAAACAATACATATACTTTTAAAATATTACTGTAAAAGGCAAGGCAAGACAATCAGAAGGAGAAAAAAGAAAAAGTGTAAATTCTTTTGTAAATACATTGAGACTATAAAGTAGAAAAGGGAAACTATTTTATTCTAGTGCAGGATGGGAAGAAATGGATCCGTTTCCAGCTTTCTCATGAGTTTAAACAATTCACTTATGAGTTTCAAATGTATCCTCAATTATTTTATGTTATCCTTACTTTTTAAGCACATGCTTGAGAAACTGAACCAGGGTTACAGAGGTACCTAGAAACATGGGATTTCACTTAGAGTTGTCATCACCGTGTCCTTTTACAAACAGCCTATTAGATACCTCAAGTCACTAAACACACACCTGGAACATCCAGAATCAGAAGTTACTCTTGAAAGTTTGGCCTCATTTCACTTTCTTTAGTTTACATTCATTTTTCATAGCTAGATTCAATAATGTGAAGTATTTGGAGTATTTCCTTTATCAAAAGCATTCTATACATTAAAGTTAATACTATTTTAATTTGTTTATTTTAACTTACATGCAGATCATGAAATCTGAACTGTTGTGTTTGTAAACTATGCCCATGGTATGCACTACTGGTAATATTTTTGTTTGTTCCTTTCAGTTAGATGTAATCATAGCAGACCTGGATGGAGGCACAATTAAAATTCCTGAATGTATTCATCTTTCTCAGCTGCCAGAGCCACTGCTACATCAGACACAAATGGCACTTTCTCTAGTATGTTTTGATACAAACTCCATTTTCTATCCTCTTTACTATTCTTAAAGAATGAAAAATTAATTTCAGTATTAAATCGCTTTCAAAGACATTGGAAATGTGAGATTTAAAACTTCGATTTCTGCCAAGATTATTGCTTTGAGACAAATTTATTATCTGAAGTTACAGTTAATATCATCAGTAATTTACTACTAAAATATTTTTTCACTATTCAAGGTGAAGTTAGTGACTTTTCCTTCCTAATACTGATTTTTAATAAGAGTTCGACTTCAGTGTTTGAGCAGCGTTATTACTATTCGTTTTAGCTTCTTTTCTGGTTTTATAAATTCATTTCAACTGTGCATTGTCTTGAAGTTTAACAAAAGAATAACCAATTAGTCTGGAAGTTTATTTGTGTGATGCCCCTATATCAGTATTCAGGAAGGATTGATTCTACATTAGGGAATCACCAAAAAAAGTAGTTCAGTTTGTCTATTTACTATTATTGTCATAAGTTAGAAAACACCTTATTTGGAGGCTTCTGAGTAAATCTTATCTTAGAGAAGAATTTTCTGTCTGTTAATCTGTTTCAGATAAATCAACTCTAAAATCCCTAACTATATTGATTAGCTTCATTGTCTGTAATAGGAGTTTTTGATAACTAGCTCACTAATAAAAACCTGAAGCTGAGAAATTAATCCCACCTTTCTTTCCATACAGTCTTCATAATTTAACTCAATCTATTATTTGAAATACTTAATACCAGTGAATATTAATTTGAGAAAGAAAAAAAATTAATTTGTCCTTTTCTCAGCAAAATGAGGGAAAAAAATTTTGTTTAAAAAATTCTCTAGGTTTTGCATCCTGATTTGGAAACAGCAGATTATGCATTCCCTCCCCCACGAACAGCTTTATCACACTCAAAAATGCTGGTAAGATTTCTGTGTTATGTCTGACTTTCTTAAGTAGAAAACTGTTGAAATTTTAGACTAACTTCCTTTTAAGAATTTCTACTTTGTGTTTTCTTTTCCATATCCATTATAGTATTATTGGTGGAGCAAAGAAATGCCATTGGACTTTGCATTCTGCCCTGTAATAGCATTCTAATGGGTTAGAAGTTTTAATAAAAGTATTTGTATTAATATGAAAGCACCTTATTTTTTTAAATATTGCTGTCTGTTGAGTTAAATCTGTCTTCTCTGGTTTGTAGACCAGTACAGCTGCAGAATTTTACACCAGTGGACAAACTGGTCTTCTTGCATGTGTGTGTAAATGCTAAAATTAAGTCTTATAGACACCCCACCCGGCCAAGAAAAAAAAGTTCAGAAGCATTAAAAATGTCATTCAAGATCTAGATTTTAGAGTAAATATGAGTAAGGATAGAAGTGGTAGCTGTGTCAGCAAAACATGTCACTGGTTTTGCAATAATAATGATAATTATTATGCATGGTGTGGTTGGACATATTGGGAAAGGAGTTGTTTTTTTTTAACATTGGATTTGTCTTTAATAAACCTCAACCTGAATGAAACAATATATAGTTGTCTATACTAAAAAAAATCTATTGAAAGTTTTCTACAAAAATCTAGTTAATGTAGATTACAAGTAGTTGTGAAGCCATGATAACTTAACAACTTGGTAAAGCTGCTGCTTATAGCTTGTAGGAGTGTCTAGAATTGAACATGAGGTTAACTAAAATCCAAGAGCCAGTTCAATGTAAGAACAGAGCTTGGGTTTTTTTGTAGGTGTATTCAAAAACGTAAAACTCTGAAGTGGTACAATATATTTGTTGTTCTTATTGCTTGCTTTATGATTGTTTTTTTTTCATTGCTGAAGACAGAAAACGTTATCCAGATTTAATTTAAATTAATGGCAAAATTCATCTAAGATCTCACTTTGAGTAGTAAAGTTATAAATTAGTATAATTTTGTATCAAAATAAGAATTTTGTTGAATCTGAAAGATATGACCATGTTTTCAAGTAGTCAAAAAAGTTAGGGTACAAATGTACCTGTTAAAATTCTAGAGAGCAGCCCGGACACAAAATGATAATATCTTTCAGGAAAGTGAGCCCTTACAAAATTAATTTAAAAATAGAATAACATCGGTCATGTTCTAGAGAAGAATAAACAGACATCTAGAAAAATATTCCAATAGGACAGCTTTATAGAATATTGTATATACCTGAACTTATTTCTTTAAAAAATCATTACAAGCTTTAACATGTTGTATTTGCTTGTCGATTAGCTGATCAGCTGTTTACCTGGTTAGTTAATCTAATATTCTTTGCTCCTTGTAACTTTAAAGTTAGAGTTGGTTTTAAAAGACCTTTGAGACACCATAAAACTTGAGGTCATAAATCAATTTTTAGGCAGCAGTCCGAATAGGTACCTGAGGTAAGATAAAATAACGTGGGTGACACACGATTTGATCAGTCTTCTCTTGCATCTGGGCCAGCTGCAGATGTCACTGCCCCAAGTCTGCCCTCAACTGTTCACATCATTTCCATTAATCCATAGATGTTTACCTAAGCACTTCCTTACTCATTTAAATCAAAATAAACCAGGACTTTAAAGATCTACTGTTTTAAACTTTTTAAACGAACCCTGGGTTATTTTGGCTGCAGAAGATTGACAAGTGAAGATATGAGTTGGAAGAGTCCTAGGCAAGTAGCAGAGCAGACTTAGAGCATGACTGTGATGATTCCTGTGATGCTCAGAGCCTGGTTCCCCCGGCAGCAGCAATGCCAGCTTCGGCTCCTGTGGTTCCTTGCTGCCCCTGCCCATCGAATGGCACTGCTAAAATAATATAATAAATCCAGGCTAAAATACCCTCTTTCCTTTATTTGGCATCAGTTTTCTCTCATGGCAGTTCCTTCATGTGGTTCACCACATGACAACCGTTATATTTGCATTGCCCAGAGGCTGTTGTGCAGGCATAGAAAAGAGCAGTGGGAGTAAAGCGGTGAATATGTACTAAATCTATCATTGCCATCTGAGGACAGATCAGTGAAACTGTAGCCTCATGTAACATAACTTCATGTGTGTACAAGTATCTCCACTTTGTATGCTACACTGCTGCATCATTTGATGAATTTGTAGATGTTTCTCAGATAGCTTTATACAAAGTGTAGAAAAGTTTAGAACACGACAATGTTTTGACAGCATGTTCAATTACTGCTTACAGGATAAAGAAGTGCGAGCAATCTTCCTTAGGCTATTTGCACAACTTTTCCAAGGATACCGGTCATGTCTTCAGCTGATCAGAATTCATGCTGAACCAGTAATTCATTTCCATAAGGTAAAAGAGAAGCAGTTATGTATATTTAGTTAATATTAATTTGTGTCACATTATTCCTATGAACTTGTGTCTTGAACAAGTGTTCAAGTTTGAAAGAATAAAATAATCTATGTGATAAGCATATTATTTTCACATAGCATGTATCAATGTATTTCAGTGGGACTAACTGCAGGGACAGTGATGAAATGTGAAACAAAGTAGACATTAACATTTAATACAAAGAAACATTTGAGGAATCATTAAGGAATTTGAAAACGTATGTATGTAATCAGAAAACAATACTTGAAAACTACTAGATTTCTGTTATTGCCTGTGAGATTTATAAAATGTGTGCATCAAACTTCCTGTTACATCACTTCTGAATTCTGGTATAACAAGATACTAGGTAATATGAAAGATTTCATTAGAAAGTACCACAGATTACTATAAGCTGGTGAAAATGTTTAACTACCAGTACATAAATAGTTGGTTGTAGTTTTGATACTGATAATATACCTGCATTTTTTTCTATCTTTATTGCAGGCAGCCTTCTTGGGGCAGCGAGGCTTGATTGAGAATGACTTTCTAACCAAAGTTCTCAATGGAATGGCATTTGCTGGTTTTGTGTCAGAGAGGGGTCCTCCCTTCAGAACCTGTGATCTTTTTGATGAGGTGAAAATTGTTTCTATATTTCCATGGAAGTTAAAATGTACCTATGATATTTCAGCATGTGAAAAACTATTGAAATGCTTCTGAGTCCTGTTTATTATATAAAATTTGCACTAAACTTCTCAGTTCTCATTTTCTACTAAGCATACGTTTCTAGCTTACTTCCATAAAATTATGCCCTGCTCATATGTATGAAATTAAACAGTTGTATAAATTGTGGTAATTCTGTTCCTGTTGTCAGGTTTGGAACTTCATAATGCATCACATGTGCTAGTACAGAATTATTTTGAGTAATTTAATTACACTCTTAGAAACACTGAAAAAGTAATTGAGAAATATTAAATTAAATACATACCCAGCAATATAAACTGGGGCAAACTTTTTTTTCTTTTAAAAAGTAATGCCATATTTTTACTGTGCTGGCTTTTATTTGAATGTAGAGTACAAATAGAGTTTGGTATTAATTCTGTGTAGTAGTATAGATGAGAAATATGAATTGTGGTATTAGAAATGTTAAAGGAATGCTCTAGGTATGTAGGACTTGCCATGTTAGGTAGGACTATAAAATATGGTAGCAGAAGCTCTATAAGAAAGTGAAAATGTTGCATGTTCCAGAGCAAAGTGACATTGCACATTTTTCAGTGTTCAGTTTTCTTTGCTCAGTTTCAATTTAAGGTTAACATTTCATAACTTCAATAGGAAAGGAATTATTTTGAGTTGAATTATCAACTTTATTTTTTCTGTTTTAAAGTTGGTAGCCTTTGAAGTTGAAAGAATTAAAGCTGAGGAAGGTAATCCGCCAAAAATGATAAAACATGTGAGAGAACTTGCAGAACAGCTCTTCAAAAATGTAAGTTTACTATACCTGCTGCACTTTTAGAGTTGAGATAGTAACATTGAAATTTCTTATTTCTGAGATTGATCCGGTATCTGAAAATAGAAATGACTACTTGTGGTAGTCATCATCTGCATTATGACAAAAGACTTTGGAACTTTAAATGTCACCAATTTTGTATATGTGAAGGAAGTTCAGTGTGGTAATATTGATTAATAAATTTAGCTACTGCTACTTAACATTCTATTTTCTTAGTGTGTATTCACATAATCTATATAAACTGTTTTTTTCTCTGCTGCGATCTGTCCGTGCGAAATACATCTCTTTTCTTGCCTCTCAACACTTTTGCATATGAAAACCATACATCCAATTTGGCTTAATGTATACTTTCAGCAGATCTTTCCTGCTGTGCAACCCAGTCCCCATGGTATGTATGCTCAGCAAGCACTATTTCATTCCTTACAGTCTGTTGCTTGGACTCTTTAGGCTTCCTAGAATACAATTTCCAGTTTCATTCTTGCCATCCTGTCATGCCTTTATGTTACATGGTGGTTTTGTAAAATCTCTTACCATTCTATTATTGGGTTTTTTGTTGTTGTTGTTTATTTCTTATCAGCTAATCTCCCCTCACACACACACTTCCTGTCGTCATTTAGACTCCACAGAGCAATATCTATTACGCAGTCAGTTAGCACCTTTATTGCCCTTTCTTTTCTGTATCCCACTTCTCCAAAACTATGATTTACATCTATTCTTCTATAAAAAAAATCACAAGAATTACCAAGTACTGCTATATTCTGGGGTGTTTTGATCTAAAATGAAGTTATTGGAAATAAAAACTTCTGAATAAATATTAAATTCTCTTCTTCTAATTTATTAGCGGTGCTATACATAGCAACATGCATTTTCTGAATTCAGGTCTTTCAGGTTAACACCGTCAGAAGGTATATTAGTTGGCAGTTCTGCGACATTCAGAATGGTTAGTTTCATTAGAAAGTCAATGGGTAATATTAAAGTAGACTAGTCTGGTTCTTTTTGATCAGATGGCAGAGATGAGTGAATTCAAACTTGGGGAAGATATAGCAGAAGAAATGAGGAGAGATTGTATTAAAGTTTCTTTAAAATCAATCTATCTTTTAGAAGATTTCCTCAAGAGCTAGGGCTGTAACATTACAAGGATATGGTTATTATGGTACTATCCTATAAACATAGGAAATCGCTGCGAACCATTGCCTCGGCCCATCGATCCAGCCTGTCCAGATCCCCCTGTAGAACCTTCCTACCCTCAAGCAGATCAACACTCCCACCCAACTTGGTGTTATCTGCAAACTTACAGAGGGTGCACTTCTTCCCCTCATCCAGGTCGTTTATAAAGGTATTAAACAGAACGATCCCCAGTACTGAGCCCTGGGGAACACCGCTTGTGACTGGCCATCAATTGAATTTAACTCCATTCACCATCGCTCTTTGGGCCATCCAGCCAGGTTTTACCCAGCAAAGTCTACACCTGTCCAAGCCAAGAGCAGCCAGTTTCTCCAGGAGAATGCTCTGGGAAACGGTGTCAAAGGCTTTACTAGAGTCTAGGTAGACAACATCCACAGCCTTTCCTGCATCTACTAAGGGGGTCACCTTGTCATAGAAGGAGATCAGATTAGTCAAGCAGGACCTGCTTTTCATAAACCCGTGCTGACTGGGCCTTATCGCCTGGTTGTCCTGTAGGTGCTGCATGGTGGCACTCAAGATGATGTGCTTCATAATCTTCCCTGCACTGAGGTCAGACTGACAGGCCTGTAGTTCCCTGGATCCTCCTCCTTCCCTGGATCCCTATTTACAAAAATGGGCATTACATTTGCTAACTTCCAGTCACCTGGGACCTCCCTGGTTAACCAGGACTGCTAATAAATGATGGAAAGTGGGTTGGTGACCACTTCTGCCAGCTCCCTCAGTACCCTTGGGTGGATCCCACTTGGCCCCATAGACTTGTGTGTGTGTCTAAGTGATGTAGCAGGTCGCTCACCATTTCCCTGGGACTATAGGGGCTTCATTATGCTCCCTGTCCCTGTCTTCCAACTCAGGGGGCTGGGAACCCTAGAACAACTGGTCTTACTGTTAAAGACTGAGGCAAAGAAGGCATTAAGTACCTCAGCCTTTTCCTCTTCTTTTGTCACTACGTTTCCCTCCCTCCCCCCAATAAAGGATGGAGCCCTGCTTTTGTTGCTAATGTATTTATAGAAATGTTTTTTTTATTGTCTTTTACAGCAATGGCCAGATTAATTTCTAGTTGGGCTGTAGCCCTTATAATTTCCTCCCTGCATAACTTCATGACCTCCTTGTAGTCCTCCTGAGTTGCCTGCCCCTTCTTCCAAAGGTCAAACTCTTTTTTTTTTTTTTTTCCTGAGTTCCAGCCAAAGGTCTCTGTTCAGCAGGACCGGTCTTCTTCCCCGCCAGCTCATCTTTCGGCACAGGGGGACGGCCTGATCCTGTGCCTTAAAGATTTCTTTCTTGAAGAATGTCCAGCCTTCCTGGACTCCTTTGCCCTTCAAGACCGCCTCCCAAGGGACTCTGTCAGCCAGACTCCTAAACAGGTCAAAGTCTGCCCTCTGGAAGTCCAAGGTGGCCTTTCCACTAACCCCGCTCCTTACTTCTCCGAGAATCAAAAACTTATCATTTTGTGATCGCTATGCCCAAGATGGCCTCCAACCATCACATCATATCACATGAGTATTATGATACTAAATCACTCTAAAGGAGGTGGTGCACAGCTGTTTGTTTTCTAGTGGATATAGATCCTTTTTAAAATGAAAGAGCCTATAAAGCATAAGTGAATGTGCATATGTGCAACTTTCTACTTACGTTATTTCTTAAAAACAGTGTCAAAACTAATTTATTTTAGTCTTTTGTTATGATACAATTTATTTATACTATTGTGATTGACCTGCTATTTCATTACCACTAGGTCAATGACTTAGTGTATTTAAAATCCAGATTTTTAGTAGTTGCATATAGAGCTGTCTTTGAATAAAGCACTGTGATGAGTAACATTGCTTCTGTAAGTTATGCCTGGAGCTGCCTCATTTTAAACTCACTGCATGACATATTTTGACACCTTGTTCCACAGTTTAAATAGTCATCATATTGTAGCTGTGACAGTCTAGATACAAATGAGAAACAAGGATTGTTAGGGAGAGAGAATGTTTGTATTAGTCTAGCTGGTACAAGTGGAAAATCTAGATAAGTTTTTGGCATATACTGCTTCAGTAGTTGAAGACATTAGACCTACATTCCTAATAGCATATGCAGCTGAGATTAGGTTTGTGATGGCCAAGATTAGAGTAACTCTGTATCTTTCCTCTGGATCTCTTTTCTCCATGAAATGGAATGTGGAATAGTTATTCTCCCTTTCTGGCTTTTTCTGTTATATGTCATCTGTTAGCCTCTGCTGAGACTGTGTTCCCTTTGCCTGTCTTGCTGCTTCTGGCATCCGCTGCTCTTATCCCCCTAGCTAGATTTTTTGCTTGTTTCATTAAACTTCCTTCTGCAAAGAATTTGTATGGCTAAGTAGCTGGTTTATTTTGACTGCTACTTCTCAAGATGATGTATCTGATCTCCTTGTTGCCTTTTGCTCCCATAAATGAAAGTATCAAGCTAGCTCCTGTTTAAAAGTTTTATTGCAAGCTGGTTGTGCTTGTACAACAGAAACGTAAATGACTGAGTAGCCCACTTTGGCAGGGGTACATAATCAGTAGTAAGTAACAGCACAGAGTCAAATTGGATAACAGTAAATTCAAACATGATTAATGATAACCCCTGGTATGTGAATGAAGAGTTGAAAAGATCCTGTTTTGTTTGACTGATAGTTACACTTCTCAAGGTGTGAGTTGTGGTCCTGTGAATGGTGGTAGAATCCTCATGGAACACGTAGATCTCAGCTGTAGTTTGGAAAAGGTAAAACCTGAAGTCAGAAAAAAAAAAAAAAAAAAAACAGGAAAGATTATCAATCATTTGAGGAAAAAAATGAAAAAAATGGTGAATTTTCATATCTTGCTCTTTTCAGGGTATCTTTCTGGAAAGTGCGTTTTAAGCTGAAATCAATGTGGAGGCAGTTGAGTGAAACTTAGTGATTTGTGATGTGCATGGTCTTTCTAGTTGCTGAACAGCAGAAGATGCTTGTCCACATATCCGAACGTATATTGCAGTGACACTGCTTCTGGTATTGACAAATCCCAACAGAGCTTACCTACATAGAGCAAGTCTTCAAATACCCCACATAGACTCCAATCTCTGTTGTATGGTACAGGGCGTATTTTGCTAGTGTCTTCAGTATTGCATGATAATGTCAGGATCAAGATAAATATAATAATTACATAGTAGCAGATGCAGCAATTATTTTGGTAAAACAAATACATCAGTGTTCTGCAATGTGAAACTAATTTTTTAGAATTTTTTAATTTTGAAGATCTCTGCAAGAAAACCCAAAAGCAAGTGTAAAAGCTTTCTTTATGGCTACTTACTCCATTTTCTTTTAAAGAAAAAGAAAACAAAGACTGTAAAAGAGTCAGTAAAAAATCACGTAGGCAAACATTTATTTTCACAGTGGAAATACTGATATTTTTGCAACAATAGAAATCTTTTCTGTCCTTTGAGAACACCCCAAAATCTGATGTGACAGCTTCTTTTTACTTTCCTTGTAGTTTAGGCCCATCATTTAATCTCTTCGATCACCTGTACTAACTTCTTTCATTTCTTTAGCGCAGTGAGCTGTGTGACATATTTTTATGGGACATACAGAAGATAGAAAATTGGTCCCTAATGAGGGACAGCTATAGTTTGATACCACACCATACAAAAATGATTTTTCACTTCATAGTCTTGATCAAGATGAGAATATTTCTCAGTACTTGATGAAGAGATTGTATGTTTTAATATTCTTCAACCCTCTCTCTAACAAAGAGGTTGATTGTCAAATTAAGTTCTATTTAAGTCCTAAATGTTTATTAAGCAGCATAAAATCAATCTAACTTAAGCAGTGATTTTCTTTTGCTCTCTTTCTTTTTGAATTTTGCTCGTTGACAGAAATAATTTTATAAAAGCCTTTAACAGATTTGGAAGTATTACAGATAATGAATCGAGGGTGATATGAATATGAAACATGGTATTAGTTGGCTGCATTAGATACTTGGCTTCTTAATCTTTCAGTTATGACAGATACACAAAACAGCAATAAAACTGGATGAGACAGATGGTAACACTACCTAACACATTTGTGTGTAACCTTTTGCTTCTGACCGGCAGGAGAATCCAAATCCCCACATAGCATTCCAGAAAGTGCCGCGGCCCACGGAGGGCTCCCACTTGCGGGTTCACATCCTCCCTTTCCCCCGGATCAATGAGTGCCGGGTGCAGGAGCTCCTCCAGGAAGGCCTCGCAAGAAGTCAGGGTGCCCCCCCTGCCACCCGTGGGGACAAGAAGTGTGTTGTTCCAGCGGGTCCCCCTGTTGGTATGTTTACTTCTTCTCCAACTTACCTATTTGTCATCCTGTCTCATGAGTTGAATATATAATTAGCATGGCTGCAATGTGTTGCTCCCAATTTCATGTTAATACAGTATTTTTAGTAAATAGTAGTAGTAAACTTTAGTACATAGACTTCCCTGTTTGCCTTTGCAATTTTAAAAGTCCTTTTGCATCAGTCTTTACTAAGAAGTGAAACATCCAGAGTGTGAGTGGCATAATTACTAATGACAAAAAAGGATTTGATCTGAGTTAGATTGAACTATTAAATTAGATATTGGTTACTCATCTAGGTCTGATGAATATCACTGTAGGTTACTTTTAGGACTGGCTGAGCCAAGCTTTGAACTGTTAGGGTTTCTCCTTTAACACTGGTGGAAGACATTTAAATTACTGGAAAAAGGCAAGGAACAAACAGAGTATCTGTCTCAAAATAAATATACCTATATTTAAGTATAAAGAACAGATGTAGATGTTGTAGGCCTGTCAGTTTCATTTTAATGCCAGAAAAATTCCATTAGTCATATTCATCAGTGTGAATGATGGTGTAAACAAGTATGTTTAGTAAACTTGCAGGACACACAAAGCTGGCAGAGCTTGCAAAACCTTTTAAGGATGCAATTAGATTTCAAATCAATCTTGAAAAATTTAGAGATCTAGGCTCTGTGGAATTTTTCTCTACCGTTTTCCTTCAAATAAGGTATTCCACTTGCATAGGCATGATCAGCTGACTAGGCAACAGCTCTTCAGAAATTAGTTTGGGGATTATAATGATCTTAGGGCAAACATGACCCAACTATATCAAGCTATTACAAAAAAGACAAACATTTTAGTAGGATGTATAAACAGGAGTACAGTCAGTGAACTCCATGGAGAAATCCTTTTGTTGTACCCAGTAAGACCTCAGCTGGACTGTTTGTATCCATTTTTGGACACTGGAAGACCGTCTCTGTTTTTGGTTCTGTTGGAGTGAGGCCAGAAGAAAGCAACAGGAATGACCAGCGGTCTGGAGAATGTGACCTACAAGGAAAGATGGAGAGTTGTTTAGACTGAAAAACAGAAGACTAAGGGAACACATAATAGCAGTCTTCCATTACATTCGAGGCTATTAAAAGAAAGGGAATAATCTGGAGTGATAAGAAATAATGGGTTTAATTGCAGCACAAAACTAGAGTTATTTGTCAGGAAAAACTTGGTAAAATGAGGATTGTGAATGGGTTTCTTGTGAAGCCATGGAGTCTGTTATCACAGAAGTTTGGGAACATATTAGACAAACATGAGAAATAACATAAATACAGTTGATCCTGTCTAGGGACAGCAGGATGAACTAGATGGCCTCTAGAGGCCCCTTCCAGGCCTGTTTCTCTTTGGGTTTACGTAAGAAGATAAACTCTATTCACCTGCCTTTACTGCTGACTATGTCGTTGAATCTGTCACTTACAGAAGATTTAAGAGTATGTGCTTGTGTTCTCTTCTCTTCTTTAAAAGGCTAGATGCAAGATAAGGTTTTCTTTCTTAAGTTAATTTTTATGTCAAAGTTGGTTGTGTGGTGTGTGTTGGTTTTTTTTTTTTTTTCAAGGAACAGATTTCACACTTATATTCCCTATGTGTCAAAGTCCTTGGATATTAGGAGTTCATTATTTACAAGAAGGGCATATTCTGCATTTGTATTCTATTTACTTGACAACAAAGAAAAAAAGAGAATGTTAGTTCTTCCATTCTGAATTTTCTTGAAAACACTGCATTAAGAAAATAATCTTTAGATCTCAGCAAATTGGCATCTAGATAAGAGAACGGGTTTGTCAGGTTTATTCCATGTCACAAAAATCTTGGCATGGCCAATGAATTCTTTAGGGAATAATAGTTATCTGCTGCTACGAAATATGCAAGGTTACATAGTTCACTGCAGAACACACACACGCAAACTTTTTTGTATTGTTAATTTGTATTTATTGATATATTTCATTGGTATGTTAGAGGTTGGAATCTCTTTGTTGCCTGTGTGAGACACCGAACAAGTAGTAGAGAATCAACTGCTCTAGTTAAAATTCAGAGCACTCTCTTCTTCAGATAGTATAGGAAAACTGAAGATTTAGGATCTTATGTTCCCATCTTTACATGCCTACTAATGGTATTTGTTTAACAGAACAAAATGGAGGACACATTAAATTGTTTGTTTGTTTTTTTAAAGAACTTTCTGATATTCTTTGTGGCTTTTGCAGAAGACATTTCACAGATGTATATTCTTCTTTTTCTTTGTTAGTTTCCATAATGGAAAAAGGAAGCACAGTTTTCAACAGTGCACAAAGGCTGGAAGTTGTTAGAAACTGCATCTCATTTATTTTTGAAAACAAATTTTTGGAAACTGAAAAGGTAATAAAATGAAATTTTAACTTTCCCAAATACGACTCTGTTCTGCTAATAACCAAAGTACGTTTTGAAGGCTTGTTTCAAATACTAATGATTATTTTAACCATTTAAATGAAGGAAGTAAGTAGTAAAACTAAACATCTGTATGCAATACTGTGTGTAATATGAAGCTAATGGATTTGAAAACCAGTTTGTAATACTACAAGGGTGTGTTGATGCCCTTTTTGCTAACTTAGATTACCATTATTAACAGTATTGTCCGCATAATTTTTTTTAGAAAGGGGTATATATTGGTCTGGCAGTTTTGATTAGGAGGAATGTAAAAGGCATACATAGATGTTTCAGTGTTTGTCAACCAATGCTCTCTTGAAATTTTCACTACAGTAAATTTTCCTGGTTTTAAAAATCAATAATTTGATTGAACTCAGAGATGAATGGAAATATTTGGCATGTCTGTCTTCACTAAGATGTAGTAGTGAGTTGTCATCCTTGACATTCTTATTTTTTCAAATTAAGAACTTGCCAGGTTTTGTAGATTCTATCCATAGAGTTTTCAATTATTAATTCTGGAACAATCACTCGAACTTACTCTCAAATCTAATTCTACATATGAAAATGACTGTGAAATTGTTTTAAGAAATTTTTTAATTTCTCAGAGAAGTATCACCTGTATATCTCTCAGGCTGTGCAACTCAAGATAGAAAATTAGCATTTCTTGATTTACAGGTTATTTTACGGAAATACATATGGGAAAAGTCCTAATAAAATGTGTAGCTCTTTTTAAAGAATTTTGATGCATGTGTAACACAGTAGGTTTTAACCTCTTTCAACTTACAGGCATTTGGAAAATTTCAGTAGTTTTTTGTCCCCCTGCATGGTAACTTTGTCCTTAGACAATAGGCTGCCTTTTCTTATTCATCTTTTACCACCCATTAAATCTAGTCTAAAGGGCCACAGTTGATAATCACTGATGTAGCACTTGCTGCATCTTTAAAACATTGGCATAAATATTATATTGGCACTGTTTTAGGGTAAACTGCATAACAGTCTCGTGGCCTCATTGCTATGAGAGGTATGCCACTTCTAAAGCCATTTGTCATTCACTGCTTATCAAAAAACATGCTGGTTGGCCTTGATACGCTAACTTGAGACCTGGCCTGGCTGGTACAGAATAGAGCACTTGCTTTCGTGCACAATAATCCATTTCTGATTTGACATCCATCCAATGCCTGTACGTATTCAATCATTTCTATTTACAGATGTAGGTGAGAAAGGCTGTTTAATGCATTTTGGAAAAAAATGGGAAAAATTTAGTACTTAATGGCTCAAGCGGAACCAACCATTATGTGAAAGTTTGCTATTCAAGCTAATGAGTCATTTCCAAAGTTATTCTTTACTATACTGTCACTTGCAGTTTCTTAATAAAGAATGAATGATATTCAGTATGAGTAGTGCCATTTAATTTCATTTTCATAAAGTTAGATTTTCTCGTCTCCAGACCCTGCCTGCAGCTCTGAGAGCCTTAAAAGGAAAGGCAGCACGGCACTGCCTGACGCAGGAATTGGGCCTGCATGTTAAACAAAATCGAGCAATACTGGACCATCAGCAGTTTGACTACATTGTGCGAATGATGAACTGTGCTTTGCAGGTACAGTATGTGAAGGTTTTGTTCTTTGGTTGTCTTTGTTTTGTTATTATGATAAGCAAAAAATTGCTTAGAGTGATGGGGAGAAGCAAAATAATTAAATTATACGACCATGTACTACAATGATGTAGCAGATACTACTTGACAGTGGATTTAAGATACTTTGTTGTTGAAAGAATAAAGGACAAAACACTCAGGTCTGTACAGATCTGCCTGATATGAAAAACAGAAAGAACACTGTTCCCGTTATTAATAATTTAGATATAATTTAGTTTTGGTAAGTATTGAAATTACCTATCTCAATGGCTTTAAGTACTTTTTAAATGAGTGGGTGTTAGCTTTTCCAGGTAATTTTCAACTCTGAGCTCCTAAAGTGCCTATTACCCACTGCTCAGTTAAAAAAACCCACATTTGTCCTCTTTCATCACAAGTGCAAACATACATCAAGAAGAAAGTACTTTCTGCTTCCATGGTTTATGGTGGTAGTTCTACTTGTCACCGTGACATCTTAGTTGGTCAGAGAATCACTGAAGGTGTTTGCAGTTCATCTACTAAGTTATTCTACTGCTAAATTAAATAATTTTGTGCTGAATAAACATCAACATACAGTGGCAGCTATGAGAGTAAAAAATATGTGGATGACTTCTCTTGATTTTCACTTGAATAATTGTTCTGTTTTAGATTTACTTGTTAGCAATTCATTGGCAGAAATATTTTATAGACATCAGTGGTTTTGGTCTGCTATCTGAGAATGTAGTAGTATGCTTTTTAATTTGTGATCACATTTGGTTATAATTTGCTTTTTGTGGCCCCTGTCTAAGTTATTTTATCAAGTTAGGGATTTGATTGAGATGTTGTTTTTACTGCACTCTCCTTTAACCTAAAACCCGTTGAAATTATTTTGCAGCAGTTTGACCCATATTTTTTAGAAAGTGAGTGCTAAATACAGTTTTAACTTAAGTATAGAAATAATTTAACATTGAGCAAATGCTACCTCAGGTCACCATCAAATTTAAGTTTTGTTGTCTGGTGTAGTTCTTGTTTGTTCGCTGTAGATATTTTTCTACTGTTTGGAACAAAATTCAACTTTGCCTGAGGAGTGATCTTTGGAGTAAAATTACCTACAGCTAGCAGATGAAGAATGAAGTCAACTGGCTAAAATTGCACAGCATGTACCAGAGTGTGCTTTTTTGGCACAGGCATTGGCCTTTTCCAAGATCTAAGTTTAGGCTCAGAGTTGGAAGAAAAATTGGAGTTACCTGTGAAACTCTGTCCAAAATTGTGACCAATGGAATACTGCACCTGCTGTGTATTCCAGAGTTAGAAATTTTCTTTCAAACCAGAAAACAGGATCGTCTAGATGTGCCACAGATTTTGCTTCTACTTTTTTGATTGTTCCTGGGATAAAAAAATCAAGATTTTTTTAGACAATAGGAATGAAATACAAATCCCCTTTATTTGCTGTATCTTAGTACAAAACAGATGGCAGAAGAAAATGGGGAGTTGAGGAACTTTCCTTTGCTGAGGAAAGAAATACTGACATCACCTTTTAAAAAGCAATAAAATCCCATTTTTCTCTGGGAGAAAAATGTTATTTTTCTTCCCGGTGATTTGAAGACACAAGAAGGACCTTAATGTTTATAGAAATCAATGTGTCTGAAGTCTTATTGACTAATTGCTTTTATTTCTCAATAAATCCAGCAANTAAAATGGAAATTTCCATTTCTCAGGAGTAAGCTTGGACAATATGAAAACACCTGAACTCCAGACACCGGGCAGCTAGTTAGAAGCAAGCGTACATCCACTTTTATGATGTATGAAATTGTTTATTAAGATAAAAGCGTGATTTATATTTTGTCTCTGCATGTTGTTCAACTGTATTATTTGGAACGACATGTAAATTGGAGCTTCCCTCTGTCAGTTCAAGAAAAAAAGACATTATCAAGAACTTAAGTTTGCCCTTGCTGCAGTGGGACTCGGCAAGTCAGCATTTTGCTGTAGAAACATGAATTCTGTTAGCTGCGTGTCATAAGACCCAGTAATTTAAACAGTGTCTGTTAAAAAGATACAAAAATATAATTTAAGAAATGTGGTCTTAACTGTAGATGTATTCAAGCTTTAGGGAAATACCACATTAATTATGATGGAATTTTGGGGGGAGAGTTAGATTGCAGTATTGCTTTAAGACCTCACCGAACTATTGGAATTGTAGAAACTGTCTCAGTCGTACCACCAAACATCTTGTCACAGATTTTTCTGCTAAAGTTATTGCATGTTCCCATTGGCTTCTGTACGATACAAACAAAAGTACTGCTGTGGCCAGGAGGCATATAGCAGCTGATACAAGAGCTGAGAAGGGCCGTAGGCCTCGGGCATAGTTGATAGGTTGGGCAGAGCCCTGGCGCTCTGCTCTTCACACTGGGTTGAGCTGGGTTGTGTGTACTGCAAGCCCCAGCCCGATGGTTTTCTCTGGTAAATATCAGTCTCTGCTGGCTCACTTGCTCACGCAGATAGGAAATCTGATGCTCCCCAGCCACCAAACCTCTGCTACTGATAATGTGAATTGTTGCAAACCATGTGTATTTCAAGAGGTACAGGTTGGCCGTTTCTGAAAGTGTCTTTTGAACAAGAAACTGTTATTGGCATGTACTGAATTCTTTGTCTTACTGGGAACAGTGCCACATATTACAAACCCAAGAAGATTGCATTCTGCAAGTTTATTGCAGATCCCTCCGTTACTATTGAAGATTTTCCTGGTTGTTTATTGTCAGGTTTTTTTCTTTTAATAGAATGTATTCTCTTGTTTTACTGGAGTCCATAAAAATAAAGGTCAGATGCTATTTCAGAGCTTCTGTATGCTCTTTTTGTGGATAAAGAGTAGTACATTAACAAAATGCTAGTAATAATCCCACCATGTATCTTGTTGCTGGTGTCTGTATCTGGTGTGATGTGCCTGCTACCACACAGTGCTTGAAAATAGATTAAGGAAGAGGAACAAAATATTCATACCATTGCTTCAAGTTGTGAAAAATTACTTAGGCTGTATTTGCCCCAGTATCTGATCTCTAGCCATTTTGCAACTAGGAGGAAAAGAGGGTGGTATTTTACTGATTTCTCTAGAGATGGCAAAATTTGGCCTGGCCAGATCTCTGGTGTTTGTCAGCTTGAATCTCTCAGTCCAAGAGCGGCATTCTTTTGAAGTATTCTTCTTTAGAATATTTAGAGTTCGAAGGTACTGGGCAAATTTTTAATAGGCGTATGAGCTGTGGAATAGTACAATAGAATTTCATATTAATCTGCCCTATTTAGCAGGTAGGCAGCTGCATGTCAAGCCTAGTGTTAAACTTTTGATGGCTTTAGAAATACAGTTAAGGTAAGGCACGGTACAGTAAGTCAACACTGAGTGTTGAAAACATTCTTTACTGTGTCTTTTTGTGTCTGGGAAGTATTCACAATTTATTGCTGCTGAAATGAAAACGAAGTATTCCTGCTCGTTCTTAGTAGTCAGAAGATAAAAATGACATGGAAGTTTTATTGCTCATTGATTAAAGCTGATGTCTTCTGATGAGGGCAATTAAATTCCCACTTATTTGCTTTTATCTCTCCTAGGAGTTGTCATTGGCCACTTGCTAAAAACTTTATTGTCATCCCCTAAGTAAGAATTTTTCCCCTGACAAATCATACACTGTGACAAGCATTTATATCACCCTGTATTACAGCAGTGATTAATATCTGTGATAGCAAGGCAGAAGCATTATATTCTGTTGCATATGTTATATAATTAAATTATTGTTAAAAACCATCTGCAGTGTTGTGAGAGCTTAATATATCGACTGACAATTCATACAGATAGCACTGTAGTGAGAAAATAGTGAAATTATTTCTGTAGAAACTATTGCTGTGGTGTTTGCTCTCTGCTGCTGTGATTACCTCAGAATAATTTGCGATTACACATAAATTCCTATTTTAAAAGGTTTTTTTTCTCTTTAATTTTCTGTAATGAAATGCTTTTCTCTGTCATTTCAGAAAAGACTACTTAACTTTTTTGCAACTAAAAAGTCTATTTTTTACTGGAGAAACACTTCTTCTGTGTAATTACGTTTCTAGCAACACATTGTATTTTTAATACTCGTTAAGAAATACAGGCAAAAACCATCTTGAGGCTCAATTTGCATACTGCTCCATGAATTTATTACAAGCAACATGACTTACCCAACATTTTCAGTTGTCTCTGGCTTTCCTCTGGCAGCAGCAAGTGAACTCTGTATTTTGAAACATAGTAGCACTTAGTTTGATAAAATTTCAGTTAAAGAAGCATGAAGATGGTAACTTCTTGCACTGTATAGGTGGTGAGTACTTGATAATCAGGAACAATTTTTATATTAAAAAGACATTCTAAACAATTTGCATAAAATACTTAACAGTAACAGTAAGGCTTCCTGAAACAATTTTTTCCAGGGAAAGATTCTCTTCAGATAGTGCAGCACTATGAACTAGTTTCCTTTGGTAGTTGGAACAGATAAACTTTTTGTTTAAAAAGAAAAACTCCAAAACTACAGTCCTACAATAGAACATTTCCTCTGTAAGATGTTAGTCAGTAATATTACCTAACTGCACATTAATGTTTTTCTTTGGAAATGTGGGTCAAATTGGAAAACATATATGCCCCGGGCATCTGGAGTACTTAATCTAAATGTGATTAGGGTGGGAATAAGATACATAAAACTGTTAAAGACCGGAATTTTGAAAGTATTTAGGTGTAGCAAAGGGGTGGGGTCTTCTAATGACGTGATTTAATCTGATGACCTACAAAGTCGACAGTACTGTATTAGGACTTGGTTTGCTCCAGTGTCACATCTGTGTGAATACATGTGTTCTACCAGTGTAACTGAGAGAATATCTTTAATAGTAGACAAATTATTCATCATTTTACTGCTTTAGATAATTTCTAATAGACCACTAGGGTGTTCCATAGTGGCCATAGATAGATGTTTATCTTCAAATAGAGTATACTGAGTATTCAAAAGTATACTTACAGTATGCAGTATGAAAAACAAGTGTAGGAAGTCTTAGTAGCAACCAGGGCAAAATTAAACATTTAACCTGTATTAGGTTACAACAAAGGTACATCTGGGCCAGCATCTGTTCTCCAACAATGGCCAAAAGCAGATGAAAGATAGTATTGATTAATTTGGCCTCTAGAATTTAACTTGTGACTCTTCTGGATCACTTTGGTGTAATAAGGGCCTCTTTCTAGCACTTACTATACCATCTGTTGTGAAAGAAACTTTAATATACAAAATTAAAAACAATGGCATTCTATAAATAATACTAAATTTCATTTTCTTATGCAAATAACTTTTGTATTATATTTATCATCAGAGAAAGTTTAAAAATTGTTAGTCAGTTCTCAGAATTCAGAGGTTTGTGAATACTGTCCAATAGCAAGAAAGGTTTTATTACTCCTGAGAGAAAATCAGCCGTGTGTGTGTCATATGATTCAAATTCTTGGCAATAAAAAGGTTAAATGAACTAGCATTTCTCATATTTTATGTTGAAAAATATGTTGCCAAAGGTCTTTATTTTGGAGGGTTATAGTAGGTTTCTCTCCTTTCACATTTTTATTTCATGGCCTGCCTTTTGTTACTCAGTTTGACTTGCATTCCTGAAAGTAGAGACTCTCAGATGTAATGTTTGAACAACAGCAGTACTTGAAAATATTTTAAGGTATCTTAAAACATAGAAAATGTATCATGAAGAGAAATCATGGGAGTTTAACAGGGCCACACTTAATTCTATTATTCATCAGTTATTAACAATTTGATCTTTTTTGTCCTGTTAGACATAGTCATGGTATTATTTAAGCAAAAGAAAGGAGATTCCAGTTTAAGGCTTGGACTTGAAACTTCCAGATTTAATTCCGTATTTTACTGCAGATTTTTTTTTTTTTTTGTCACAATGGGCACATCATATAGTTTCTGTGATCCATGTTTATTACCCAAAAAGTAGAAATAACCAGTTTTCCATCCTGTTGACTTCTCAGGGGTCCACCTATAATTTCTGGACTTAATAAAAGAAGCTGCTATTTCTGAATTTTCGGTTGATGTCTCTTTCCCAAGAAATAGTAAGATACTAGAATATAGAATCATAGAATAGTCTGGGTTGAAAGGGACCTTTAACAGTAATCTAGTTGAATCCCCTTGCAATGAGCAGTGACATCTTCAACTAGAGTATGTTGCTCAGAGCCCCATCCAACCCGACCTTGAATGTTTCCAGGGATGGGAAACATTCCACCTCCCTGGGCAACTCATTCCAGTGTTTCACCACTCTAACTGTAAAGAATTTCTTCCTTATATCTAGTCTAAATCTTCTCTCTTTTTGTTTAATACCATTACCCCTTGTCCTATTGCAACAGGCCCTGCTAAAAAGTTTGTCCCCATCTTTCTCATAAGCCCCCTTTAAGTACTGGAAGGCTGCAATAAGGTCTCCCTGGAGCCTTCTCTTCTTCAGGCTGAACAACCCCAACTCTCTCAGCTTGTCCTCATAGGTATTCTACCCCTCTGAACATTTTTGTGTCTCTCCTCTGGACCCTCTCCAACAGGTCCACATCCTTCTTATGGTGAGGACTCCAAAGCTGGATGCAGTACTCCAGGTGGGGCCTCATCAGAGCGCAGTAGAGGGGAAGAATCACCTCCCTTGACCTGCTGGCCTCACTTCTTTTGATGCCATCCAGGATACGGTTGGCCTTCTGGGCTGCACGTGCACATTGTCGGCTCATGTCCAGCATTTCATTCATGGGTACCCCCAAGTCCTTCATCCCCCAGCCTGTATTGATACCAGGGGTTGCCCCAACCCATGTGCAGGACCTTGCGCTTGGCCTTGTTGAACCTCATGAGGTTCACATTGGGACCACTTCTCAAGTTTGTCCAGGTCCCTCTGGATGGCACCCCATCCATCAGGCATGTCGACCACACTACTCAGCTTGGTGTCATCTGCAAATTTGCTGAGGGTGCACTCGATCCTACTGTCTATGCCACTGATGAAGGTATTGAACAGTCTTGGTTGCAATATGGACCCCTGAAGAACAGGACTTGTCACCATCTTGTCTCCATCTGGACATTGAGCTGTTGACCACTACCCTCTGGGTGGAACCATTCAACCAATTCCTCATCCACCAATCAGTCCACCCATCAAATCTGTATCTTTCCAATTTAGAGAGAAGGATGTTGTGGGGGACCCTGTCAAAGGCCTTAGAGAAGTCCACATAGACAGCGTCCATAGCTCTTCCCTTGTCCACTCATGTGGATGTCATTGCACATGGCTGAATCGATAGTGCTCACATAATTTCTCTAGGAAAAAAAATTGAAGTACTGTAAAAGATTGTATTGCTGATCTGTTTTTACTTTTCCTTTCTTGGCTCTGAGGAAAATACTGTTACACTCATCCCATCTCATTGGATGGCCACAGGGTCCAGGAAAAATCCATTCACAGGCATCTTTTTACAAAATCCAGAAAATACATTCTCTTTCTTTGCAGGATTGCCCATGTAGGTATGTCACTCAACATTGCAGACCTTAGCTTTATTACTGCTGCTAGAAAACCAGCCCATAGTTGGATACCACTCTGCAGGTATGAAAGGAGATGACCACCTTGACATAGCAGCAGCCATTCTTCTCTGGGCCAGGACTCTCCCTGTGGAGGTGGCAGTGGCCAATTCATTCCTTTTTGCATCACTTAGGGAGATTTGTTTGGGCAGTGGTCTCCACAGAGGTGTCTGGCTGGTTCTGCATGTGTGTCCAGGCACCAAGGTGGTTGTCTCAAGCTGCGTTAAACTGCCTCTCTGGTTTTAGTGAGGAATTTCTTTGATGACTAGGCAGCAGAAAACCATGGCTCCTTTTCACGCTGGCGCTGTGGCAGCAGAGGTGTTCAGCAATGAGCTTGTACGTGGCTGGGCACTTTCTAAGTTGCTGTTTCCCTGCAGATTTCCAAGATCCTACTTCTGGTAATCTGAAAGTGTTTGTGACTTCTGCTTGGACCCACACTCCGTAAGTGTTGTGCGAGACTGTTACTTAAAGAAAGAAAGAGAGAAGGATTAGCAGTAATGAGAGTCCCATGATGTGCTGTCCATACCTACGTCTGCCTTCAGCCTCCTTCCCTCTCAGCTTCTCACCAGAACGTGAAGTGTTCACGCACTTCCTCCTCCCCTCTATGTATACACGTATGCAGGTGCATACATGATGCACAAGGGTGATACAGATATATATGTCTGCCATACAGAGGAAATATATGTACATGTATACACATAAATATAAACTCAATAGTAATGTAGATGTTAAAATAATCCCCAAGTCCCACTATGATTGGAGCAGCATGTGTGGAGTGTAAATGAATGTGCATCTCGAACATATGTCTTCAGGGGTCCAGTTACAGGGAATTTCCTGGTTTACCCCAGGGCTCTTGCTGCTAACATGAAAAAGGATCCAGAATAAAAATGTGATAGTGCCCTTCTTTCTAGACTGCAGGATGTGGAGATATTGATTATGCAGAGTCTAGTTGAAGGTCAGTAACAAGTGGTGTCCCTCAAGGGTCAGTACTGGGTCCAGTCCTGTTCAATATATTCATCGATGGTCTGGACGAAGGGATAGAGTGTACCATCAGCAAGTTTGCTGATGACACTAAACTGGGAGGAGTGGCTGA
>VZSZ01004800.1:169004-202659 GCA_013398815.1 Ibidorhyncha struthersii | reverse complement strand
TGCCCTGGTGAGGCCGCATCTGGAATACTGCGTCCAGTTCTGGGCTCCCCAGTTCAAGAAGGACAGGGATCTGCTGGAGAGGGTCCAGCAAAGGGCTACAAAGATGATTAGGGGATTGGAACATCTTTCATATGAGGAGAGGCTGAGGGATTTGGGTCTCTTTAGTCTGGAGAAAAGAAGATTGAGGGGGGATCTTGTTAATGCTTTCAAATACTTGAAGGGAGGATGCCAGGGGGATGGGAGCAGTCTTTTTTCAGTGGTGCCCATTGATAGGACGAGGGGTAATGGGCACAAGCTTGAACATAGAAAGTTCCATCTTAACATGAGGAGGAACTTCTTTACTTTGAGGGTGGTGGAGCACTGGAACAGGCTGCCCAGAGAGGTTGTGGAGTCTCCCACTCTGGAGACATTCAAAACCCGCCTGGACGCTGTCCTGTGCAACCTGTTGTAGGTGACCCTGCTCTGGCGGGGGCGTTGGACTAGATGATCTCCAGAGGTCCCTTCCAACCCTGACGATTCTGTGATTATGCCTTCGTTACGTTTCTATGCAGTCATTAGAGCAAGATTCAGCCTTGTTATAAGGGTGTCCGCTTAATAATTTACTACAAATATCAAATGATAGTGGGGTATTGCTTTTAATACAAGAATAAGCAGAAATACGTGTGAGCAGCTGTGACCAGCCCAGGGTGCCCAGCAGCCCCTGCTGCCCTCAGCCTCCATCACATCCTCACTGGGGTACTGCACAATCAGCAGTAAGGCCCTGAAGCAAAGAAGCAGCAACAAAAATAGGTATGTTAAGAGCTGTGAAGATCTTTAAGAGTTTTTAGCATGTTTTAGCAGATTTTATGTGGCATTTACATAGCAATGTAGGGTGTTTTTTTTAAAAAAAAACAACTTAGGGTCTAGTATCCAAACTGCAGACGGCTGGTCTGTGTCTGGGTTACATTGATTTCAGTTAGGTTGTATCTGACTTACAGATAGATAAATAGCCTTTTGGACACAAACATAAGCACTTGAGCATCAGGCCCTAAATGAGGGTGTCCCACCAAGTAACCTCCTGGCAGGGCTGAGGAGAGTGATACAAACCCACCCGTCCCGGCTGGGTCTCTGGGACGTTCATCTGCTGGAACAGTCTTTACTCATAATAGGCATCTCCTGTCACTGGCCTTTGTTCAGTCCTCCTATATTTGCTCCTAATGCAGGGCATGCTCGCGTGTGTTTGCTCACACATAGGTATCTTATTGAAACCATGTCGCTTCTTGGAGCGTTGACGTGGTAGGCTCTGACTGCTCTTAAGTGTTCATTACTGTTAAGTGTGGCCTTGTGGTTGCCAAGTCTTCCTAATAACTCTGTGTTCTAAATATTTTTGGTTGCCTTGATGAAAAGCAGACATGTGCTTGTACTCTACTCGCTGCTGTAAATAAAACAAGTCTGGTTTAGGAATTGTGTTATACTTCTGCGTAGTTGCTCTCTAGCCTGCCTGTGAAAGAGGTGGACTGATGAAAGGTAATAAAAAAAAAAAAGCTTTGGAAAGAATAGGCATTTTGCTAATAGAATAAGTTACAAGAAATCAGTGACTTGTGTTTTTACAAGTTTTATATTTAATAAAAATATGGAAGGAACACATAGAATTTTGTCTTTATTTTAAATTTTATGTATGCCTATAATGTCTATTTCAGTACAGGTACATAATTCCATGTAGATCTGTGTATAACACTGTTAGGTTTGTGTAGATGTGCTTAATCTGTTTTGAGTGTCATTTTATGTGTAAGTAACAAAACATTACACAGTACTGAGGTATTCTACCCATTCAGTGAATGTACCTCTGTGGCCACCCATATGCACATGTGTATTTAGCTTTAGTTCAATCTGTTATTACTAAAATGAAGGGCAAGAGCTTACTTGTCTCCTGTAGTCTCACTCTGGTGTTGCCCCACTGCACTTCACCCTTCAAATAACTGTTAAACCTGAGGTGTAGTGAAGCTGGAGTGGAATGCTTCTCTGCTCTGCGAGCAAGGTGTGTGCTCCATTGATCATTGATGGTACTTAATTTACTGGAAAAACATGCCATACAGAAGACTCCTTTGTTGCTTCTATAAGGAATTTTATAAAGTTGTCTATTTTAAAATGTGTTATTTTTCTGGAATTTGCATAAAAGCTGACAATGTAAGATCATATTTTATTTAGTTTTCACATACAGTAATTTCTAAGACAGAAAACATGAAATATATTCAAAGTCTTCCAATCATTTGGTTGCTATAATGTTTGTATAACCTTTGGTTTAACCAATTGAAATCTTGGCAGCTTGTATTAAAAAATTGAAGTGTGATGTTGAGATAAGTACCATAAAGCTCAGGCTGGTTCTGGGTTTTGCCAATATTTTGTGTAAACTTTGACAAATGCATTAATATGACAAAGATAAAATAGTGAACATATATGGCATTTTTAGAAGTATTTTTAAGGAAAAAAGCATAAGAATCTATTACTTTACAGTGCAGACCTACCTATATGGTAACGGAAACAGAAAGTGTGTGAAGTTGTAGAACAGAAACAGAAAATAAAGGGGTAAACAAAAGAATGTTTGACAATCTACACATGTTGTAAAACATTCTTGTAGCTGTTGACGTTCATTTTCAATATTATAGCCCAGATTTATGATTTACATGAATAGTCTTTCAGAAAGCATGGGAAAATGCCATGTTAGCATGCTATGGTGAAGATTACTTTTAGTCATTCTCCCCCTGCTCCCCGTACACAGTGGGGGGGCAGGCTTTGCTATCTAGTGATCCAACAAAGTGTTTAAAAATAACTTTACCTCATGTCTATAGATAAAAAAAACCCAACCAAACAAAAAAAATTGTCCCACCAACCCCCTTTCCTGCCTCTCCCCCAGCGCCTCAACTCTAAACTCCAAAACTCCACTTGGCAACTGGGAATTAAAATTTGAGTTGCATGTTTAACAGTCTCACAATGTCTGTGAGTGTACAAATAGAATTGATTTCCTATCTAAATTATTTGACTTTTGAGGACAAAAGCAATTTATTTTGATGAAATTAATTTCTCCAGTCAGTTGAACACCTTGTAAAACCTTTGCTTTCAATGTTCATTGATTAAACTTCACTTTACAGAATACATATCCTTTGTTATACCTTAAATAAGTTACATACAATTGGCATATAATATTCTCTATCTTTTCTAGGTGTATGGAATGAAATATCTTACTAGATCATCTAATACTCTAACTGTAGCAGTAATAATACACTTAAAATTAATCTGGATTATGAGGATGCGATGATTTTCAGCACTTCTTTAGAAACATCATCTTTTTCCTTGTCTGCATTGTATTATTCTGTCTACCTCTGAACTGTAGGCATCTGTTTTATGTATTATACATACCTTCAACAGTACCGATGATCTTAGTTCCTATAAGTTTTCATTTTTCTTCACTTTTAATACCTTAATCTAATTGCTAACACTTTATATGTTTTCCTGTACTCACAAAACTTGCTTCTGTAAATATCAGGCATGCTCTCATACTTTCCGCCTTCACAAGAACATTAGCATTAGTGCAGTCTGGATTCACAGATGGCACAAAATACGTTGCTACGCACAACATGTTTCTTGATTGCTGTCTTACCTATGTGCCAGCAGAAGCTGGGGTACACACCCTTAAACAAGTACAGCCTTTACTAAATATTTTTTTTTGTATTGGAACAGAGGCAAACCAAGTTTTAGTTTTGGACATTTTCTTCTTCAAAAGAAGAGGAAAAAAATATTAATGCAGGCAAAGCCAGTGGACTAAAACAGCCTTTAATTTATTGTTTTCAGGCCAAATTCAAGATTCAAGACTATTGATTTTGTTGGAATTTAGCCTGTTATATTTATGAAGTTAAAAGGTATAATTGCTTTTGTGAAAAACAATTTAAAGGAAAATATTTATTTTAATGGACTATTTTGGAGCCTTGCCTTTGTCATTTGGGAATAGCTGAAATACTAACCATATGTGGTTCTCTTTAAAAGCCACAGGCCACAACTACAGTTATGTTAACACAATTTGTTACTCAGCCTCTGAATCGCATGTGTAAGAATGTCACAGACTTTGATCCTGACTTGATTATGATAGATGGTTGTTATCTTCCCAATCCCCTGTCCATTTAGGCTCCACCCCTACAGAGCTAGTTACTGTGTAAAACATTTTCTGTGAAGAAAACTTAACTGGTGGTAGGCTTGGGGTTTTTCATTGCTTTTCACAACCTCTCAGGCGTAGTCAGTAGACCAGCAGTGTTGCATGGATCAAAACATGAAAATCAAAACTACAGAGAAAACCCAAACCAGGATTCTGAGAGGTTTTATGAGAATCACTTCTTTGATTAGCCATACTTCAGCTAAACATTAACAAAGGGACTCATACTGCCACATGGATTTTACACATGCTCATTGCAAAGAACTGCTTCAGGATAATTTGGTGTAAAAGTACCTGTAACAAAGACTTGAATACTATCAGTCTCGTCTAATTTCAAATTGAAAACACAACGTGCATGTGAAAACAGTAGGCATCAGAACTGATTAACTTAAAATCGATCCAGCAAACCATAATTAACTATTCCAAACCATAATTATCTATTCATGAAAAATTAGTTTATGGAAAGGTGAAAGATCCTACATGAAGTCTACTCAGAGTGCCATTGGTGGTGTTCACTCCTGGCTTCAAATCTGGGGGCATTCTATGTTTAAAAGTAAGAACAAGTGTACTAAAATATATGAGCATTCTGATTATCTCTTTTAGTCAAACATTCAATTTCTTTAGTAGCCTACTTGAAATTCATCTCATCTAAGATCACCTAGGAGTAATCAAAATTGTGGGGAGAATTGCTGATTCTTGGATACATTTTTCCACAAGAGCATGTTAAAGATTGTTTCTGCAGCCAGAAATTTTCTGAATATTCCACAAACATTTTTGAAGTTCAGTGTTGTCCATTCAGGTTTTATCGATCTCCATAATGACTGTTTTTGGAGAAGGGGATTAGGATTTGTTGGGGGGAAAATGACTTTTTTTTCCAAGTCAGCTTGAACCAAATAATGTTTAACAAATTTACGTAAGTCAACATTTTCTTGGTGCAAATTATTTCCCTGACAGTTTGAATTTTTTTTTTGTTTCAGTTACTGATAATATGCACTCTTGGGAGCATGAAGAGAAACAAATAAAAATGCTTGCTAAGAGAGAGACACACTATTACAGGGAATGTCATATGTTCCCTGTTACCTCTTAGTAAAGGGACTATGTTCCATATTTTCCATCTTAACAAAGAATTAAAATCTCCTATATATATTCCTATTAATTTTCAAAATCTGAAACATAACTATGTACTTAAAAAAATAAAATGAGCAAGTGTGTAGCTCAGTTTTCTGGTCAGTAAAAAGAAGATGACCTTAGAGGCCCTTCGGGGCAGTTGAAATTCTGGTGGAGCCTGTAATCTCCATGTTAGTGAAGAAATATCTTTGGCTACTCAGGCAACAGTCTAATAAGAAAGAAAGAATGAGCAAATTCATTTTCAATGAAGTCATTTTAAGTCATAACCTAAATACTTACAAAATTCTCCAATAAAAGTTTTCCTGGAGAAAGACTTTCAAAAACTTACTGAAAAGACTAAATACAACATTTGATCATGAGCTTTAATATCTAGTGCAGAAACCTTTAGCTTGTACCATAACACTGTAAAGCTTGGGTCTATCACAGTTTTGTATGAATATGTAACTGTTCTAGAAAAAAAGCTGAAGTACTTATTAAAAAATGAATTTTGATTAGCAATGTATGCACGGACTATAGTGGTTAGTAGCATTTAAAGTCCATATTAGTAACAAAAAATGTTGATACATTTCTTAGTCAGCATGCAGCTTTCAGTTTAGAACAAATGCTCCCGGCAGCAGCTAAAGCAATGTTCTCTGTGCTTTCTTGGTCTCCTCTTTATTCTTTTCTGTATTCCTTTCACTGTGTTTGGTAGTCATCCTTTGGCAGTCATTTTTTAGCTAATATTAAATCTCTTGCATTTATTTTATCATCACTTCGTAGTGATTTTACCAACTTTTTTTTTTTTTCTTCCTCATGACAAATAACCAACTTTACTAATCATTATTACAAAATATTTGCATCCGTTGACTATGTTTAGGAAATCGTTTGTCAGTAAAAGACGTATCTGGAAACCTGATGTTTTGAAACTTTCTGCAGTTCAACTGAGAGGTGTTTCCTTATTTTAAGATTTCTGCATGTCTTGATTTGAGACAGTATTGGGTTATGGGACTTTTACATATTCCAGAAATTGTTGCAGTACTGTAGACTCTGCTATGATCATCTAATGATTACCAGTATTACCATATAGATTTCCTTTATCTCAATTTAGTGATTACTGGTATGCTAGTAAAAATTGGCAGGTAATAACAATTCTCTGAATACTAGGTCTTTAAATTTTGGGGTTTTTTAACTATGTGTGTGCCCAGATGAAGAAATCATACTATTTTAGGTATACAAAAGCTTCCATTCCTGTGTTGATCTTGCTAAGTTCATTACTGTTGTAAGATGAGATAGGGTAAACCTTGTGTTGTTGCGTACGGGCTGCAGTGAGGCCATTATTAAAAACTAACAAAATAAAAATGCAGCACATAGTATATCTCTGTACCTAACTCATTCAGGATGAAGATAAAGGATTTGGGTCCAACATTTAATGGCAAGGTATTTTCTAGAGATTTTCATCAAAATCAGATGTGTAGCACCTCCATCTTATTGCTACACCAATGGTGAATTTTGGCTGACACTTAGCTGTCATATTGAATGTCAGAAAAAAAGCATGTACTTTGAAGGCAATAGTGAATTCTTTTGAAAACTTGGAAAAATATTTTCGTAGTTGGTAAATTATCACAGAAAAGTAAGACTTTTCTTCTTTGCATTCTTGTAATTTGTAAAAATTATCAAGTTTAATATATTTCTTGACAGCAACTGTATCTAACTATTGGATATATCCGTTTAATACAGTAAATCTCAGAAGACTTTACCTTATGTTATAAAGTTCTGGTGCTTATCAGTCAACTTTTTACTTATTTTATTTCAAAAATAAACGTAAATGTTTAGAATCAGCTCTTGTAAGAGAAGAATACTTAATTTTCCCTTTATTGTTATAAAAATGTGGTATTAGCAGATTACTACTGTGCAGTTGTTCCCAGCTATAGAGTTAAATGAAAGTACTATATGATTTACATTTAATGTATTAATTCATTAGTGTAAATACAATATAGCAGATAAGATCAATTGCAGATTGAACCATGAATACAAAATGGTGAGATAATTTTTTGACAATATATAATACATGTAGTGTTTGTCTGTAGTGACAAAGGAGTTTTTTTCTGCTCAGAGGAAGGAGGCTGCTGTTAGTCCTCTGCTCAGTTGTGGTGCATCGAAATGATTTCCATTCACACAATGAAATCCTTGGAATGTATTACCTGGCAAGTTCACTTATTTTCTGCACCTCACTGAAAAATGCAGCAAGGTTGCTGTTCAGTTCATGTGCCGTCATTCAGGTGGATGCAGTGATACTGGTTCAAGTGCCATGCTATGTGTTCGGCGTCCTTCCAGACTGACTTAGTCTGTTGACGTATTATGTGCTGTCAGGAATAGCTTGGCCTGCATGTCACTACCCTTCCTATACACTGCTGCATCATCGCATTCATGTGTCTCGCTCCACAACCGGGCAGTAGTATACCACACAGTATCATTGCACTGTGCTTGTGCATCCATCTCTCTCACTGTGTATTAATATAGAAAGCCTAGATCTTTATTGTTTTATTTTCTGTGGAGAGGAGAAGGTTCAAAGAAGAAGGAGAAGGATGGTAAATAAGAGTATTGGAAATTTTTATTAAATTGCTGACTAAGATCCCCTAGCAGGATGTCTCACAGTACTGAATCAAAAGCTACGCTCTTAAATCTCCTTACAAAACAGCAAAGAACAAGATCCAAAATTTCAGCAGCATAAGGAGCTTGGACAAAATGTGGCCACAGGACACTAGCATGGTTCTGAAAGAGAAGGCAATGGGGACTGTGGGATTCATTCCTAAAAGCCTAAGGATTTCTTTGCTACTTAGAACTGGAGGTAACATAAAAAGACCGAGAAGATGGTGAAACGTATCAGAATATCTGCTCGTATTTCATGTCAGAAGGAGATGCAGATTAGAAATATTTATCTTCTAAATCATCACATTTATGTTTATTGTACATGGCTGACAGTTCATGCTGATAAAGTGTGTTTCATTCAGTATACACACTAAATAATGCCATGCTGTCCAGAAATTAGCTATTGATCTTCAGAATTCTGTCCTGCAGTCATTGGGTAATTTGCTACTGCATTATCGGGAATTGGAATCTTGATGTTTTGGGGATGCCAAAGCCATTGCTAATGCTTAAACTTCTCACTTTTTGTTTTCACTACCCACTCTTTTTTGCAGCCATTGAACCCAGCCCATCCTTCTGAAAGCTCCAAATACGAATTGTGTGAAAGGATTTTCAAACAGCATGAGTGTATTTGGGACTTGATACTTCAGTAATATTTCACTGTACCCCAAGTTTCCTTTTATAAATCTTTCCATTGCCATTCACTGTGCTTCCATAGTAGAACTCCCATTTCTGCAAGTTTTCACTATGATTTCAAGAAGGTAAGAACAAAGCAGAAAGGTGTTTGGAGTAAAACACTGAGGAAGGAAGATCAGATAGCCTAGGACAAGATCGATTAGGATCGATTAAAATGGATTAACTGGCAACCCAAAAGCTGGCAAAGAAGGCTTTCTCTGTGGTTAGTTAGCTGGATGTCGCCAAGATTTCTTACAAGTTGTATCAAACAAACAGTTTTGCTGGAAGACAGTGCTACAGCAAAGTGCCCTGCTATACTTCTGCTTCTTTGGTCCACACAGCAAACTCAAGGATTTCTTCTTTCCTTTAGTAGTGTTTGCCTTGCCCAAAGTCAGAGGAGTTACTTAATGAAGTTCTAACCTTCAGATTTCCTGGAGCCATTTGAAATTCCCAGAGAAAAGTATCAATACATGTTGTAAGGATTTCAGTTCTAAGACTGAATGATTCAGTTTTAAAATTTCCAGTTCAAAGTTGTGTTACTCTTTTTTCCATTGTCTTTCTTTATCTCTTACAAAAAATGCTTCACACTTAGGAAAACAGACACTTCATTAACATTAAAGGAACAAATTTTTAATGAAAGTTTTGTAAGAAACAGTTCCCACATCTCACATGCACTTATCACACTTATCTTATTGAACCACAAAAAGTGTAATATTTCAAATAAAATCTGTATCCATATTAAAGAAACTGCACTGGAAAGTACAATCTGAACACTTAAAATACTTCACATTACGTTAAATAAAAATACTATATTTTTCTAAGTTTTCTTTTCCATATTTCAAATATTTGTATTAGAATGTATATATTTCATTGACGAATGTTTTCTTGGAGGGAACACTTTACTAAATCAAGCAACTCTTGAAATCTCTGAATCTCTTGGGCTTTCTAGGCTTTGCAACAACATTCTTCCTTGATCACTCAGATTTGATGTGTTAATCAAGATGGACACTGCTCTGCGACATGCTGCCTAATCACGCACAACATATGTGCTTCAGTTTCCCAAATTTGCTTTAGGTATTCTTTTCTATGAACCATTTATCCTTTATCAGCCAAGGTTGTAAAGCCTTAAATTCACTGGGAGATTTTTTTCTCCAGAAAAATGGGATATTTATGATAATGGCTTTAGTAGCATGATTTTTTTCATGATGTGGAATGGGGCTATTCTGATGTTGTTACAAGGTTGATTTTTGGATTAAGCAGCTTGTACAACAACTTGTATTAAAGTTGTTAAAACTGTAGCTACTCTTTGAAACATAACAGAAAATTTACATTCCAGTCTATTAAGGAACTGAGAGGTCTGACAGCAGGGTTGGCAACAAGGGATTTTAGGTTACATCAAATTCACCAGCGCAACTAATACAATGCGTCATTTGTGCCTAAGCTTGGAAAAGCCCTTGCTGGCTGAATTCAAGATTCACAACCTTATAATAAGCAGAATTACCTCAAAAAAAAAACGCAAAACACCCCTTTGTCATCCTTGAAATTCTGCAGCCATTGCAGGTCATCCCAGAAATATCCTCTTCCAGCAGCTGACACTTATTTCATGAATCCAGAAATGGAGCTGCACCAACAAAACTGATCCAAGAAAACTTCTTCCAGAAGCAGCTGGTCATTGTCGTTCTTGTCCTTTGGTGCAGCTGTACACAGCCTAACTGGTGCCTCTGCCAAAACTGTAGCAAAGCTTCTCAGTCCTATCAAGGTTGACGTAGAAAAACTGAAGCTTTCCGGCAACAAGTTGTCAAACGTGTATTGAAAAGAGACTCCACTTTTGGCAGTCTGTGAAAAATGCGTCTCGGAGAGGCAGTGTTACGTCCGCACAAACGTGTATTTCAGTTTCCAAGGACACCTGCCAGAACCCTGTGGATGCATTTGGTATATATATGTATTTAAAAAAAAGAATGGCATCAACTTTCTCTCCAATACATAGTGTTTTCCCTTTATATGCTTATTTAGTTCTTCTGGGCTTCTTTCATAGAATCATAGAATCATAGAATTGTCTAGGTTGGACAAGACTCTTGGGATCATCGAGTCCAACCATCTACCCTACTCTACAAAGTTCTCCCCTACACCATATCCGCCAACACCACATCTAAACGTCTCTTAAACACATCCAGGGATGGTGAATCAACCACCTCCCTGGGCAGTCTATTCCAATGCCCAACCACCCTTTCTGTGAAAAATTCTTTCCTAATGTTCAGTCTAAACCTACCGTGTTGGAGCTTGAAGCCATTCCCTCTTGTTCTGTCAGTTCTGCACTCTACAGACAGTTTCTGTCTCTTGGATGAGATCCTTAAACTCTCTAATTATTTTGTTCTTTTGCCCCTGCTATGAGTATATCTCTTGGTGAGACTAATATTTTTAACATGGTACAAGATATTCTTCCCCCTCCTATCTCCCATCAGTCTATGCATTGTTTCCAATTATTTAGTCTTTACCTGACGTATTTCTTTGAGAAACTCAATATTGCTATTGTAAATCTGTTCACTTCTGCCTGTTGCTATTCGCGTAATGCTTTTTTTTCTGACATCAAGATACTTCATAATATTTTCCATTTCCTCTCACGTTGAGCGCCTGTTCAATTCAACTGCAATATTACCTATTTTACCGATTCCTTGGAGTTGTCTGCACTCTACAGAGTTTGCTGATATCTGCAGTCAGCAACAAAACAAGGTAATTTGTATTGCGCCTTTTTTTGAATTTTAGGGCACGGTCTTGTTTTGACATGTATAACGCAGCACATGGTTCCAGGTGCTGTTCATATGTAGCTTATGTTTTGTATGGAGTTACCCTGTCCCTTGTGCAGAACTTTGCGTTTGTCTTTGTTGAAGTTCAGGAGGTTCTTGTCAGTCTGTTTGTGACAGGCTGTGATGCCAGTTAGTAGCAGTCCTGTCCTCCAGCATATTCACCACTCCCCCAAATTTGGTGTCATTCAGAAATTTGATGAAGATGCATTTCATGCCACTTTACAGGTTGTTAATGAAAACATTAGGTGGCGTTTGCCACAGTTATCAACCCTTGAAAACATGACTCGTAACCACCTGCCTGTTAAACTTGGAACCATTGACCATTGTCTTTTGAGTCTGACAGTGCAAGCAGTTTTCTGCTCTTTCATTTAGACCATGTCTCCTCAACTTGCCTACAAGGATACCAAAGGAGCCTGTGTCACAAAGCCCTGTTTAAAGCCAAGGTGAATGGGACGTGTTGTGCTTTCCTCAGCTACAGAGCTTGTAATTTCATTTTAGAGGATGATCCATTTGGCATTGGTCAACTTGTACTTTCCATTCTCAATCACTGTCTTGTTCTTCATGTTTCTGGAAGTGCCTTCTGTGAGGACTTGCTCCCTGCAGTCCAGCCTGTAGATCCCCCATACCTGTTCCTTTCCTCCTTTGAGGCAGTGCCGAAGGTTTTATTTCTGTTTCCTGAGAAAATCAGTTATAATTGACAAGGTACCTGTAAGAGACTAAGTATCCCAAGGGGAAAACTTTGGGGTTTAGAAGTTCTCTTTTCTAACATAGTGTCAGTGAGGATTTTTAGCATAAATAAAAAATTATTTTTCCATCACATGATATTCAACGGAAAATTTTCAGCGAGCCCTACTTCCAAGTTACATTTCATCAGCCATTGTTTGTTCAATTTCTCCATAGTCAAGTGGACCCAGAATCTTTTGGTAATTTATTTGAACTGAATGTTGACTCTTTGCATTTCAGAAGATAGGTGTAAAATTCCACTTCTATCGAAACAGTATTTTTCTAAAGTGAAAAACTGATTTTTCAGTGAATCACTTTACATACCCATAGAAATCTGATATGTTGTAAAGATTGTATAGAACATGTTCAGATGATGTGATGCGTTTTTATTAAAACTATATGAAATTAGAAAATCACATGAAACTTAGAGAAGAACAGTAAAATTAAATTAACCAGACGAATGTGTTCTTACATGTTTGAAAGTTTGTGACTTTGCTTATAATTTAGGAGAAGAGATGCTGCTGTGCACTGAAGGAATGCTAGAATGCATGACTGTGCTGTGTACTTGTGAACTGATTTGATAGATAACTGGACTAAACTGGAATATTGCATCTATTTTAATAGCTCTTCTAATATTTTAAGCATTTTTCCTTTGTTCCTGAGCTCAATTAACCAGGCTGTCTGTAATGTGGTTTACAAAGTATCCTGTATTTATGTTTTGCAATCAATGTGTAAGTGCTTTGGTCTACCAGGGCTTTAGGAGTACGCTGCAGTCTGTAGATGCATTATGAATTAATCGCCCCTTCCAAACTGAGTAGTTAATGGATATTGATCGCTGTTTTGTCATGAATTGCAATGTATTCTATCATTTGAATGTTGTTTGTCAAATACTTTTTACAAATTACTCTGCAGGACCTTGTATCACAGCTGGTGTAGTTTAAGGTTTGGACAGAGTCACTGTGAATGAAGCCCTGCTGTGAAATAAAAGTCAAAAGGCATCTTGGCATCCCAACCATTTCCTTGGGAGAAGATTACAGCCTGAGTATGTTGAACTTTATTGCCATGGGCCTCATGACAGTATTCAGAAACATGCATGGCATTTCTGTTAAAGAAACTCAGATGTGCTTAGACACAAGGGATGGCATTCTTGTGTTTATCAGTATCTTGCAAAAAAAGTTAAATGTTGTTACGCTTTTGGAGTACAGTAAAAAGATCAGTGAAGAATATATAATTTATGCACATAAAAATTGAGGTTCCTGATCTCCTAAACATAATTTGTTACAAGAAGAAGGAAATGACTAATCTCAACCATAAACGGAAATGTATTTATTAAGAAAGAAGGGAGGGGAGGGACTCAACAGCTCTTCTTTGAGTAAAATGTTGTTTCTTGTTTTGGCTTGCTGTGAGATCAGAAGTACACTGAAGCTGCATAGAGAAAATGCACTGCATTTGTTAACTTGTGAGCATGGAGTGCAGCAAAAGGAAACTTAAAAATCAATGAACATTATGTGCTTGTGTAATTCCATCTAAATTGCACTATGTTTCAAGGACAGACAAACCTATGAGAATTCAGGGTAAAGACAAATATGAAGCTCTTCAGGAAATAAAATCCTTCTAAAATGGAATTGGATCTCCTGCTACCTGGAATGGCCGACCTACAGTATCTTGCATCCTATTGCTGACATGATAGGTTCCTTAATGAAATGGTCATTATGAAGGCTCCTAGTCACCCAGAAAGACCACAAAGTTAAAACAAATTGGTGAGGATTCTTCTGGGTTGGGTGCAGTCCTTTGTCTTCTGCGTTTGCCCTTGTATGAATGTAATGGCCATAGAGGATGAAACATTACATCTGGCATAATTCAGAGCACAGGTGCAGTTTGTCTGGTATGGACTTTGTGTTGAATTACTGCTGTCAAATAGTAACCAGGTAGTAATCTCAGGTAGTAATCTGAGAAGTTGCTCCTCAAAAGCCCAAAGTGTGATTCTGGTCGATGTTAAACCTGGAAACCCTAGAAAATAGGAGAATACATTCTTGTTTTTATTTACTGAGAATCACTGCAACAGTGTTTAAGTAAAACAAAAGTTAAATTAAAAGCTTGTATTAATGAGTAACATGTAAAATGTGCTAGGGTCATTTATGACGGAAGAGGTGTTTTGTGAGTTTTTGAAAGACTGTATATATCCTTTTCAAAATGAGAAATTTTAAAGTAATGAGAATTGCATAAGTATCTTCCAAGTTTTGAGTTTGGTCTTATAGTTCTGTTGGTAGCTAAGTCCACAGGTAGTCAGCTATATGGGTCTCCTAGGTATGCGTTTCTTCCATCCTGTTTCTCAAGTCCCAGAGAGTTGCATTTAACAAAATTGTAGCTGTCTCAGTAAGGTTTGATTTCACCTTTGGTGACGAGAAAAGAAGAAAACTTCATCCCATTATAAAGCAGAGCAGCGGCTAGCAGTAATGTTAACTTCACTAGGCAAAATTGTATATGAATGTCAGAAAGAAACTGTACATTTATTTTCACTGAAAAAAACAAATTTTCGTATGATTTCAATACGAAGATTCCAAACTTTCTCTTGAAGTTAATTATATGCTGTTAGTAATAACTAATGTAAGTAATTAGTGTCATATTTGCATTTATTCCAGCAAAATACGTCATTTTGACTTTTGCTCCACATGATGGCTTTATCTGTGGAGTTAAAACTTGTAGTTTAAATACTTTTACACAGAAATTCCAAATATGACTATGTTTTTTTTCACCTTTCTTCAAGGCAGCATGTGATTATATTAGATATAATCAGCACAGTGTGAAATTACTGGTTTATTTAATTGAATTTTTAACCCTGCTGAGACTGAATATAAAGGACATTGGTTATAACATCAATTACCATGGAATAGGTTTTTCTTTGATAAAATCTGCCATTTTTAATAGTTCAATTGCATTAATATTGTATTTATATATGGATGCATAAACTTTATTCAGCTTATCAAATGAAAATGAATGATATTTCTAAAATCAGCTCATTAAAATTCAATTGTAGTTTTGAATTTCATTGCAGTTCTACATGGTGAATCTTTATTCCTTTTAACAAACAAAGCATTTTTTCTAAACTGGACTGCTGAATTCTCTTACTACTTTAAACAAAAAGAATAGTCTTGTGCGTTATTTGACAGTTTATATTTCTAAAATATAAACTACATCAACAATAAAAATTCTGTGATTAGGTAAAACTCTGCCCATAACAATAAGTGTTAAATTCTGGCACCACTGAAATTGTCTGTTGAATTTGGAACCAATATTTCACCTGTAATTTGTAGCTAATGTACTGCGTATAGTTTATGATTACCTTACACATGCTGATTTAACAATTCTTGTTTTAATGCTTTAAAACATACATGACTAAAGTTTCTGACATTTTTTTCTTGATTCATTATGAGCTTAGTCTTGAACGCTCTTGGTCAGATTGTGGAGGGCATCTTAGCTTAATGATGACATAGATTACCTTGTTTACCAAATAAAAGTTCAGGTCAGTACTTGTTCTGAAGTCAAGAATGAGAAGAGTTGCCTCTCCTCTCCTGTACCAGAAGCCTTAGCCACCTACCAGATTCCAGAAGCCATCGGTGCCTCACCAGGTGCTAGCAGCCCCATGTGTCCATCCAGGCAGTCAAGATCTGTTACTTGCTACCTGTCACTTCTGCAATGTAATGACAATATCTACCCACCAAAGTTTTGCTGCATATTTAAACTGAGCGGAACATGAAAGTAAATCACGTGTTATCAAAGTAATGTAAGGAAAAACGTTCTCGTTTTATTATTCACTTGTCAATTCAGTATAGCAAAACTATTTTAAAAGTACATTAATTCCTGTAACACTTCCAATCTGCTACAGAGTTCAGCAACTATCTGAATATGTGATCGGTATGGCCAGAATAATGTGCCAGGTCTTCACTCAATTAGGCATGGGTTCAAAGCAGTGCTCTGCACATGGCACGGTGGAAGTCCGTATTTCAGTGTCCTAGGACATTGTTTTTAGGAAATTAATTTGCTGAGAATAATTTTTGTTCCCCAGATGTGCTCCAGCTTCATTTTGTGCAAATTAGGAGGAAGAGCTTTAAGTGTATTATGGTATTTGATTTGTCTACTTTTGTAGAAGTAGCAAGAGATATTTTTCACAGTTGATAAAGACATTGTTATATATAAGGCAGCTGGATTGCTTTGTTTCAGGAGTCTAAATTAATTGCATACAGTACATATATGAAATTTCCAGAACTTTGTTTTGCCCTTAAAATCGAGAAGCTAAGATTTCAGTGCAACATCTCTGTTAACTATGGCATTCTGTCTTGCAGATAAACAGTTAATTAATTTCACTATTCTTAAAACAGCAGTATCATACTTCATTCCTAACTGAGATCATTTTACATTTCTTGTCATATGCTGGAGAAGAAAAAATATATATAGATAATACTTCCATACTACAAGTCCAGGGGGTACTGCTGACATAGAATATGTGGAGAATTTCATACTTGCGAGAAGGAATGGAAAAATAATCTACTGTGTTGTTTATGTGGTGATGATATATATCTTTGAGACATGTGTTAGCTCTTGGAATATTGAATGCTCTCTAGGTGAAGAAACACTGCTCAGTTTTTATAAAGATATTTTTACGTATATTTTGGGTTAAAGCCAAAACTCTTACAAATAATCTGAGCTAAGGGATTAAGTAGATAACTTGAAACAATGAGGATGGATCATTTTGTACCTGGTTATAAATAAGCAAGTGCAGAAATAAGATATGTATTTCTTTGAAAACTGTTGAGGATTCCTAAAGGTTGTAAAGTCTTATTTTAAGTGGGAAGTTTTCTGATTAAGTGAAAAAATATTTATCATATCTTTATATTAAACTACAAATACAGTTGCTAAATTCCAAATGGGGGTTAAGGGTATGTATAACAATAGGAAATAATGCAGAAATTGAAAATGAACATCAGCCGAGGCTATGTCCTTTAGTCTTACTGTTCTGACATCTTACAAACTAATTTGGGTTTTTATGTACATGTCACAATACTTAAATCATTAAAACATATATTGAGTTTCCCAGTGTCCACTTTTGTTACTGTTTTCCGCTACCAGATTGGAATGTGTTATGAAGTGTGAGCACTTGCACACCTTTTGTTTTCCATGCGCAGTTAGTATACATGCATGCATTCACGTCAAGTTAGACACGTTAAAACCCTTAGTAACTGCGCAGAAATAAAGCTTCACATCTATGAACTTGTATACCTTTTCAGAATAGACATGCAAGCGGTTTTCTAAATGCTGCTGTATTTAACTGTATGGACATTGGTATTCTGTTTAGGTGAGCTTGATTAAAGTAATAGAAGATAAAGTATTTGTTATTGCAAAATCACAAAGGATGAAATGGACTTTTAAAGTTAACAAGTAGCAAAATATTCTTGTGATGAGTTTTTTAGTCTATTGTTTTAAACCTGCAGTCCATAATCACTCAGCAGACATTTAAGAAAGAAGAGTGAGATGAATACAAATAATATCCTAATGATCCTTAATGTGATTGTTCCTCTAATGCAGATTTTATATTTCTACTGTCACAGTTGGCTGGTGCCAAGTTTTTGCTAGTTGCTGTGTTTTAGAGAACTCTGATATGAGATGAAGGCATAAATGAAAAGTCTGGCAGAGGAACAATTGATATTTTAATTTTGGAATTCGGTCAGATGTTATAGGTAGTTAATAGGAGTGTGGTTTGAGTTGGAGGGTGCGCGTTGTAAGAGTGAATGTTAAAAATATTGAAATGAATTGTTCAAATGGAAACGTTGTTTTGCCATTCATCATCCAGGGGCACAATGGTGATACATTTGTCTAGTAGAACTATGTGCGTTACTGTGTTTCTTCAGTGATGGCAAAAAGAGCTAATGAAAAAGTCTAGTCACTTAAAGTATCTTTTTTAACTCTCGTTGAGTATTTTTTTGTTCTATGTTTTTAAAAATAGTCTTAAAAATTCAAGTAGTTTGTTTTTTAAATATTAAGTTGCATTCCAATTCTGGTTTCTTTTAAAAGACTTCCGTAATAAAATCACTATTTCCATCAGTGCAATTATTAGTTGATTTGCTTTGGCATACCCTTTTCAGCCTAGAGAGACATGAATGACACACTTGACTGTTGAATGAGGCATTCTGAGACAGTGAAGAAAATGGGTTTTCATCTTCTTCTAAAGTTAACCTTGTGCCAAACCTTTATAGAGGCTGTGGAGGTGATTATTTAATATTAAATTAATGTCGGTTTCTTTGTGTAAACTTTTTGAAAGTACGTTCTTTGTCCTCACATCACTTCCATTTTAGTCAAATTTGTTCTTGACCCAAGTGGAAACAAGTTACCTCTTTATTGTCTTCAAAACAAGGAATACTTCCCTTTTTATATGTAAACTGTGTTGCTGAAATTACATTTCAGACATGGGAGTGAGAAAGCTGCTAATAAATTCCTTAAATGGGAAGAATTATAACAATACCTATCTAGCAGAAATCGAGAGAAGATACATGTATGTACACACACGTACACACATAAATGTATGTTATTCTTACATGATACCAAGTGATTAAACGTTACAATGTGTATAGGAAGGCTGTTGGAGGGACTCCATAAGGCAGAAATGAAATTGTAATGAATAACATTGAAAATGGTTTTACTTATTTTCTTCATATGTTTTTCTTGAAGGATTGTTCATCTTCAGAAGAATATAGCATTGCTGCAGCGTTGCTGCCCCTGACAACTGCCTTTTATAGGGTAAGTTTTTATTGAAACCCACTCCTATATTACATTTTTTACATTATGTACCTTGTTAAACTGAATAAGGTGATGACAGGAGATACATGGTGGGTAGGAAGGTTCATTCTAAAATTGATTGATGTTAATGGAAGTCTTTTAATCGGCTATTATGGACATTGTTGCAGAATTACACTTTCTGATGTTAGGTGGTGACGATTATGATAAATTTACCCAGAACTAAATATATGATGGGTTAGAGAATTACAATTGAATTGTAACTAGTCACTAAAATAATTGAAAAGAATAATTTCTGATGTTATAGTGTAAAAAATGTTTATTGGAATACTTTTTTGTTTAAGTTGGCATATTAAGTACTGGCCAAAAAATACATGTTAAGTTTTCAGTCTGTGTAGTTGTTAACTTTGGAGAATATTATGAACAGCTTTTTTTAACTGTATATTTGTTTTCAATTTCTTGTGTTGTTTTTTTCTTTTCTTTTTTTTCCATAGTGTTTGATAGTGATAAAATACAATATGATAGTAAATATGAAAATGCAAATAATGCAAATTCTGTAAGCAGTTATTTCAAAAGTAGAACTTCTGTTGTATGACTGTAGTTATTTCAGTGTCACATACAGTAGCATCTTCACCAGTTCTCGTTAGCTCAAGTGCCACTTTTTACATATCTAAGGAGATGAGAAGTTCAGAACATGGACTTGCTTACAATATTAAATAATCTTTGTTTAATGTGAATATTGTTGTATAACCTGGTTTGGGAAATAAGTGTTTAATCATTGGTAATTGGTATGTCATGATATTGCAAAATAGTAGTAACTGTGATGGTCTAGCTAGACAATAGTAACGTGATGGAAATTAAGAAAAATATAACCTTCCGTCCTTCAGATGGTGTGTGAGGCATTTATGAGTAGCCATAAATAAAATGCAGAGAGATTCCTATTGTAGCTGAATAGAAACTAAGGTTTCTGCACCAGTAAGCTGAGAAATCAAGCAGTGCTTTTTCATTTAAACTATACATTCTAATTGAACAACTTCTGGTTGTTTTAAACTAGAAATAGATTCTGTGATGCAGTTTTTAGTGCAAAAAATGTGAAACTTTACCAGTCACAGAACCCAGAAACATCTGCTGAAGATGACAGTAATTTTTACAAAGTATATGCATAGGAAGTTTCTTGAAATCTCCTATTTAAGCCAGAATTTACTACATACATAGGGCATAAAGTGGTAGATTTTCTCTCCTCTAATCGTTTGAGCTGTGAAAAAGTTTTCTTTAAATGAGCTGCTTTCTGGAAAGAGTCCACGGAGTCTTATATAAGCTAGCATGGTGAGACATTAAATTAAATCCCAGCAAATAAACTTTCTCCCATCTTTAATTAAAAGTTCATCTTTTTCTACTCCCTCTTTTTTGAGTCCTTGAGTAGCAGAATCATGAGTTGTTTGTCATTTGTTGCTGCCACTAATACTTAACTTGGAGAAAGAGCTAATGAGTTATCAAGATTTTCCAGTTCCCTGTTTTATTTTTGCTACTGCATTAATCCTATATTATGGAGAAAAATTGACTTCAGTTTTGTTTTATTTTCTGATTTTTAGTTCCTCTAATAAAAATGTCCAAGAAAGTCCGCATAGCTCTTTACCTTGAGAGGCAGAGTATTTTGGGGAGTTGTAGCAGTTTGGTTAGATTCCTCATTGGTAAAGTTTGATGAAGTGGGGGGGAAGGCAGTTAAAGAAATACTTTTTTTTTTTGGCATGGAGTATCATGAATGTTGAAATAAGCTTAAATAAGTTTTAATTTCACAATGAAGAAGAGCGAAAAGGTGCATTGAATATAGAGTATCTTTAATTAATTTCTTCTATACACTTGTAATTTTGGTAGGAGCACTGAGATCTCACACCATTTCTCTCACAAAAAGTTCTCTGAAATGTTTTGTGTAATAACCTGGTCCCATAGTTACTGTTTGAGTCTAAAGCTATACACTCAGGAAGCTGTGAGTCCCCGGATGTAAGAAGCATGATGATTTTCTTAATGTTCCAGACCTGACTTAAAAATTAAAGTAACCTGACTGTTAACTTGCAAAAAACAGCTGTTAATGCATAATAGAAAAAGAATTTTGTTTTTCCCAGATCTAATCCTCAGGTTCAGTGATGGCCCCCTTTGGTATGTCCCATTAGATACAATTCTTTGGCAAAAGTACTTATTTTGATATAAAACTATTCATACTAAACACAAACTGATGTGTTGTTCAGAACATAAGATCAGTAGACAAACTGCAGCAATTAGTTAAAATTAAGATTAACAGCTTAAGGTTCTGTTTGGAATTTGAGTAAAAATTAAACTTTTTAGAGCATTTTTCAGCTTTTCTAGAGGTTTTCAAAATTGTATGCTAGACTAGAGTGAGTAAGTTCTACCGGGCATGAACCTGTGTAGGAACAATGTTCTGTATCAGTATTCTGAAATTAAGAAAAATCTGCATCATTTTTCCACCCCATTAATATCTCTATAACCCTTTGGAGGGATTCCTGCTCTAGAGGTACGCTAAACTAATGTTGTTCTTCCCCTGTTTTGGGGAGAAATAATATCAAATCCTGCTGCTTTCCTTTTCTTCCCTGAACTTCCTGCTTGCTAACTTATTAACAGTTTATAAGTTCTCTTTTCACTGGATTTCCCTTTACTGAAATCTTAGATAGAATGATTAAAGTTTTGTTGCTTAACACAGCATAGTCCTGTTCTGTCTCCTGATAAGTCCAGAGGAATGTACAAACTAAAATTAAGGTCATTTGGGGGATTCTTTGTTTTTTATTAAAATACCTTCAGGAAAACTGGTATGTTTGCACTGTCAAACTATGCTATGGCCTCTTCTGTGGAGTTGCTTGTCGATTTTATTTAATTACGTTATACAGTGTAGTTGACACACACATACACATCCACACACACTTCAAGCTGCGTTTTGTTTTTCTGTAGGCAGAGCACAGGTACTCCAGTAGTGTTGCTTTAATATGCAGAACTCTCTTTATCTTTGCTATAAGTGTGATTGTGTTTGTGCTTTCCAAAAAATGGTGAGGTACTGCTTGGCAGTATGTCCTTGTTTTTATTGATGGTTCCATTATGAGAATATGATGTGTAATGCCAGCAGCATATTAAATATTATTTCACTTAGCCCTGTTGAAACTGCACAGTGTTCCTGGTAGCCAGGAGTAGACAGGAATTGTGAATCTAATAATGACACAGGATTTCATTCGTGTGTGCATTGGTGTTACTGCACAATTGGTACTCCAAAATGAGTTACCAGTAAGAAAGCCTGTAGTAAATCTAAAAACGTTGTAGTTATATCAGTCAAATATATATTTTAGCATCTATGTTTGCTATAGCATTTTGATGGGAAATTATGATGGGATTTCATGTCACATTTTATTGTTAATGTAATTCCTATTGTTTCAAATAAAATAATAAAAAGAAGTTACACAACATCACAGTTTCTTTGTGAATGGACTGTTATGTTTCATTTTATTTACCTAACACAAGGCAGAGCACTAATGAAACAATTATCTGTTCTTCCTAAATAGCTTTACTGTATGTGGCCATATACTGTACAGACAGCAAGTATTTGAAGTGTATAAATAATGAGAAAGATGTGTTTTCGTGTGAGTCCAGAAGATGAAACCATAAAACTGAGTAGTTAGAGAAAAATACTCCTGGAGGTGATGTTGGTAAGATTCTGGAGTGGTCTTCCCATGAAGTACTCAATGCTCTAGCCTTGAGGTATTTTAAAATATTCTTGGGAAAACGGTAAAAAAATTATAGAAAGACACAAGCTTGCATGATCTCATTGATCTTGTCTTAATATCGTTGATTATGTAAAGATTAGTCTAGAGTATTTCTCTATATATATCTAATTAAAATAACAAGAAACATTACCCTGTGTACAGCATGCTATCAGCTCTTGTGTCTGGTGAAATTTCAGAATTCCAACTCCTGAAGTCTGGTAAGTGATCTGGTGTGAAACTTGATCAGGCAGGATTTGATTGCACTCTAACTCATAGCTGGTGGGATTAAATTTATAGACAGGAAGTCAGTACTAAGTTGCATATTTGGAACCTAGAGAAATAATAGAATTTTTCTAGAAAAAAATAGTCACAATGCTTTTAAAAAATTTTAAATATTGGACATGAGCCGTTAGCAAAATGTGACTCATCGGTGACAGTGGACTTTGGTGTGTACTGTTAATGTCACAAAACCAAACATCTTTTGCTTCTGGGTTAGAAAAAGGTTTTAGTTTACCATTAGTAATACTGTTGGAATTTTGTTTAAAATTGAAACAGTATAAATAAAATGTATTTATACATGAAGATAAAAGAATTTTTCCATGTTTTTTTGGTACAGATGACCCATGCTTATTTGGTATGTGGTCATGTTTTCTGTGTGTAAAATAGAAATGTAGTATTCCCTGGTGCTGGGGAAAAGAGGTCTTTTTCTACACATGAGAAGAAAGGGCAAAATGAAAAGGATATATTGTAATCATATTTTCATTTTATTAACTCATCAGGGAAGACTGATGATCATATAATTGGCATGGTCGAATTCACAGGATTTGGATACTCTGTTTCAATTACGTCTCTTTGCCAAGGTGGCAAGATGTGGCATAGACTACACTGCATTTCTTGAAGGTTTAGTATGCAGCAAGAGTGATGATCAGTGGCAGGCACCAGTTTCACCCTGTCCGCTGGACAACAAGCAGAGGGAGCAAAAGCTCTCTTCCCCACTGCTGTTCCTTGCTGAGTCACAATCACAGTCCACTTCTCCATCTTCCCTCGCTTTTCAACTAAGGTGATGTTTGGCAGCCTGAGCAAACACTTTCTTGCATCCCTCAACCATTGCAGAACCTGAATGTGCAGATTATAATACAATTTTATCACTTTCAGGGGATTTTGGGGGAAAATTTTATAGTTAAATTTTTACGCTTTAACTCGGTATAATCATCTGTGTTCTCGTGCCTTCCTAAGGATATTCTACCACATTACCTAGTAGGTAGTAACACACTTGCAAATTTATGTTATTTGGCATTCAGAAGTGACAGCTCTCATCATCTGTGTCTGAATAAAGGAAGTGGCATAATAAAAATATGCTATTCTGAAAGTAAAGTTTATTCTGTGTAGAAATGATGAGTGGACTTCCTTATTTTATAGGTGAGCATTTCTTTTAATTGCAGTAGCCAGAGTAGTAGTATTTTTCAGAATCGCAAGTATTTGATTTAGATTTCTGAGTCAGTTGTTGTTTTTAATGGCTTGGTGTGCACTTGGATAGTGCTGATCTACCAGCAAAGATAATCCAAATGCAGTAAACTACCTCTCAGATCCCATTAAAATTGACATTTGTCATTTAGCATAACGCAGTGAGATGCATTGGAGACTGCTTCATAATTTTTATGTGACTAGGTAATTCTTGGGAGGGATGGAGGGAAGGATTGATTTTTATTTTTTCTTCTATTTTAATGACTGTAAGCCACCAAATTTTAAGTAAAATTTCAGTTGGATACTGATGCTAGTCTTATTTCAGAACTTGCAATGAAACATCAGAGAAATATTTTGCAGACTAGGGCTAACCGAAATCCTTAGAGTATGCTATTTTTTGGCTGTTTATCTGCATATCTGCCCATTTATCATTTGTACTACATATGTCTATCCCTTTCTCTCTTCAGACGCAAATAGAATTACATAAAATAGGAGAACTGCTTTATTCAGTGTTTTTAAAAGATTACCAAAATTTGGTAAATCATTTTACTTAAAACTTTTGAATATAGAACATTTATTCAGCTCATTTTAGGGATTATCCTATCCTATCATTTCGAGATGAAAAAGATTTTAGTCTGTGTTTAATGGAAGTGGTTTTTGCTTAAATTTGTTTAGATTTTTTTAATAATCTTCAAGGTGAGTACAAAACTGTGGTTTAAGAAAAAAATTTGAAGTTAATGATAAAATATGAAACTGGAAATATTACATGTTAAGACACCAATATAAGTAATCCTAATGTTTTCCACAGTGAAATATATATGCTATTTTGGTTAACATAATAATAAAAATAAATTGAGTGTATACTTTCCTAGCTGAAATGAATTATCAAGTTTCAGTAATAGTTATGACATGTTCAATGGAAGAAAGCCTTTACTCCTTGAAATGCCTAAATCAATGACCGCCTTACTCCAGAGCCCATTAGGGATTCCCGGTTATAAGGATAAGGGCTTTCTCTGAAGATTAAAGAGGCAGTACTAGAGAAATCCAGTAGTTTATCATATTTAAACTATCAAACTCTTTTCAAGAGAGACCCAGTTCAAGGTTAACCATGTAACGGAAGCATCAGGACTTGAAATGTGCTCTCTGTTGTATAGCATCTGCTACAAAGTCACAGAGAAGCTACCTAATGAAAGCCTGATGTAGAAATCTATGATGGTGGGTGAAGAGTTGATTCCATTTTTTATGTCTTTATCAGGCAAATTTTACAGTTAGTATCAGCTGCAATAATTGGAATATTGGTCCAACTGTACTGTGGCAAACAGTTGAAAATTTGGTAATAACGTTATCTCTGTTACTTTATAACAAATAATAATATTTTAGTCTTTATTTTAGAACTTGTGTGAATACCAGGGAATTGCCTAAAGTTATGAAACGATAGAATTAATTTTGAAAAGCAAAATTAGTGGGTTTTTTTTTTTTACATTTAACATGAGTTTTCATTCTTAACTTGTATTTCAGCACAACTGTGATTGGCCAAGTAATTCTTATAAACAACAGCATGCTCTTAACCTTCTATAAAGCTAGAAGGACTTTCTATAATGCTTTAAGCTTTGTATACTGAAATATTTTCATTCTTACATCTAGCTACTATATTTCCTTCTAAATGTTTCTGTTTTACTCTGATGTGCTTCGCATGAAGTCTCTTCTGCTTTAAAATTCTCCACTCTTGAATTGCTGGCTTTAATTTAGGAAACTCCCATCCTGAAAGACATCTTTTATTGTCTTGGCAAGCAGTTTTGTCTGCTTCCATTAATTTTCTTCTTGCATCTCTGTTCTGCCAGTTTTGATACTATCTTAGTCTGTGGAAATGTTCTTGTGACTGAAATTGTATTAAATAACATTATTTTTAATACTCTGCTTATATATCCATTCTCAGGATGGTAATCCCATAAATGTAGAAATATATTAAGTTGCCTGCCTGAAAAACAGCAAGAACATCCCTGTATTGTATAGTGGATAGTATGGAAGAAGCTGAACCACAAAACAAAATATATGTCAGCAGATTTTAAGTGGTTCCTATTTTTTGCATAATTCTTCTAAAGCAAACAGCAGTGAATTTAAGAACATCCCACAGGAGAGAAGCAAGCTTTTTCTGCAGTACTTCAAATGAAGTAATAAGTATCAAAATAACATGTATTAGCTTTCATAGTTGGATTTTGCTGTTCTTTCGCTATCAGAGTCCTAATGCTTCTTTACGTCAGCGGAGATTGTAATGTTTCAAGTCCAGATACCAGTCTGGCTTTTCAGGAGAAAGTGAGTGCTAATGTTGGTGAAAAGTGTAAAAGGGCATGATAACCATGCCCTGCTTTGCAGGGGTAGGGTTGGATGTTAATCCTTTCAAGTGATTCATATTTTGTAAGAAAAATTAGGTTGAGGTCAGTTCCTAGACTTCTGACACAAGTGTAACTTAAAAGAACACCCTGCGGTATGTTTACAATATAAGCTAGATTAAGTTAATAAGTTTAATAAGTAAATTGCTTTTCTATGTGTCATCTTGTTTAACAATTCTTCATTCAGAGATCTTACTCATTTTGCATATATTCAAGTTGACAGGCAAAGGATTCATTAAGGATATTTTACAATATTGTAAAGTGTGTATATTAGCATTATTTGCATTGCTGGAAAATCCAGGAGCACTAGTTATGGACCAGAACTCTGGTCTTGCTTTCATACAAAAGAGCGCAAAGATGAAGATCCTTATCCTCAAGAGCTTACAATATGAGTTTGAAATAAGTGATAATACTTGAAGCCAGGCAGTTTGAGGCACTGTAAGGAAGCTGTGGAGCAGTATTAGTCATCATTGTTGCTGGTGATCCTGTCCACCAGTAGGTTAACTATGGCTGAAGCTGTTATAGACATGACATAAAAGCAGTATTTTATTGAATTTTGAGAGAGGATAATGCTGTTACTTGGCAGGTGCTTATGAATATGAGTGGGGTCATGGAAGAGAATAGTGAGGGTCAAAGTTCTGTCAGTATTTCCAAACACTCTCCCAGTCAAGGGTTTTTATTACATCCATTAAAAGTTCCTTTCATATAAGGATTATAGTTCAGTAAATTATTTCTGTAGAAACAAACATACTTTTTAAGTTAAAACAGGAATCCAGAGATTCTGGTTAGAAATGATTGAGTGGGTTTGCAGTATCACTTGCAAACATAGTTGCCACAATGTCATCTTTGAACCTTAAGATTTTAATTCATGTAGTTTGGTTTTGAATGGATACATAATACATGTCTGTAGAACAGATTTTATGTCTTTGCAGGTAGAGCATATCTCACTTCCAAAACTATTTTTAGGTGAAAAGAAAGTCTGGAAGAAATAAAAAAGGAAAGTATAATATGACAGTTTAGCACATTAGTGGGAGAGCCTAAGTAGAGGATTTTTTAACGTGTGTATTTACAAGGAATTTTGGACATGAATTACTGTAGTAACTTTGCTCTGTTGAGGAAACTTGCTTTCCCAGAATGATAACATCATGAGAAACATTGAAGAGAACTTTGCAATCTGCAATTCCTTTCCTTAGTGGTTTGTGGGAGGAAGTACTTGGTCAGGAAAAAAAGACAACCTCCCCCCAATTAAAATAAGAAGTAAAGATAAATGTTGTAGTAAGACTGTAGTTCAGTCCTGTAACTGAGGAACTGATCCACTATCTCCTAGAGTAAACAGAAACCTCTCCACTGTATTTCCACAAGCATTGGATTACATAATTTGTAGCTATTCCTGATTCCACTTGAGCTCATTTTCTAGCAATGATACAGAACTCTGGTTTGACTGTAACAATTTTAATTTAGTTATAACCCCTCTCTTTACATTGTTGTTATTTCTAGGAGTGATTACAGTCTTACAGAAATACTGCTTCATTTAGAATTTTCACCATGAAAGAATTTCTGGTGGTTTAATTAAAATTTCTGGTAAAGCTTCTAACCTTTAAGTGAAGGAATGTAAATCTGAAGTAAGTCCCATGCATTTTCCATATCTGTAAGTTCAACTTCACCTCCTGATCACTACATTCTTATTCCAGTAGAATGGAACTTAGTCTTCTGCATGAAAATACAATTCATTTTATTGAATTCTGTTTCATTGGAGCATTATTATCTGTCATGATTCAAGCAGTATTATTTTATGTTTCCAGAAGACAGTAAATGCTAACAGATGGTAAGGGAGATTAAGTTGCTGATATACCTGTGTATATTGCCTGCTTTTGTGTGAATTCCTATGTTGTCGTCCTAGATACCTCATCAACTGGATGTGGCCAAAGAATTGGGGTGTCACAAATGCTTTCCGGTCTTATGGTTTTCCCCTTCACTAATACACATTATTATTCTCCCAATGATTGAAATCCATAATTGAAGTTTGTATCTGCTACTCTTGTTTTCATCCACATCCCTGCTTTTTATCCGCTAGCTGCTGCTTTATCCTTCATAATAGTTCCTACAGTTGAAGTTCTTACTAGGATACTCTTCTTCACTTCCTCTGATTCATCACTGGGTTTCCGAACTTGTGAATACCACATCAGCTCTTTGTTGTTAGTTCAAAACACTCCTGCCAATAAGAATTTAACAGGCAGATGTTGTAGCTCTCCTCTTCTTCACGCACTGCTCGTGGTGTACCTGGATCCTTATCATTGAGCGGAAGAGTTCCTTACAATATCCTGCTCTGTAATGCACTTGCATCCAGCACCTCCACAGTCCTTTTCTTTGCCTGTTGTTCAGACTGGATCTTTTTTTAATCTCTCACATGACTTACCTCAGAGTGCAATAAGTTCAGGTTTCTTGTCCTTACGTTCAGAATTCTTCGTGACATTGCTCTTCCCATTTTGCCCATCCTCTTTCTTTCACCTTCTGAACCATGTAGTATATATAATTTGTATCACCAGGATGAGATCTACTACTGTTAGATTTTTTTTTAATTAATTTGCACTTTATATTCTGTATTGTGCCCTTACATCTTTCAGACTATTTTGCTCATCCTTTTCTTGAGGACTACTTGAAAACTATTGTTTTAATAGCTTCTTCAGATAAGGGAACACTGTATATTGAGAGAACCAGAGAGAATTCTGCCACTGAAGACAGAGAAAGCTGCCATAGGAGAAGGAAAAATTATTTAAAAGAAACACTAGAATGAAGTGACAGAAGAACTTAAAAAGAACTATTTTATTACCCTTTTTGGAATTCCTTAGATGCTCTTTTAACTGGGCTTTAAGTTTCGTATCGGGTAATGAATAATTCTAAGAACCACTGTCTGAATATAAATAAAAACCTAAACTTAGGAGTTTTACAGGGCTTATTTGTTTCTGAGCGTAGACCTGGATAACAGGTTTGTTGCTAGGGGGTTATTTTTGTGGGTAGAGCCAATACCACCATTCCAATGCAGTCTCAGGTGCATGCTCACTGCTGAGCCACCTAATGCCAAAGGAATATGGTGACATTTTAGAAGATTTTCAAAACAGCTGTGTCACAATTTCAGAAATTCTTCAGATGAATTGAACACTGCAACTGAGAATTTGTGAAATCTGTAACTTAACTAATGGATTTAAACCTTGGTGAATAAAGTTGTGGTAATCTCTATAACGAAATCAGATTTTTATCTTTTTTTAATATTTTAATGTACTGTAGATGGGGGTAAAATCAGCATATTTCTTGTCTACTTCTTGGAATTTAACCTTATTTAGAACTGTGAAGTTCTGGTATGGAAATGTCTTCTCTCTTTCTTTTTTGCGGGTTCTGAACATCCTTCATTCTAGATGATTTTAGTTTCCTTAGTGTGTTCCATGTATAACAGAACTTTTAAAATTTTTTTGTTATCTCATTGGAGAAGGGAGAAGTATGTTATTGTGCATTATTTAATGTTACATGTAGCTTTGTATTAGCTTATGTCTGTCTTGATACATCTATATAGACATCTGAGATATTCTGTATGGCTTTAAGTAATGTATAGTGAGTTATATGTGATCTTCAGGAATCTGGAATTAAAGATCATGAGTAGTTAGTTGTTTAAGTCACTTTTGCCAGAAAATGTATACAATAAATAAAGCTTCATCTAGAATTACATCCGAATTTTGCAAAATTCTAGAATTCTATTGCCCTCTGCTGGTTTAGTGTACCTGTCCATGATTTGGTATCGCTGAATTGTAAGTGAATTGGCCTTTCTTTTGTCTTTCATGGTGAAATAATAGTAGATAAACAGTGTAATGAACCGCTTTGCTACTCGCACTTTAAAGTCTTTTAAAATGTAAATCAGTCTTGAGTCCACTCTTGTTTGGTGGCTTTCTGAAGGTATGAGGGGTGGCAAATTGTTTTCTCTTTTTGTTGGTGCGGTTTTCAGGTTGCAGAAGCTTGACTTAGTATTAGGTCTTTTTTTTTTTTTTTCTAAAGCAGTAAAAATCACAACTAAAAACAAAATAACAGAAGCTTCACAGTTCTTACATTATGCTTTTATGACCTTCCTCCACAGGTGGGTATAATTTTATATTTTAAACCAAATGGGAAAACCACTTATTGAATCGAATTTTTTGACTGATGTAGCACTCAGACTTGAAAACATAGTCATATACACTTATACTTGTTTGAGTATGTGCCTGCTGTGATAAATATTAATACATATGCATGGTGTGATGCAGTGTTGTCTGCAAGTAATACGTAGATAAGCCTCACTCTTGCAGGTCAATCTATGTAGGTTGATCCTTTGGGACTTGGTCTTTTTGAACTTACCAGGTATCTGTGGGGGCACAGCATAGATCTGAACACAGGACTGGCTCATCAAATATGTCCATATGCAGAGTTTAGTTCACATCTCCTTGGGGAGGGGCAGCATGTTGCCTTTGGTAAGTGGTACCTGTTCATGATAAGCAGTAGGTGGTACTTGACTGAATGTCCATATGAACAGCTCCTAGATGGGGAGTATCCCTTTTAAGTAGCAGTGTCACCGTGTCCTGGATGTTCTATAAGCTTATACATGCAGACTTCCAGGGAGAACCTTAACCTATACAGCAGAGGAAGTGCTGTGATCTCCTTTGGTACGCAAAGAAGATCGGTGATAATTTCACAGGTATTGCAATAACTTTCTCACAGAGGTCAAGCAGATAATCCATAGCGCAATGACTCCTCGAGGAGCTGAGGAGGAAGCTATTCTTTGCATTCAGCAGCAACCTTCTTCTCACTTCTTTTCCTTCCTCTTCTCACCAAAAATATCCAAACCAATAACCCAAGATATAAGTTGGAGAGAGAAATCCAGTTTAATTCTGAACTGGATTTCTCTAAAAAATAGTGTACTGTTGAGTTTGTCCCTTCGTTTCCATGGCCAAGGGACGTGCAGCAAAATCCTGTGAGAAAAGACCAGTCTCAGGTATATTTATATTCTGTTTTTCACTCTTTTTGTTTTGTAACTCTTTTTCCAATTTCCAAGTCAATAACTGGATCCTTTGCTTTGCTAGAGTAAACTTGCTTTCTTCTTTAAGCTTTTGTGGTGTAAAGAGTAGTGACTGATGAGTTATCAGCACAAAGTATGCTTTCCTTTTCCAGAAACAAGCAGTCTAAATAACATAATATCATAGAGAAGCTCTTTGAGGATGTGCACCTCACAGTAAGTTTGGGAGTCTTGAAGCTGGTGCACATTTTTTACTGAGTGAGTGTCATTTTCGGAATCAGAAATATCCAGTATTGGGAAACAGAAAAAATTCTAGGCAGGTATTATCCAGTGCCACTGGACAATAACGTTGCAAAAAATGGAAAGATAATTTCCTGAATCCAGGAAGCTGCATATAGTCACACATAGCAAGTCCCAAATCTACCTTGTGCTTTCACAAACTGTAGAATGTAATTCATTATTTTGATATGAGTAATGTCTGTTTCATACATAATTTGGGAGGGGAGTGTGAGTTTTTTTAAGTGCCATTAGTCTATTGAAAGAAGTCAGTGTCCTTTTAATAAGTTAACTCATTTCGTGTTAGTTATTGCAATTTAAACCTCTATGCTCATCTAAGCTATCGTGGAGACAGCTTTAGAATAAGGACTTTATCAGTTCAGAACTGTTTTTATTATTTTCTTCCAGGCTCTTTTTTAAGCTATCAGCCCTTAAGTCCTCCCTTATAAGTAGGAAATTCTTTTGCTGCCTTCTATATTCATTCTGTCTAGCAGGGATGAATTAATAGGACAGGGAGAAAGAGTAGAAATATCAGTGTAGTTTAGCTATCCTGTGCAAAGATAGGTGAAGATTGGTTTTATATATGTAGTATTGCTTGATGAAAAACACTGAGCTACCGTTTTACTTAAATTGGAGAAATCCTGAACAAATTCTTTTGAATACAACAGTAAACATTGGGGCCCTTTTGATGTATTAGATTAGTTTCCATTCTAGTCAAGCGGGCTGACTAAGCACTCCCGGGGCAGAAAATATAGACACTGCAAACTTCATGGAATGCTTATATTTGTACCAAGAGTATTTTTAGTCCATGGATTTTGACTGCATAGGAACAGCAGTGTGCTTCTTAAGGTTGGTATTCATATTGGTTCTTTACAAACCATCTAACCAAAACAAGCTGAGACTCCAAAATGATTTTTCCCAAAATAACTGGCAGGGCTGAGCCTGGAACTGCAAGTCCTGACTTTGATTCTGTGCTCTGGCCACTATCAGGTTTTGCAGTTTGTTTCAACACGTGCAGGTGATGAGCAGGATAATGTTTATGATCACTTAGCTTTTTTTATGGATTTTTCTTTCATCCTTTTGTAAACAAACTATTTTTACTTTGCCTACGAGTGCAGTCTTTTTTCAGTGGTGCCCATTGATAGGACGAGGGGTAATGGGCACAAGCTCAAATATAGGAAGTTCCATCTTAACATGAGGAGGAACTTCTTTACTTTGAGGGTGGTGGAGCACTGGAACAGGCTGCCCAGAGAGGTTGTGGAGTCTCCCACTCTGGAGACATTCAAAACCCGCCTGGACGCTGTCCTGTGCAACCTGTTGTAGGTGACCCTGCTCTGGCGGGGGGGTTGGACTAGATGATCTCCAGAGATCCCTTCCAACCCTGACTATTCTGTGATTCTGTGACTGTCAGTGTTGATTTATGTCATTATATCTGAACATAAATCTCCATCATTTAAAAACTGTGGTTTGTACATGGCTGTTAATAGTTTTAAATTATGAGCACAGGAAGAGCATCTAAAAGCCTCTCAACTTTCCTGTCATGTTGATCCCCGTGTGAAAATAATTTGTTTCATTTTTATTTCTGTAACACTATTGCTATGGTCCCAGGCTTATGAGTTTAAACTTTCTTTTGGGTTTGTGTAGCTAGTTTGCACAATTACCTGATTTGGGCTGAGGCATCAAAGGCAGCTGAACAGGTTGATAGTCAATCACTCCTTTGTGTGGCATTCACTACACAATTTGGCATGAGTTAACTATACCAACTAGCTAGGCTTAAACAGACATTTACCTTCTCCCCC
>VZSZ01004800.1:51336-168603 GCA_013398815.1 Ibidorhyncha struthersii | reverse complement strand
TCCCCCCCCTTCTCTCCCCTCCTTCTCCCCCCCCTTCCTTCTCCATTGCTTTTAAGATGTGTTGTCCATTTTCATATTCCATGATTTACATTTCATCCACATTCCTCTGTAACACAAGTTTTGTGCAGCTGGATTTTGAGTTAGGTGAATGATTGGGCCAGATCCTTTCTGTGGGCCCTGTGTCAATTACCACAGCTGAACAAATTAAGCCATTTTAAACTAGCTGTATACACACCTACCAACAATGAAAGACAAGAAATGTGTACAGCTCTTAAAGAATAAAGATTACCGTAAAGGAGGTGGCTTTTCAGGAGGATACAGGTAGTCCTCCTCTATATTTTTTGTTTTACTATTTTTTCATTTTTTACAATTAAAAGATTCAATTGCATGTACAGTTAACTGCCCTGCTAATTAACAGGCTTGACATAGTCATAAGGTCCTGTATATTTTGTATGCCTGAGATATTTTCAGGAGATGCCCAGCAGTCAATACAAAAATGAGTAGAACGCTATTTGAGCTGTCCTGTTCTGTGATTTAACAGTTAGAGCAAGCATGGGAGCTGTTACTGTGCGGTCAGTTACCATTTCCTGTGAGCTACCGTAAACTGCATCACAACTGAAACTTGGGAATCTGTTAAACAAACCAGCTAGCTTCTGTTTAAATCTGTATTGAATAAACAAAGTCATACTTAATGTAATTTGAATCTTCCACACATTTAGATTTCTTAACAGGTTACCGAGAGATTTTGATGAAATTCTGCATGACTAAGTAAAAATTGTATTTCTCACTTTTTGATGGTTAATCGCAAGAAAGTATTTTAGTTGGGTAAATTCTAGTAGCATATCACGTATCATTTCCTCAAACATACCATTTCAAAGGACCTTGTCTTTGATAGGGAATGAATACATGGCACATGATCAGGACTTTTAGTTCATGATGTACTTGGAAGAGCACAGTGTGGAAAACATAGTTCGAAGAATTGCAAAACCAGAATCTGTAAACCAGACTTTAAAATTTCCAGTTGTAGTTTCCTAGCTTTCCACCTGAATGCCTGGGTGCCTATGAAGGAAGTATTATATGTACTGGCTGTTGTGTACAATTTTATAATTATAAATATTAAATCAAGTAGTATTCATGCTCTACAGGAAAGTAGTTTACAACATAATTGTTAACGTAAAATTTAACTTCCAGATAAGTGTATATTTCAGGTATGAGTAATATTCTGAGTGAAAGTCATTAAATGAGGCACCCAGTAATGTATTTATTCTTCAGTTGCACTGCAGAAATAATCATGCGCATGTATTTAGATTATCTGCTTCTTTGCTATATGCAGTATACAACACAATTTTTTTTTGTGGCTGCCTTTTTTTCAAAAAGTAAAAACACATGATAGAAGATTTCATTCTTCACGATTCAGGTCATTGAAATAAATTTCCGTTTATTGTACATGGTTATCAAGAATATTAAACAACTCACTGGGAGACTTGTGCTACCTAAATAAATAGACCTACTTGGAAAAAAATGGTGCATTCATAATGAGTAATGCTGCAACAATTCCGGTTTTGTTTGAGACCTTATAGGGATGCAGACCCTTGTGGCTTCAAAGAACATACCCAATTTAGTGCTCTTTCAGGAGTTGGATTTGGGTCATACAGTGCAGTAGATAACAATGAAGAGAACAATTTATCTAATCTTCTGCTGTTGCAACAAACACAGCTTATTGGAAGGACTGGGTTGACACTTAAAATTATTTCAAATTTCATTATTATAGTTCTGACTTTTAAATAAAGAGAGAAATAATTTTCATCTGTTTGAATACTGATTTCTGTGTTGTAGGACTAGTTTTTTAAAATACTATATTTTATTGGCAAGGAAAATATTTTCTATTAGAAATGTGTTCTGTACAGTCATCACAGAATTCTTCCTCTCGAGTCTCATTTTTCTACTGTGAATCAAGAAATCCATGTCTTGCATTGGCATTAGACTTTTGTATACAAGCTTCCTGTATGTTAATTTCTTTAACAGCACAAAACGGGAGACTATTTCTGTTTCCTATACTGCAGTACAAAAGATGGTAGATATTGTGGATTTCAGTCTGTACGACTGATTTTATACATATGTATTTCAATACTCAAGCCATAGCCTTTAAAGGAAACGAAGTAATAGGACTGATTTGTCAATTTTGCGCGCTTTTTACTTTCAGAAATTAGCACCTGGAGTTAGTCAGTTTGCTTACACCTGTGTACAAGACCATCCTATCTGGACTAACCAACAGTTTTGGGAAACAACCTTTTATAGCAACGTGCAAAATCAAGTTCGGTCCCTCTACCTTAGCGCCAAAGATGACAACCATGCTGTACAGTTGAGACAAAAGGTAAGAGAATATATTAAAGTAAATATCAACGTAGTATTTTTATTCACATTTTAATTGTCTTCTGAGTTATAGAGAGCTAAGTTACGGTTTCTCCAATGTTATGTATTTTTCTTTCATTTTCCCCATATTAAACAGCGTACAATAACACAAAAAATAATAAAAATTACATTTATCTGCAAAGCATTGTAATTTGATGTTCTCTTATGATTTTTCAAACAACCACTTTTTGTATCTTTTTCCACACTTTAAGGTATGTTTTTCCTGAGAGTAGTAATTTATCATATAGCAATGTTATAAACTAGCAACAGTTCTGTTAGATGAACAGCCTAAGCTAACAGCAGTTCTAGTGTCCAGTGTTAGAATATTATCAAACCCTAGTGTGCTTTCTGTTGAATGGCACTCAGTCTGCGTTATTAAAATTGGAACAGAAATTGTCTGTCTAGTAGGAGGAAAGTACATCTCTAATGCAAAACTTAAAGTATAATGGGAAGCCTCACAGCATGCTAAAATAAGATTTTATTTTTTTTTAAAGAAGCACATACACATAGTAAAGAGCCGTTCATAGTCTGTCTTCTTGTATGAAAATATCATTATCAACTCTGTGACTGAAAAGTGTATTCTACCCAAAGTCATACAGCATTGTAAAGAGAGGAAGTAAAATAGACAGAGATATTCCCAGAAATGTAGTCAGAAAGAAGAACTGAAAAGGCATGTCGGGTGTATTAGGGATAAAGAAAAATGGACTGTGGAGCTGTGTATGGGGAGCCTCTTCCAATCTGACACTATTAAAACTGTGAAGGATAGTAGAACTTACAAGGAAGCATCTACTTTAACCCTCGCATGTGTTTATATGGAAAACTAGCTCAACTTTAACTTAGTATGGAAAAATATTTGCAAGATACCTAGTCCTTTAATAATTTAACATCAGGCGTTATGTCACTAAGATTGGCTGCCAGATCCCTTTATTCTAATTTCCTCAGGCTGTAATACAATTTGACTATGTGCCATCTACATAGTTTGCTTCAAACAAATGCTAGAATTGGACTCCAACATGTAAAAACGTGAATGTTTCAGCTGGTCTGGAAACTATTTATAAAAAAGCTTGCCTCACCTGACCATCGTAGGAATTTTGAGAATATCACCTGCATCAAGAAATGAGCTGCATGTTATTTCTCAATCTGATTTATGTTTGTTGTCATGTGAGCTAAGTAGATAAGCTAAAGAGAGCAACTATATTAAAATGAGTAAACCACTCTGAAGAAACATGGGAGATCATATAGCATAAAAAAGATCTAGAAAGAAATGTTATTTAGATCTGTCCACATTATGCTACTTGCATATTTCAGTAAACTGCCTTCAAAGCTCAGTTACTATAATCATACCTCTCCTTAAACCATATTGAGTGTAGTTATTTGCTTTTTCTTTTTAAATTAATATACAATTTAAATAACTGAAGAAGTTTAATAAACAATTTAATAAATGAAGTTTTTACTAAACGATGGTTTTTAAGTTATAGCTTTATTATTTCTTCTATGTTTTTATATTCATTTCTATATGTCTTCTAGGAGAAAAATTCTGTAGGTCCAGACCAGGATAAGACAGCAATGGACCTGGCTGCTGAGCAGTTGCGATTATGGCCAACTCTTAATAAACAAATGCAGCAGGAGCTAGTCCAGAATGAGGAAAGTACAGTTTTCAGTCAGGCAATTCATTTTGCTAACCTCATGGTCTATCTGCTAGTACCACTGGATACAAGTAAGAACAAGTTATTAAGAACATCGGCTACTGGTGACTGGGAGAGCGGAAGCAACAGTATTGTCACAAACAGGTGGGTACACAAGTTCAGTGGTAATCAGTCAGGATGGGGCACAGTTTTCAAAAGCTTCTTAGTTTTCAGGACCTATTCTAAATACCAGATTATTTCAGTATCTTCTAATCTTTTCAAGTTCATTAATTAAGCAGAGCAGAAGTCTAACTTGATTCCTCTTAAATAACAGAACTTAATCTGCAGTAATTTACTACCATTTAAGGGAACATGAACATTTTATTGTCCCAGTAAGAATTTTTAATCTAGTAATGCAAATGTTGAAAACAAAGATAGGGTATGATAAGAAAGAAAACAGCAGCCAAAAAAACTACTCTGTTAGTTTTTGTATAACTTGAAAAAAAAAGTGTATAAACTTAAAATCAAGAAAACATTTGTATAGCATCCATAAAATCACAATTTCTGTGCAACAGCTGGAAGGAAGAAAGGCACTGAGATCACAAAAAGCAAGAGGGCTAAACCACTGTGGCAAAGGTTAAATTACTAAGGAGGCAGGAGGAGTGTAACACCAGTTACATTGCTTAGCACGCAAATCCATGCAAAATGCAACTTTCCTCCCTCTCTGTTTACTGTCTTCATTATCACCTATGACCCATCAGAATTCCCACCGGATAAAACTGTAGAACACTAACATCAAGTAAAAGATAGGCAGGCTCTCAGTGTCAGACTCCACATGGCTACTCATTCCTGCTGACTAAACACCTCTAAACTCAGGTGTTAGGATGTGCTCAGTAGACAGGTTGCAGTATATGTTGCAGTGTATAAATCTGGCCCTTAATATTACTGTGGGGGGCATTTTCAGACATTCAAAGTACATCTCCCACTGACTTGCTTGCATTTTCTATCTGATGCACAAAAACCTTTTCTTCTGGTCTTTTTAGCTTTTGAATGCTTTGCAGCGCAACCAAAATATGTGTTTAATGTATCTTTCTCTATGTAACTGGATATTTGTTTACCATGGGTTGCAAATAATGTGCTTGACTCTATGAAGAGAAGACATAGAGCTCGCTTCCAGGCAGCCTTTTTTCTCTTGTGGGCTTGTCTGTGCTGGACTCATGGAGGGAAAGGTTCTCCTATGTCATCATCCATGCAGTTCTGACTGCGATTGACAGTGAAAATACGCTGTAACTGTGATACCACCATATGCTTTTAGCAAGGTTTATGTATTGTAACTAGAAAAAAAAAAAAAATGACTGTGTCTAGCTAGGTTTCATATGTGCATCACCAGCTGAATTTTTCACACTTGAAATTTCTCTTATTTATGTCTGTAGTATTGCAGGAAGTGTTGCAGAGAGTTATGACACGGAAAGTGGGTTTGAGGACTCTGAGAACAATGATGTTGCAAATGCAGTTGTACGCTTCATCACCAGATTTATTGACAAGGTTTGCACAGAGAGTGGGGTTACACAGGATCACATCAAGGGTCTTCATTGCATGATACCAGGTAAGAATTGTGACGAAAAGGTGGTTTGTAGTCTTTCTTTTTTTTTTTTTTTTTCTAGTGAGAGAAACGCACTTTCTGGTTTCAGTTACTTTCAGTGAAATTAGGAGGTTAGACTTCCTTTCTAGACTATAATTGCTGTTGGATTTCAAATAATTATTCCCTCGATGTTTAAATTTGAGATTTTCAGAATATCAGAGTTTTAATGAGATTGCAGCTTTCTCTTTCATATTATGTGAGACTTCATTTATGGGATTACTGCTTTCCAGGCATTGTAGCAATGCACATAGAGACCTTGGAGGCTGTCCATCGTGAGAGTAGGCGGCTTCCACCAATACAGAAGGCAAGTATTATGAAACATATTTGTATTCTTTACAAGTATTAGAATCATGCAATTTAGTGATCATTTTTTCCCCCTCATAATGTTAAGAGGAAAGATCAAAACGTTAAAAGAAAATTTCCACCAGTGATAAATAAAGTGCTTGGCTTTCGTCTTGTGAAATATGAACTTAGGAAACTAGTAGAGCCAAACTTCTGATCATAAACAAGCTGTTGCATGCCCACTGTTTTTTGAGACCCATGTCTCTTAGTTGAGTCCAAATTTCATCTCCCTTCTTTGGACTCAGTCTCATAACAATTTTGTTTTGAAGCTTTTAAAGCCAAATATGAAAACTAGACTGAGATATAACACTGGTATGCTGTTACACACACTTTCATCTGTTTGCATCAGCCCAAAATTCTACGACCAACTTTACTGCCAGGGGAAGAATTTGTTTGTGAAGGTCTCCGTGTGCTACTGGATCCTGATGGCAGAGAGGAAGCTACAGGAGGACTGCTTGGAGGTCCTCACATCCTCCCTGCTGAAGGAGCTTTGTTCCTTACCACTTACAGAATTATATTTAAAGGCACTCCTCATGATCAACTGGGTAAGAAAAATTAAACAGTGATAATTGTGGTTGTTCAGATAGGCAGAAGTTTGAGCTGGCCTATCCACCTATTCAAACATTGACATCAAAGTGTAGGTACCTCACAGTATAATTTTTCATGTTTATCAGATAAGAATAATCTCTTCATGTAGGTTTTTGTCACTAGATATGATAATGATCGACTTTAATTTTGCATTTAACTTGACTAGAACTTATTTCTTCAGATGAGGTGATAAATGTTGATGCTGAAGATGATGATGCTAAATGATTGTTTATTCCTGCATATCGGTACATATTTAGAGTCCTATCTTCGGTAATTTATGGAATATAAAATCATAATATGTACTTCTCTTAGAGGAAACTTCAGTAGACTGTCACATGGTATTACGGGCTTTTAGGGACTACCTAAAGTTGGAGACAGAAAATAAGGACGTTCCTGACCATACTTCAGTAATTTCCATAAGCTTTCAAATGGACAAAATGCTTAGTGTCTTTATACCTCAGTTCTATCTGTGAAGTTGGTCTAATGATGCTACTTTACAGAGCAACATTTGTAAGCTTCTTCACCACTAAGACAGAACATATATATTGTGTGAGATCTGTGGCTTCCACTACCCCTAGGTTTTCATTAAACTTTTTTTTTCAGCTGCTGGAAGTGTGTTACATGAAAAATATTAATGAGTTAGTATTCTCCCTAAAATTATTAATAAAATCAGTATTCTTTTTAATACGTAATGAAAATAGCTGCTCTTAATTATAAATTGTCATATTTTGACACCTGCCATTTCTGAGCAGCTTATCGTCAGAGGTGTAAATTTATTGTGGAACATTGTACGTAAAGATATCTATATATCATTCGTTGTTTATAAGTTGTATAATGAAATTTGAATAAGATTGAAACTGTTTCCTCACCCCCTACCAACCTAGAATTTGGGGGTGCATTTCCATCATGTACAAAGACTCAGAAGGAAGGAGAATATTTTTCTAATCATCCTAGCAGGAATTCAGATTACAAATAATACTTCAGGAATTTACCAACTTTTCAGGCATTTTGCCTGAAATTAATTCGGTGCCATTATTTTCATGTTGCTTTGTACTTACTCATTCCTATCTATTCAAAGTACAATGTGACCAAACCAGATCTGATTCTGTGATCTAACAAGTACCTGTAAATACAATTTTATGGTCCTCAGTTGGAGAGCAGACAGTAATCCGGAGCTTTCCTATTGCATCTGTTACGAAGGAGAAGAAGATCACTATACAGAACCAGCTGCAGCAGAGTATGCAGGAAGGACTGCAGATAACTTCAGCTACCTTTCAGGTAAAAGGAGGTTTTGTAAAAATTTATGTGACAACACAGTCAGTTCAAAAGACTTACGAGCAGGACTTTGTCCTGATATTTGCAAAGAGTTCGGTTTTCTGCCCTGTAAAGTCAATAGAGAATACAGTCCTCTCATAGAAACCCTGGCGTTTTTTGGCCCAGTTGATATTTACAGAGGGTTACCGTTTTTATATTTGCTTTCTTTCTCTCCTTTCCTCACCTTTCTATTTTGGATGCAGTAAAGGGCTACTTTGGGTCCAAAATCTCTTAATGTGAGTAAGTAGAGGCCTAGGCAGACCAGCAGAAGCATGCTTTCTCTCTCTTCCAGCTACAGGGAATGAGTATGGAAAAGCCATAAATACTGCTTTCTTCTCAAGACTTGTCACTTTACCAGCTTTCTTTTAAAACCCATGGCAGAAAGTCATGGTATGTCTCGCATGGAAGCTGCACTTCCAGGAGTCTTTAGGGTAGCCACCATTGGCCAGAACCAACAAGCCTGTGTATGACTTGCACAGATCCTGGTAGCTTCGTGACTTCTGCACAGATCCGCCTCAGTGTGTTCAGCAGAAGCAGGTACTGCAGGGCCATTGACAGAGGTGAACTTCTAAGACTTAGAAATCATGAAGTCTCTGAATACTTCCCTAAATATTTCTTCTTGGTAGTGATCTTAACTGTGGTCAAACCCTAAGAGATGAAAAGTTGAAGGCAAAGAATTTTGATATGGATATGTTGATCATATCATTTCATTTTGGGTAGGGACTGAAAGTACACTGCAGTACTTAATCTGTGAAATATTTTGTTGGGTTGGCTGACCACAGATGTATATTTTCATTGAGAACAATAACATTTGAAAACACAATAAAATAGATCATCAGCATTTTACTAGTTCCTTACAATAATGGACGTTATTTAGCTAATCATCCTTCAATATCCTATTCAAAAGCATAAGATTAGGAATACAAGTGAGTAAAACAACTAAAAGGAAGTTGTTTTTCTGGACTTTCAAGAGGACTTCATGAGGACTTTTATTTTCCAGAAATCTTTTTACCGGAATAGTTAGCATGCTTCAACGATGTGCTAAATACAGACACAGCTCAGTGTTTTTAGTGCTGGATTCTGGTCAAACATCATCTTTGCTTTTGTTTAGCATAGTTTTGTGTTAGGTTATGAGAACAAAAACAATCAGCAAACAGTTTACTTTCTGTTCCCTTTGTAACAGCTAGAGTTCAATACAGTATGAAATAGCCCCTCCTCTTTGTTTATTAATTAGGACTTTCAGAAGGTTTTGGCTGCAGTTATGCTATTTAATGTCTTAAAAACTTCAGATCAGTATAACCCCTGAAGATTCCAGAGCTCCTTTCAAGGAGGTCCTAGAACAACAGAGCTGTTAGTCATTTGGAAAGTATTTACAAAACAAGTGAAATTTAAAAAGCAACGATGACATCCCCCTTCTAGATGGCAAACAAAAGACATTCAAAAGGTGTATAGGTATGCGCCTAGAAGTAAAGCTCTAGGATATTNGATAATGGGATGGGATTTTTTTTTTTTTTCCCCCCAAAAACCTTTCAGAAAGCACTTTTAGTGGGGTGGATGGATCAGTATTGAACACAACAAGGTTAGTTCCTTTCTAAGGATCAGGTTTGACTATTACATTTTTATTATTATCAGTTTTATAGACTTTGTAAGATGAGGCAAAAATTGGAATGACTAAATAATGGAAGTATAATGGTCGTGATGTATGAATGCTGAAATTGTTGGTTTGATGAGAGTCTTTGAAGTGCATTACCAGCCTTAGTTCCCAGTATATGGGCAGAGCTGGCAAAATATTTCTGAGCTAAACTGTCCCATGTGACTGGTATTTGAACAATTGTAGACATCTTAGTGCCAGCACTAGTATTTGGATTTACCAAAATATTTTGTGTTTGATATTATGAGAATTCCAGATGCTTCTTAGTGAAAATACCTTAATATTAGGACATAAATGTACAAATTAAATAAAAAGTAATAAGCTATGTAATATCCCTCAAAATCAGTAAGATGTATGTACGTGTATTTGTGTTTTCCGATGGGCATAGTACTGCATAATTATGGGAATTTTGCTAATATATTCAGGATCTTTTAATTTCTTTAATTCTATAACATTTTTTTGAGTCTCTAACATGTCATGTCTTTAATATGCAGTTAATTAAAGTAGCATTTGATGAAGAAGTAAGTCCTGAAGTGGTGGAAATATTTAAGAAACAGTTAATGAAGTTCCGTTATCCTCAATCCATCTTCAGCACTTTTGCATTTGCAGCTGGGCAAACAGCACCACAGATAATTTTACCAAAACAAAAAGAAAAGAACACTTCTTTCCGGTATAGTCATTCTTCTTTTTTTTATTACTGATGTTCTTGCTTAGTATTAGTCAAATACATCGAACAATCTGACAGCTTTGCAGAAATGCAGATCATTCAATCAGTTTTCAGGAAAGTCAAAATAACTGAGTGCTATTCTGCATCTCTTTACTGAATAAAAGGTAGATTAGCATGATATACATGTCAGTTTGGTATAGGAATATACTATTTATCCATATTACTGGCTGCAGTAAATTTGAACAAACATCTCATTACATTTTGAAATGCACAGTCTAAGTAGCATCTTCAGCTATGCCAACTACGCCAACATAAAAAACAAATTTCTTGTGTATTACATTATAGGTTAATAACCTAATGTGGGCTAGAATTCATTTTATCCTTAGTACAGTCTGTACAGTTGTCCTGGTGTTTTTTGATCTAGAGTTTGAGCTTTGGGTCCTCTTTTGAAGTGTATGTTATACATGAATTTTTACTAGATTAGGTGGATCATTAGTCTGTTCCAGAGTGGTAGTTCCTGTGATTCTTTGTTGATTATTGCATTGTTGACACAGGAAAGTAGAGTCACAAGCTAGTCATTGAATCCTAAAACTTTAAGGTAATTTTTACCTTTACTGCCTTTACTTTGTTGACTTCGTAGATTTATCATATTGCGAGCAAAATACAAATATCTAAAGAAAGATGACGACTGCTTATTCATTATCATTAGACATAATAAACACAAATTTATCTCAAAATAATAAAATTGCTGTTTAAAAACTAATATGGGAAGTAATTTTTCTGGGGGTTATAATTTTTGTCATTATATTGAATGAAAAGTTATGAAATTCATTTTATTTGGGTAATTGGGTTCATCATAAAAATCTGTACATGCTGTCAGGGAGAATGATGTGCATCTTTCTAAATATTTTTATTGCTATGAATTTATAGTACCTTCTCAAAAAGCATTGTGAAAGGAGCAAAACGTGCTGGGAAGATGACAATTGGACGCCAATATTTATTAAAGAAGAAGACAGGCACAATAGTGGAAGAAAGAGGGAATCGCCCAGGCTGGAATGAAGATGATGATATCTCTGGTAATAGTAAAAGATTTTTTTTTCCATGTTGGCTGATAAGTCTATCCTATTATGCTTCCATTCCAATATATTGAATAAGAAATGTCTTCAAGAAGAAATTGCGGAGACTTCCTAGACAGGAAAGAAAGAGGTTTCAAATATGTACATTTAGTAAGTGTTTTCTTTTGTGATGACAAGGCAAAAGAGGAAGTTGAATTTACTCAGTGGTAAAGCAAATACAAGACTACTATTTCTTAATTGTCAAACTATTTACATATAGTATCTTTTTTATCATTTTTTCCATCATAATAGTGTAGATGGAACAGCACAGAAGCATGCTGTAGCTTTCATTTATCTTTAGACATCATGACATCTGTAATTACTCTATGATGAGAAAGCAGTAATTGGTGAGATTCAAAAAAGAGCAAATACTACGGGAGACTTGCGGATGTGGAAGTGACAAATGATTTCTGAAAGCAGCATAAGTCATTACTACTGAAAATACCAAATTTTGGTTGAAAGGATTTGGGGACAGAAGGTAGAAAGTAATTTGGGCACTTTGTACAGTTCATGTGATAGTGTGGAGTTTGACTTTCTTCCAAATACTTCTTTTCCTACCATGTGCGGCTGTCAGTATATCCTTATCTGGACCAGTGCTAATTTATAATAAACCACTAGAGGGAACCAGATTCTCCTGTACATAAACAGGTATTGTTTTGTCATACCATTCTTTCTTTTTTAAAAAAAAAAATAAACATTTCAGATAACGAAGTGTTTATCAAACACTAATAATTTCTTCAAGACATCAAACAAGCCAAATTTTCCTTTTGAATATTTGCTCAGTGAGCAAGGCGACTTATGTGACTTCTGAGCAGATATATAAAAGTTGTCTGAAGCAGGACTGTATTACTGCACTGTCTCTGTTCTCTCTGAAATGGAAGAAAACCATTCCAGGAAAGCTAAAAAATATTGAGTCTCTTCTTTCATTCCAGATAAAAGTGGTGGGAAAAAAAAGCAAAAAGACAGGATTACAAAATACAGAATGTCTTCACAGTGCTGAAAAATGAGGTTCTTAATTGAATTTCCAGCATCTTCCTTAAGTGCTGAGTTGGTATGTGTTCTGATGTTGCAGATTCTTGGGGTCAGAAGCAATTCTGCAGGCTGTACCTGTGGGATTTTGGGGTGATTTTGTGTCCTTCACCCAGAGACACCAAGCACAATCATACCTGTGTATTCATACTTCTCGTGACCATTAAAAAGTTCTAAGAGTTTTTGCATTGCTGAGGTACAAAACAACTACATTCTTCCATGAACACAGGTGTTATATAAAGATTAGTCACCTTTTTCCTCCCCTAACAAAATATAAAAATATAAATTATGAGGCTTCCTCCCTTCTGCTTTCCAGATGTTTTGACTGGGAACGTGTAAGGTGATCAAAGTCCTGACAGTTTGCTTGTCTCTCCACACTGCACTGACACCTCAGATATAGTCAGCTGACAACAGTAGTAACTCTTTGCTTCAGATAGACTACAAATAGCCATAGGAAATTTGCTATTTAAACACTAATTTCTTCTATATTGATTGCTGCTAATGACTTTTTTTTGCGAGTCTCAAAAACTGAAGCATAGGAAACTATGCAGCTATACCAACAATGAAGCAAATGGGAACTATCTGCAGCAGGTGATGCATTGTCTTTAAAAAATAAATTTTAAAGATAGGGTTGGAAGGAACTTCAAGAGATCATCTACGCCAACTCTCTGCCCCAAGGCAAGATCAACATACTTAATCTGTTCCTCATAGATGTTTACCTGACTTTTTCTTAGAAGCTTTCAAAGATGAAGGTTCCACAACTCCAGGCAATTTGTGCTAATGCTTTAACCGTCCTTAATGGTGGTGAAAAACAAGCAACTTTCTGATATTCAGGCCTAAACATTTCCTTGCCACGATTTTAAAGTCTTCACTTCTTATTCTGCCACCATATACACATAGAAGAGATAATTCCCTTCATTGTGATTGCAGTGCTTAATGTATTTGCAGTGCTTAATTTATTTATGGACTATTGTAATATTTCTCTTCTCTGTTCTTTTCTGGATGTTAAATATCTGCAGTTATTTCAGTTCTTTGTTTATTAGTCTTGATAGACTTCTGATCACCTTCGTTCCTCTTTTCTCAGTCCTATTCAGCTGATCCGCATATAACTCGCAGTGTGATTTCCTAAAACTGGGCACGGGACTCTAATTATTAGTTGTTGCTAATGAACATCTAATTTCCATCCAATTCCTACCCATCTTTTTAATTTCAGAGTTTAGAATCTCATCACTACTAAATTCTGTTTCCTGTAGGTGATTGTACTGGTGTTCCATAAAATATGAGACTGTAAAACCCACTTTTACGAACAGTCATATCTCAGGAACAGTAAAATATAGGGATTGTTCCTCTTCTTTTCAAAATCAAATTAAAATAAATCCAGTTTAAACTTGAGACAGCAAAACATTTGCAATTCCCTCTTCAGGTTAAGGACACTGATATAAGCTCTTATAATCTCTAGCTTTTTATGCACAGAAAAATGTTTTGCAAACTCTGATCACCAATACATCTGCTTTCATGAGAAAAAAATGCATTTAGAAAAAATATGCACCCTCTCCTTATCCAAGTCAGTTACAGCTTTCCATTCAAAACTGTTAAATAGTAAATTTCTGTATGCCCAAAAATAAAATTATTTCTAAAACTCATGTAATTTGTTTCTCATTAGTGCACTTTATACTTGTAAATGTTTTGTAACTTCTTTCTTACCATGACAAATAAAAACACAGAAAAAAGAGGAGATATCCACAGTGTTAAACTTTCTGTTATTTAGGTCAAATAGAAAATTGTTGGTTTTGTTTGGTGAGCTGCAGGGGCAATAAAATTACTCATTTAGCTTTTATGTTAAGATGCACCAAAAAAATGTATGTGGGTTCTACTCCTGTAAATTCTGAATGTTGTCTACTGCCAGTAAAATATTAGTTGTATCTTAATTTTTATTTTTTAAGATCATTTTAATTTCCAATTTGATAAAGTACTGTTTTAAATTTAAATCCTTGTATACTTTTCAGTGTCTCATTCATGAAGAAATACTTCCCCTCTTCAGCACATATTTCAATGCTTGAGGTGGTAGCAAGTAGCTGATGCATGCTGTGAACAGTAAATCTGCTTTCAGAAATATTTGGAAATAGTTGGAAGTGTCAGTAACAGGCAGGTGGCAGGTTTTGTACAAAGACCTTGCTTGACTTGAATTTCAGTGTAGTTTAAACTTGTGACATGGTTTTTATCTCTCATGGTTAAAGGTTTTTCTGCTTTGGAAAGTGCAGCTGACGTGCGTGGCTGAAGAAGGCTGCTCTTTGACATTGAAAACTGAGGCACTAAGAAACCAACAGTCATCTGTTACGAAATTATGACACAGAATGTTTTTTTTATTTGAATCCAGCCTTAAAAATATTGTTACGTTTTTTTAAGATAATTTAAAGGAATTGCGAGGTCCATTTTATCTTGGATGTTTAGTGAATTTATGTGCATATTTTTCATCATTCTGTCTTGTGTGCATCTTTGTATAGCAGTTGTGAGTTTAACACATTTTCATAAGCTGTTGAAAGAAAGATTGTCTGCCTTTGTTTCAGTTCAAATGGATATATGAGATAACTTTTTCCACAATTTTAGTGAGAGTCATCAGCCATGCCTGTCACAAGTGCAGTAGGTAACTGTGCAATATATTCAGGTTTCCTGACTATAATATTGTTTTATTGCTTATAATTTCTATAAAGTGTGGTTTGTATGTATTAGTTCTTGTCATTCATCCCTGACAGTAAGACAAACTTATACTTCGTTTTCTGTGTAACTGCTGGCCTCCCCAACAGCAAACTCTTAAAGATTTTTACTTTAGTTTCAGATGACAGCGAGCTGCACACAAGTGGTACCCTAAAAGCATCAGAAAAATCAACAATGGAGCAATTAGTAGAAAGAGCCTGTTTCAGAGACTATCAACGTTTGGGACTAGGGACCATCAGTAGTAACTCTTCTCGCTCAAAAACAGAATACTTGAGAATAACTGCACTGAACAGGATGTATTCACTTTGCAGGAGGTGAGTTTACCAATTCAGTCAAGAGGTTGAAAATAAAGATGATATAACACACATACCACATGATGTATCCATTTAAGCAACTTACTCTGAGAAAATTTTTGTCTACAGTAGGAGTGTTCAGCCAGTGACCTTGAAGCCATTTGTATTCCACTCAGACATTCGTCTTCTGGTGGCTGCACATGTATTCATCAGATTCGGAAAGACTGCCAGCAGTAGTAGCTGGAAGTGAGCTTTCAGAACTGCCCCAGAAGCTCTCAGACAGCACAAGTCTTCCTTCCTAGGTTCTTTCTATAGCCCATGGAAAGAGAGCGCCCCTGGGGCTTTTGGAGGAGATGAACCTAGATACTCTGAATTGCCTTTTGAAGGAGTTTCTCTCTCTTGTCTTTCTACACTGATGTCTAAATCATTAAGCTATTTTTCAGCTTTCTGACTTAGCCAATAAAGTTAGCTGGCAGAACTCACTCACTTGGTATGGTTTCTGCAGCTCCCTGTGTTGGTACTGGAAATTATTTATGTAATATATTTGCATATAAAATCTATTCTGTTCCTAAATAAAAAAGCAAGCCTCGGAAACAATTATACATAGCTATTTTGTTCAAATAAAAAGTATGTTTTAAAATCGAATTATCTACACTACTTTAAAAGTTTGTCACGTGCTGAAAGTCATCTGCTGTGTTTAAACACGAGTGTTATTAACTCCGTTTTTATTGTGAAAGCTAATGTAGTTTACTACACTACATGCAATAATTCTTTTTAATACAGAAGCATATCTGCACAAGTAATATCAGAAGAGTATTTGTGTTCTCTAAAGCTAGTTTTGGCTAGTAATTGCTTTTATTTTGGATAATGAAATCGCCAGTTCTTCATGGAAGAAGGGCACACAAGAGAAATATTAGATTTTCTTCTTGGTTTCCGACTCATCTAAAATAACAGACTAATAACTTGTTTTGTTCAATCACCATTGACTACAATGCAGATGAAGGCACTAAATCTGTACATTTTTGTATTGCTTTGTACATTATGCAGACATCTCTTTCCTCCCCTAAAACTACCAGGTTTTAATATTCTGTAGGATTTTTTGGAAAAGATAGTTAATATATGAGTGGATTACAAATCTCAGGATATAAATACTTATCTAGTACCATATTAATTTGGTTACTGTGTTTTAAGAGGTGATTCTGTAATACTATGTACATTGATTTTGTATGAGGGCACTTCATTAAGTGTCAAAGAAGTGAATTTACAGTAACAGTGTATGTTGTAGAGGAACAAAGTTGTTTAATAAGCAGTAACTTTTCCCTGCTCCTTGTCTTAGTTTCTTCCTAACATATGAATTTGGCACTTAAATTGAATTTTTTTTTGAGGAGATAGAAAATAATCTTTCATCTTGCTTGAATCCTTTTTTCATTAATGTGAACACAAGTACCATCTTGCTGGGTTTTCTATTTTTAAAGGTATTGTATCAATAAATTTCCTAATCTCTCAGTGTATTGTAGTGTTTTAAAAAGTACACAAAAGTGCAATTTCAAATACACTGTTCCAAGGAATCTGACTGTAAAGTTTAAATGTATTTTGACATAAACCAAAACCTATTGTTTTAGTTGTGATACTTGAGGCAATCTAACATTCTTTCCTTTCAATTCTCGTATTTCATATACAAGTGTCAAAACTACTGCATCATTTGCATGCCTCAAAATTCTCTTTTCTGTCATGCTCAAAAATATGGCTTCATTATAGTGATAGATAAGAGAGATACTAAAAAGAAAAATACTACCAAATAAAATATAACCTTAAATGGGAAGAGACTAGTAGTGATAGTCTTACAATTTTTTTGTAATTAAAGTAGTTTTTAAAATGAAGTTTTCATTACTAATTAATCAATTTGCTAGGATTGGACTAAAAATTAGAGTTACTAAATAAAAAATAATTCTAACAGTTGACGTGTATTTTCATTAAGATGTACATTCAACTTGTAGTTTTGGAGTATGTTTTTCATTGTTTAAAATTTTGAAAGCAGTTTTAATTGGTGTTCAATTTTTTTCACCTTTTTGTCAACACAGTTATCCTGGGCTTCTGGTAGTACCTCAGTCTGTTCAAGACAGCAGTCTGCAGAGAGTTGCTCGCTGTTACCGTCACAATCGTCTACCAGTTGTCTGTTGGAAGAACACTAAAAACAGTACTCTTCTGCTTAGATCTGGGGGCTTTCATGGAAAAGGAGTTGTTGGTCTCTTCAAATCCCAAAACACCCATCCTACAGGTGAGTTGATACGGCTAGGCTTTCTCTATCAGTAATTAAATGTAGAAATACTAATTTTTGTAGAGGAAATCAGTGATATGATTTAATCCAAAGTCTGAGGATATGAGTGGTTATCTGATATTACGTTAGTTCACCTTAATCACTGTATGTCAAGAAGCAGATCCTGCATGGTATGAAAGTGGATCAAAAAATGTCAATGGATAATTTGAATGAAGATTATATACATACCAAAAGCCTTCAGTAGAAGCTGGTAGCTGCCAAATGCAATGCAAACTTCCCCTGTTTCCCTTAAATTATCTTTTTCCTTTGCAGTGTTTTTTGTAATGAGTGTACGTTGTTCCTTTTAATAGAGGATTATATAAAACATTAGAGACACCATTATCCATTGGATTTTTTCATGTTTTTCATTGTAAGACTAGTTTAAATTTAATCTTTGTTTTATAAAGCATAGACCTGAAATGTTTATGTTGGAGTCTTTGCATTAAGCACATCTCTTCCTTTGTGTGATCAAGATTGGACCAGCACAAGTTTTGTCATAGTAGTTAATTTTTCAGAAGAGTATAACATTAGGGCAACATTAATTTTGGAAAAAAACATTACTTGACTTTCATCATTCACAGGCAGTGTTTAGGATACTTATTGTGACTGCCTGGATTTCCAGCTCTTATGCAGTTTCTTCTGAGTTAATTAGTTTCTTCTGAGTTAATTTCATGCCAGGTGTGAATTTGGCATATTGCTGAAGAAAAAGTCAGTATTCTCTTTAATCAAACTGGTAGTTGTTTAGAAATTATTCTAGAATTAGGCCATAATCTTTATTTTTGAGAAAAAGAAAATAGAGGTAGAATTGGAATACTAGGAACTCATTCAGGTGACAAAGAAATTCCTTAGTCCTGTTTATGTTTGTGTTTCACCACAATAATGACTAAAATGCAATTAAAAGGTTTGACTCTGCTGAGTAAAATATTTCAAAACCTGTGACAAGCATACCGTATAAATATGTGCAACTCACATAAAAGTAGTTTGATTACATGATTGAAACATTTTCTGCATAGTCCTCCTGAATTTCTCCTTCACAGAATATCTTTATGAAAACCACGATTTTCTTAGTTGCAAAGAACAGTTTATATCAGATACAATGTTTAGCTACATGAAGTTTTGTGTATATCAAATTCACCTTTAAAATCTCAACAATTTCAGAGATATTAGAAAACCATTTTTTACATCTGACAGTGTCTGGACTGGCTATTAACACTAATTCATGAATCACTAATTATCTGCTGAATATTCATTGCTATAGCATTGATTCAGTGTGTCTCTTCAGTGTTTTGTGGGGCATTTTTTAGTTGGAGTGTGGAGCAAGGTAACGAAATGCGGTTTTTATAATGCGTTTCTCTTGGAAGGATTCATAAAATGAATCAGTGAAGCACTACCGATAGTTAACAGAGCAGCTGCCAAAGCTATGAGCTACACCAGTTGTTCCACAGGTTTATGGTGTGAAACCTAAGCGTGGTAATTCAAATGTTAGCCTTATAAACTGATTTAATACTGATTGCCTTAGCTGAAATACTGGTCAGGCATCTTTAACCTGATATAAATAGAATAAATTGAAAAAAATCTGCAGGAATAGTCTGCAAATTATATAAAGACAAACACTTCCGTGTTTTCTGTAGTTGCTATCATTTCTGTGTGCATGGGAGTATGAGAGCCTTCCAAAACAAGATCTTCAAAGCGTGACCCATTAAAGCACGTTTCCTGTGTGTAATCTCATTGCTTTTGTAGGTGGTTTCTTTTTTCAATTTTATACAGTCTTTTGTATTGCCATTATCATACTTCCAGCAGTATATTAGGGAACAAGAGAATCTGATTGACAGTAACTGTATCTGACATTAGCTTCTGGAGTTACTGTTTCTTTTAGTGTGTGAAGAAAACGGAGACTTTCCTCAGGAAGGTACTGCAAGGAAAAATAAAAGTATTTATAGGATATTTATTTTATTCATAATGAAGTTGAACCTTGGTGAAACAAAACTTTTGAAGAAACTGATCAGTAAAGATAGTTTTACACAGGTGCATGTATTTGCCTCAGTAGGAGTTGTGTACAATGAAGGACATCTATATTGAAAAACATATTGTGATACAAACTAAGAGGACAAAGATAATCTTAAGTTAAATTCGAGTTGACAGATGCGTACTTTCCTAAGCAGAGTATTGGTCAACTGCCATGTAGGAAGACCATTTGTGTTTCTTGTACGTAGTAACACTATCCGAGAAGACAGTTACCTTGATAGAGGCTGGGTTATTGACTGTAGTAGGACCTGTTATAGGGTAACGATGGAGCAATCTGCAGCCAGGCATATAGAGCACATATTAGCAGCTGAGGCAATCTTATTGCATTACTAAGCAATGCATTTATTTCCTGGGATTTATAAAATTGCTACCAGGCTCTCCATCCCCATCTTTTGTTTAAATCTATGCTGTTGTGATGGCCCTCCTGTATGATACAGCGCTTAAAACATCAGTCATTTTATAGAAGTCCCTATTCACCTGTAACAGGTTCATTCTTTGAGTCACCAGTAGTCTTTAACCCCTTAACTTCTGTTAAGCACTGTGTGAGGGGATGATTGGTGGTAAGGATGAAGGGCAAATTTTCCATCTATAATCTTTCGCAAGGACATTATTGCCCTCAGTCTTTAATTCTGATATCTGCCCAGTTCAATAACAGACTTTCATATAAGTCAAACTATTCGTCTCCTGAGTCTCTTTCCTAAAACACACACAATACTCTTCACAAAATAAAACTTTGTAAGCGCAAATGTTAAGGACATTATCCTTTCATCTAGACATTTCATTTTCTTTCATTTAACTAAATTGTTAAGACCTAAATTGACTTTTTGTGGCATTGGTTCAAGGACTAGGACACCCAGTGATCATTCAAGTGGATTTCAGGATGTTTAAACCCTGCTTAAGAGTTGAAGAGAAAATAATGTTTTTCCTCAGGCTTGTTCCGCTTTGTCAGACAGAAACAGCATGGTGTTTCCTGCATGTACATTTTCTAATCACTTCCTAATTGTACTTCCAATTCAGACACTAATTTTAACAGGGCTATTTAGGTACTAATTTTAACAGGGCTATCTTGAAATTTCTTTTGCCACCTCCAGCTAATTAAGTTACTGTCTGTTAGTTTCCAGCATAGAATCTGATTGGATCATCACTGGAGAAAACTATTTATAAATTGCCCTTGTGGTTTGTCAAAATGTGCTCAAATTCTTTGACTCTCTCTCTATCTTATTCCAAATCTTGGCTCCTGTGCTCAAGATACCAAATTCTGGTTTAAGCAGCTATGACATTTTTGTCCTATGGCACGTCCAGAGGTGGCTGCAGTAAACTGGAATTCAAAAAATTTTGTTTGGCATTTGAAAAAAGCAATGGACATCTGAGCATTCTTTGTCATTAAAGGGATGGCTTTTTGGAACTTTCGTAGACAAACCATGAAATTTTCAGTGCTCTTCTTTACATAATAAGCTTTTTATTTTACTATTCTTTGTATTTATAAATGTACTTGTATTTTAATGTATTCCATTCTTCCTGTGACTAGCTCCTGCTTCTTTAGAATCTTCAAGCAGTATAGAACAGGAAAAATACCTACAAGCCTTGCTGAATGTGATATCCGTCCACTGCAAAATGAATGGCAGTAATACTCTCACTGTTAGACCAACAATTGCTCTGTCTCCAGGTAAAATTGGTTTTTATAGTTCTTTCCTACTGTTAACTTGAAAAGTGACTTTTCTCTGATTTGGTGTTAGTTCAGTTTGTCCCATATCAATTCTGTTGTTTCTTTGTTGTTGCACTTCCCAGATAGCTTATTCACTCTTAGTTTCAGTGAATGTGTTTTCTGTATGTAAAGGATGTTTATAATCTTTCCCAAAATATTTTTCAGTATTCTTAATCTGACAGTAAATGATTATCCACCTGTGGGTCATAGCTTTTGATAAAATTCTCTTGAGTATGGTGGGCCGTTCTTGAGGCATTAGTAATTTATTACAATTCTGAAACAAATAAAATTAAGTTCTCCAGAATATCAAGATGCCAAATCTTTCCAGAGTTGTTTTTTTATCAAACGCAACAAAATACACCAGGTTATGCATATATGGAATCATGAAGAAACGAATCCATTTTTTATTTCAGTTATTTTGTGATGAAACCTGGTAAGGTTTATGTGAAGGTATCCCCAATGTCTTAGAAAGAGGAGTATGCAACTTGAAATTGTGTCTGTCTTGTCTTATTCAGTTGGTGGTAATTGGTCTAATATAGCCAAACAGTGGCTTTTCTTGTAAAATAACACCATTCCCAAAGCACGCATGCTTTGCTTCATTTATTGTAAAATATGTTGATTGCTTAGCTGTATCTAACATCTCCATACTGTTGCCAATGTATACATGTGTCTTAAATAATAAATCTGAAGTACAAAATCGGCAAGAATTAGCTGTATTGTGTGAAAAAGGGCATTTTTATCAGTTATGTTAAGCATTACTCTGAGTAACACTGTAGTTTTTTAATCTTGTATTCTTTTTTTGGCTGACTTTAGGCACTGAAAGGAGGGCTTCAAGAATGTCTACTGTGTTTAAGCAGGTAGTGCCAGGACATTTGGATGTAAATCTATCCAATAGCTTTGCTCGAGGAGGTTAGTAAGACTAGCTCAAAGTCTATTATTTGAAATAATAAATGCTAACAAAATGTTAGTGACATTTTAAAAATTACACTGCTTACCAATTCATTACTCCGTGGAACAACAAAATAGAAATTACAGATTAGCCTCAGTCCATAACATTATTTCAGTATCTAATTTCTGTTTAAGTCCTTTACTTACCATTGAAATAAAGCCTGTTTTGTGTTGGGAATTAGTGGAAAACTAAGCACTCAATTAGGAATTGCGTTTCTAAATACTTAGTGATTCATCCATATTTTTAATTTGTCTAAAATGTATGGCCTGAAAATGCGTACTTTATATTGGGATTGAATACACTTTAGAATCTCCAATTACAGATCATTTTGGCATTGGGGTGAAGATTAGCTGATGCTTCATACAAATAATCTATCTGAAAATTTTACTCTAGGTAGAGGAGGGAATTGTGTGGCCAAGCTGTAATAAGTAGGAAGGTAAAGTGTGTTCTCTGGAAATAGTTATTCTTAGGTACAAGGGCTCATCACTGCCATTTCTATAAGAGGCTTTCATTCTGTGAAGTGGATTCCAACTATTTTATTCTTCCAGTACGATGAAATTATTATGATTTTTTATGTGCAATACATGCATAAATTAGTGNATATAATATAATACATTATATATCATATATTATATTTTATATTTTCCAAATGGGAGCATTTTGTGTTTTGTTTATTACCTTGTGGCCCTGAAGGCTGCTCTTACAATTATCTCTAAGCATCTAAAAGTCGCTTTTCTTCCTTTTTGACTCCTTCCAGCTTTGTGAGCAGTGCATTAACTGTTTTACAGCAAATGCAGCTCAGATTTTCAGAGGTGGGAGTGATAATGGCTGTAAGATACCTCATCTAAAATTAGTTAGGCCTGCTTTGACCTGATGAGGTCTGTTCCAACCTAAATTGTTGTAGCTTCACATGGGGAAGAATAAAATAATTTTGTGAAGAAAAGCTTTCAAGAGAGAGTAGAGAAATAAAGGAAGGAAGAAGGCAGGAGAGAGGGAGAAAGGAAAGAAGAAAGGAAAATACTCAGAGCTGCATAGAGAAGTTATGTGAGAATTGTAGCAGAAGGGAAGAGAGGAAGGGTGGTTAAACGGTCATCACCGAAGAACAGAACATTCTGTGCATTTTCATTAATCATAGTATATGCATATTTTATATCTAAAAGTTCTGTTTATGCTCACTGTCTTGTTGTTGTAGTACCTGGAGGTGAAAAAACAGTGATTTTAATTGGATAAGTAAAACGGCTAGGGACCTAAGCGACAGGAGTTAATAGTGTCTGGAATTGTTAGATAAATTGGTGACTGTGCCCAGCTTGCCTCTGTACTAAAATAGTGAAAATGCTGGGTAACTGACAGCAGACGATTGGTTGTATTCTATCCTCTTGTGTTGGGACAAAAGTGCCAAGAGCGAAGTGGTGCTGAGGGGCAGTGAAGGTGCTCCAGATAAGTAAGGGAAAGCTTGCTGGTTGACTGTGTGGAAGTTGTCTTTTGAAGATAAAAGGATTACTGAAATAGCTATTGCTGGTTTCTGGGGTTAGAGTTTGTAGTAAGTGTGATGGGATGAATTTGTTACTCCTTAGTGAAGAAAAGAGGAGTCTCGAGGCAGTATTAGGTCACAGACATGTCGTTTTCTTGGACGTGGAAGTCTCTTGGCTAAATTTCAGCAGTAATCGGGAAGAGGGCAGAGAAGTTATCTTGTGTCCTGCTGGATTGATGCCACACCTGCTCTATATATCTGAAAGGTGTAATTACAGCCCAGTATCTGCAGTCTATTCACAGTTCAGCAGGATACGTGAGGACTTTGCTGAAACATAAGAATGTTTGACAAGTACAATGGGAGCCCTAGTGAAGGTGAGAAGTTGACAGGCTAAGAGTGAACAGGGAAAGGGAGTATCTCCCTGCAGAGAAGTAAATGCCAGGGTTTTTAGATTAGCTAACAGAATTCTTTTAGAAGAAACTCTAAAATAGACAAAGTATACAAAAATCTCTAAAATTGTTCTTCTCAAATTGATTCACGTGATTTATTATTGCAAAGCTTTTTACTACTCTTGCACATCTAGCTATATTTCACATGTGAAGCAGTGCCATAAGACTGTATGCAGGACCAAAAATACGGGGTTTTGGTCTGCTGAAAAAACAGACTTATTTTATGCAGGCAGTCTAAAAATGGTGATTTCTCGCTCCTTCATATTCCTAAGAACAGTTCGAAAAGCAAAGAAAGAAAAAGAAAAAGAAGAAAAAAAAAAAAAAAGACAGTAGGGTTATCTAGCTGCTTTATCATAGCAAGCAGCTATGGGTTATGCACTACACTGTACAAAATACAATAGCAGTATTTTTGTGGGTTTAATTCTGGATCTTTCTTTTTTTCCTTGTTTTTATTCTCACACGTACCAGGGCTCAAAAAACAGGTTCAGCTATGATACACCAATTGAAAATGACGTTTTCTATTTTTTGTGCCAGACGATGTTTTTTTAATACACTTCCTTTTAAAATTTAAGTTAAAAGATATATGCCAGTGCTTGAATAGTATTTCTTATTTTTTAAAATCATCATTGTTCTTAATACTTATCAGTTGTCCTGAATATTTGTGTCTGTGTCAGGTACAGTTTTTTACTTTGTCTGGAACACTGTAACAAAGTAATTGCCTAAAGCCCAGTTAAGTTGTTTCTGATCTGAAATATTTGGCCAAATACTTATATTTTCATTCTTGGACCTTTTTTTTGCCAATACCTTGGTTGATATCTTTCATAAGAATTATAAGTTGATTCAAATTGCATACCTTTTCTTCTTATATTACTTTATAAGTAGAGTGTGGTTCTACAGAACAGCACTTCTTGCCTGGCATTGTTGTGTAATTTGGTAGAATAAAATGTTTTCTTAGTATGTTTTGCTGCTGTTGGAAAAATACTAGGATATTTATAATTAATAAATACAGACTCAGCTCAGACATTTATTTTTAAAGCAGAAGACCATACTTTGGAGTATGTTTTCATAGAATATTTGTATTAAAAGAAGTTGCTTGTGTTGATGTGTCTTTTGAGCCAAAAATACACCCTCTGATAAGCATATACAGCTCCCACTGAAAATGAGAATTTTTGCAAGGGGGGAGGAAATCTTTGTGTGATAGATACTACATGTTTTCTAAATTGTATACTTTTACACAGTCCTTAAAAAATGTTTGTAGGTATACAGAACTCTGATTTGATTTTGAGGTCCATCAAATTATGTACCTAAAATAGACTAAAACAGTTCTTTAAAGAAGCACTGAGGGTTGGCATTTTTAATTAAGCTAACTTTCAGCTGGGTAGAAGCTTTCAATAAAGTATTCAGCAGAATGATTTAATCATTACATTTCCTTTGGTATTATAATTATGGAAAAACACATGATGGCTGTGCTACATGTTTGAAACTATTGCAATGACAATGAAAATTACTCCTTTTTGATAAATGGATACTTCCTTCCCATTTTATATTGGTTTTCTGGCTTGATTGATGTTTTGTCTTGTGATGACTAAGATTTGTGCTGTCTGATAAATCATGTACTATAAAGAAATTCAATATATGCTAGATCTTTGGAAATTAATAAGTAACCCTTTTCTTTTCTCCTGCAATGTGTCTCGCTGCAATGTGCATTCCATTCCTCCTCCTTCTGTCTTAACTGTTATCTGCCAGTGCTTGGGTACAGAGATAAATGTTTCACTCATTCAAATTCCAAATCAGCAACTAAGGGAAGAGTCCATCAAGGTACTGTATTCTGTGTCCTGAAAGCACATTCTTTTCTACCATCTCCATAACTACTACAGTATGCTAAAGTGATACTGACAGCCTTGACTCTGCATTAACAAAATTTTGTTTTTTTAGTTCAGTGCTGTTGTGTTTTGTTTTGAGGTGTTTTGGCCACTAAATGTATGATTCAGTGACAGTGATTAGTCACACACTTCACCATGTTATTCATTAGTAATATTACGATCTAATGCAAAGTGATATGTAGAGAAATTTCTGTATGAAAATTTTAAACAGCGGAAATTTAATTCTGCAAAAGAGCATTTAGTATTCCTACTGCTTTAGTAAAATACCTAAGAAATACTGTTACCTAGTCAATGAACTTTATTTCCAAAATTATCGTTAATGTTAGTGAACAGGGAAAAAATCATATCTGCTAAATTATAAAGTCATAATAATATGATATATGCCAAATAATAAAAGCTACATACTGCTAACAAAAAATAAGGCAAAAAAAATTAGAATAGAAATGTAACAGAAATATAATTGTGTCTTTTAATCACTGTTATCCATCACTGGTAAACATGTTCATCTGCATGTATTTAAGGAGTTTTGTTGCTTTTGGTGTCCTACAGGCACTAATGATGGCCTGCAATTGTAAAATGTTAGAAAGTGTGACTGTGTATTTTTGTATATATCATCTTTGGGGACAGTTGTCTGTGTTGGAGCTAGCATTTTTTTCATACCAAATGAAAAAGAAATTATTTCTCTTCATTAAATGCTTGCTGTGATTTCTGCTTGCTAAAGTCTTTATTATTTCATCTGTAGTAGTTCAGATGCAGAACAAAAGTTTATACTAAACATACTACTTTACTGTGTAAGGTATTTTATAAAACTGGCTGTCTTTGAAGTGGAGACTGTTCAGAACTGTTACCAATTCATAAGTTCCTAGCCAACCATTCTCAGTTACTCCTATTTGTTTGCTCACGTCTAAGGCAAGCAGCCAGACAGGCAGACAAGCTAAACTGTACAGACGAGTTCCTGTTGAGGATTATTGCACAGAATTATTCTTTAATAGAAACATAATCCTGCTTCTACAAAACAGAATAAAATTATTTTGCTGGTTGAGCTATCTCAGTGGAATTTTACTGTTATCTGCAACTTTTTTCTTTTATGCAAGAAATGTTAACTATGCATATTACTGGATTTTACTGAAGGGGTTCGAGGGTTTTTTTGGTACTGTATATCTAAATTTCTACTACTACGAGGTATTTCTGGTGCCTCTTTTCAATATCTTTCTTCACAGATTTATGGACAAGAGTCTCTTCTGATAATCTGATTTACTGCATATTGGGTTAAAGAATTTCACACTGCCATTTAAACATCAAATTTAGTTTACTTTGAGGGATTTGATTTTCAAGTAGTGCTATTTATACTCTGAAAATCATGTGCCTTTCACATACCTCACATTAGACACACAAAAACAGTCTCACAAAATAATTGTTATTAACTCAGGCACAAGAAACAGAAAAATATTTACTATTTGTCTTTTCTTTTGCTGGTGCTAAACAGGCCTTGGAAATTTGGTTTATCACCACTTTATCTTATGTTGAAAGCACAAAACTTACTCAAGTGTGATCAGATCAGAGCACGTCTGTGTGCTGTAGGAATTTCCTCCTCTGGAAATGAGAATATAGCTGCATCAGCAAGGCACAATATGCAAACTAAAAATGCTGTTGAGAGGCAGAGGTTATTAGGTTGGTCCAACGCCATTCAAATATTGCTGTGATGCTTTCAGATGCAAGTCCGTGGTTCCAAGTCACATTGCGCTGTTGCAAGCTCATCTTGTTGCTAGCTTTGGGATTTCTGTACTCTGCCCCGCTGCCAGGGTAATGGTGATCTTACTGCCAGATTAAAACTGTAAGACTGTGATCTTCTAGGCAACTACTCACACAACTATACAGTAGTAACATCAGCCAGAATATAGTTGTGAAACACATGATTAAAAAAAATACTTCCTTAAATTCATCTTAATTTCTAATTGTCCATTATACATGGAGAATGAAAAACTAAAATTCATGGCATTCTGCACTTTAATCACAGCATTTCAAGAGTAAATATGGAATACTTTATTCTGAAATATAATATTTGAATTGATCATCCTTATACACATTTTCATTATAATACGATACGGTTGATACTATTACATTGTATCGGGTGAAAGGAACACAAGAATTCTAGGTATCAGAATTTTAAGTGATACTATTTACATTTTTGAAGAAGTTAATTATATAATATTCTTACTAGTTAGACTTCCAAAATAATATGCCTTTGATAAGGAAATGCATCAAATTTTTGTCCCTACTTCTGTAAAGAACACCACTAGCAATTTCATTTCCATATACTTAAATGGACATTAATAACTTGAAAGTTGTGATTCACTTTCATTGTATTACTGATATCATAGCAACCGTTTTCTCTACAATAGAAAGTACTGTGCAGAGCTTGATTAGTATCTTAGGTTAAGTGACACTGCGGTAGAATGCTTTTGACAATTTTTGTTATGGAAATACTTCTTTCCAGTATGTGCTGTTAATTATGTCCTATGAGGGATGCAAATGACATGTTTAAACACTCTACTTTCTAATTTATGTTTTAGCACATGCCTTAATAATTATGATCTCCAGTGCCTCACACAAAGAGGTTTTTAAATATTTTTCGTCTTTATGAAGGTGTATGGGCGAGTCTTCGTTCAAGCAACCGATTTATCAACACTCAGACTCCATTCATTGATGTTGGTGCAAGACTTGCAGGGAAAGATAACACCACTGCCTACAGTAGCAGCACTTTTCTGCAGAGTCAGCTTTTGAGACGGCAAGCAGCCCTCTATATATTTGGAGAAAAATCTCAGTTACGGGTAATGGCAATTTTTTTTCCTAACATAGTTTTTATATGGCTTGAATTGAATAACCCTCATGTTTTTTAAAAACAATAAGTAATATTCTAGATAAGGCAGATGGATACCTCTCCTAAAGGTGTAAACTCTTATGAGGATTATTCTTATACACAGAATAACAATTAATACAGTATAACTCAATGGGGGGTGTGTGTGAAAATCAAGCTCTGTGGTTATATAATACAATAAAGTTAACATAAATAAAATACGAGATTGTCTTAAAGGGCGGTTAAAGATCAGGCTCAAACTCATGGAAGTTCTGTGAGTAGAGCCCTATTTGTCACTTTTGGTCAAGTGCTGATGTGCAGTAGAGCTAAGGCGTACAAAGCAGGGTAACATGACTAGAGGAATGGAACAGCTTCTGTACAAGGTGAGAGTGTTCAAATTGGGAAAGACTTGGCTAGGAAGGAAATACATCGCTCAGCAAGAGAGTATCCAGCAAAGCCTTCATATGCAGAAGTCACCATGTATTCGCTGTCTCAACTGTCTCCCTGCATTAGCTTTGCAGGGAGCGTGGGCCGCGGAGTTTGGCTGTGCTCATTGTGGGATAATGATGAACAACGGGGCTGTAGGCAAATGGAGTGGGGCTGGTGTAGCGGCAGTGGAGCTCGCTGCCCTTGTAGAGGCTGTTCGGAGTTATTCCAAGGGAAGTGCTGGAGGTCTGTATCTGTAAGTTCATGCTTTCAGAGTCACACTTAATTGCACCTAAATACGTACTACTGTACTCTGATTCTGCTGACAACTCATCTAATGTTCAGCTGAGTCGTCATCTCAGTGATTTCTAGTTTGGGAAGCATGAAACAGACTTATTTGGTAAATTAAAGTGCAATTTATTTTTCCTGAGGTGTTGAAATGTGTTATGAAACAAATGGAATGTTGTTAGTCAGGAAAGCAATTGCCAGAAAAGAAAACCTTCATTACTGTGGGCAGCCCTTAAACTCACTTGAAGCCAAACTGATGGGCTAACCCAGAAGGCTGTCCATCCTGATTTGAGTACATGAAGAGGACCGTTATGTCTACGGTTTCATATACCTTATTGGATAGATCTTAATATTTTAGATGCAGTTGTTTAAGAAACAGGTATCCNTTTTTTTTTTTTTTTTTTTTTTTCAGAAAATGTTTGCCGATCATTTTTTTTTAAAATCTCTGCATTCAAATATTGAAAAAATCAGTTGTTTTCTACCTTCTTATTCCAAATGTGAGCATACATGAAATATTATGTATTTTTTGAAATATATAACTTTCAAAAGCATTTGTTGGTAGTAGGAAAATACGTCAGTATTCCAAGTCTTTCTGAAATAAAGTTAATTCAGGAGATGACAGAATCATGCTGTATCAGAATGATGAATCAAAATTCTTCGCCAATGTTGTTTCTATTTTTACTTTTCTTTGTAATTTCAAATGTTCTTTTATATCTTATTTGTGTTTTCCGTTGTATTTCTAAATGATGGTTATATATCAGGTGTTATCAGGTGTTATTTCTTACTCAGTTTTTACTTTGTCTTTTATAATTAGTTTACAAATTCATTTTCCTTTTGGTTTCTTCATTACACATTGGTGCACGGAGTAGTCAACCGTAAAAAAAAAACTGTTTATTTTCCTGCAAAATTTTTTAGTTTTATTGAGTTGGCATTTTCATTTGCTTTTCTGGAGTTCCCAGAAGATTCTTCCCAAAGTTTTCAAACAGTTCTATTCATATCAATTTTTCATCTTAAGTTTTCCTTTATAACTGTAAGCCCCAGGAGTCTCTGGCAAAGGAGACACTTTGATGAAAAGGAATGTAGGGAGAGTAACATAAGAGGAATGATTACATAGAATTAAATTGCCATAATCCAATAGTAACAATTACTCGCATTTTTATTTGTTTGATTTCTTAATGAATGGTAAGTGAAGAGTTCAACCATGCATCTAAAGATATGTAGAAGAAACACCTTTAGTCTGCTCTTTGAAGTGACCTTTTAGACCACTTGGGAAAAATATGGAAGTCATTTAATGTATCAGCAGTCACAAACTAGGTGGAGATAATATGTTAGTGCTTGGTATAGATTAAAGAATTTTGACTATATTAACATACAGGTGTGTATTATTATGCGGAATGTGAAAAGAGCTGACTGTTGGATGTACAAACAACAAGCACTGGACAAAATCAACATGTAATAGTCTGAAGTCCAGTAGGATGTATATAATTTGGAAATTGTTTAAAAATCTATACTTTGAGGATCCTTAATTATGCAGGATTATTTCCTTGCTGGTTTAGATGTTACGGGTTTTTCACTTTTTTTGTTGTTTTGTTTAATAATACAGTTTTGCAGAAGATGAATCATTTCTGGGCATTTCTAAGGAAAAGTGTATTGTGTTAGCAAATGTAAGGATAAAATTACATAGTGATTAAGTGATTGTTTCAAGCCTGCCGTCCTTGATTTGTATCTAGTCTATAAGATCAATTCGACTTCTGTTTTTGTATAGAGAAATCTTGTTGATTTTTGATTGTGAAGTATTTTCATAGCTTTTGTTAGCATCCTGCTAACTTGGAATTTGCTGGCTTTGTAAAAGGCTTGGCAGAGCATGTTGATTCCTCTAAGGACCTGCTTTATTCTGCTAAATATCATGTCACATAAATTGATGATGCAAACAGAAATATATGATATTTTACGGAAACTGTGCTACTTCTCTCAATTGCTTTTATCATACATTCTTACAATTTAGCATTCTAGAAACAAGTTTGGTAGTTGAGCCAAAATATAAACATAAATAAATCTGGGCTTTTACTTTGCTACATTTCACTTGGCCATCCTATGAAGCAGCTTAATGAAGATTATTTGCGGTCCAAGTTTAATTCCACGAAAGAGCAATTTCTGAAGAAAACTGAAAAAGTTTGCTGTGAAGATCTTCAGTGGTGCTTCATATATGAAAATTTTTTTTCCTAATAATGTTCTCCATATTACACTTTTCAGCATAGTTCTTTTTTTTTTCAGTTAGCTAACTTGATCATAGAATTGTTTGGGTTGGAAAGGACCTTAAAGGTCATCTAGTTCCAACCCCCCTGCCATGGGCAGGAACACTTTCCACTAGACCAGGTTGCTCAAGGCCCAGTCCAACCTGGCCTTGAACACTTCCAGGGATGGGGCATCCACAACTTCTCTGGGCAGCCCGTTCCAGTGCCTCTCCAACCTCATAGTGAAAAATTTCTTCCTAATATCTGTTCTAAATCTACCCTCTTTTAGTTTAAAACCAGTACCCCTCATCCTACCACTACACTCCCTGACAGAGTCCCTCCCCAGCTTTCCTGTAGGCCCCCTTTTAGGTACTGGAAAGCTGCTGTATTGATCTCTTAATTCAGTCCTCTTCTCTTACTGCTCATTTTCTAAATGCAGTAAGTAAAACAAAACATGGAGAGTTCTGCTAGGAAAACCTCTTGGAAATTATATCAGGTATTCCCTGACTGCTCTTCTGTGTTGAAGTAGATACTTTAGACAAACAACTGTCTCAATGCGCAGTGACTGCTTAGAGGAGCCAGCTAGTACAGTTTTGGGGGTTCTTTTTGGATTTGGGAGTTACTTTTTTTCTGCTTTATTGAACTACTAGAATCTGCCCTGCACTGTTGATATGTCATCCATACAGTTATTTTAATTTTTATTTATTTATTGTTAATTTGCTATGAAAATCCTAAAGGAAGCACATTATGTTTTATATAAAGAACTCAACAGATTTATCACTCTGCTTTGATTTTTTTACTACTATTATTAGTATTATTATTATTAAAAATATGACTGCCATGCAATACATTCTGCTGTTACAGTAGTAGGTGGGTACTTTATTATGGTACATTTTGCAAGTGTTGTAAGGATTTTTATTATCCTGGGCAGGTGTTTAACTGAACAGATTTTTAATTAGGAATTGAAATATTTAGCAATAAGGCAGGCAAGACACTGAGATTTGATGAGACTGTCAATGAAAAATATGCTTCCTTTTTAAATTACATCTACTGTTGTCCTTTTCACACAGGGATTCAAACTTGATTTTGCTTTGAATTGTGAATTTGTTCCTGTTGAATTCAGTGACATCCGACAGACAAAGGCAAGCTTTAAAAAGCTGATGAGAGCTTGTGTTCCCAGCACTATTCCTACAGATTCTGAAGCAACATTCCTTAAAGCACTTGGGGAGTCAGAGTGGTTCCCGCAGGTAATTTATATGACAGGTACTTCTAATAGTCCATAAGCAGTACTGCTTACACAAAATAAATTTCAGGCTCTTCTGACAGAAAACTATTGTGTTCTAACCAGCTGTTCTTCTTTGTTCACTGTAATTGTTTTGCATACTATCAATTCTGTCATTACATAAGCATGATTATTTTAATACGATTATAACATTTAGAAGTGTGGGCAGCGTTTTTTATAACATAATATATGGTTTATAACATGGAACACATACACAAGTAGAGATGACCATTTTTTCTACCTATATAAATTTATGGGTTTGGTTTTAACTGCTTTTTTATTTTATATATTTTAAAAAAACAGAAAAAAGTATAGAACAATAAATGAGCCCTTTGATTTTAAAACTGATATTCTACTCTTCAGATGTGTTCCCACCCTGAATTTTCGTATGAACAAGTATTTAACAAATAAGCTAGAATCTGTTATCTGTTGTGGGATATGGGGAAGTGTTTGCAGGGTCAAGGGGATTGTGTGTGCGTTAATGTGTTCTCTCTGAATCTGTTCCTTTACTTCCTTATCCCGTATTCTCTTACATAATGATTAACCAAATGAAGGCAAGACTGGAAGTAACTTTGCAAGATACAAATTAAGAAGGATGTGGGAAAGTCAGCTCTTTGTAAATCTAAAACCATCTTAATTATAGGGAATGTTTTTAGAAGTTGCATGTTATGTTTGGAATCCTCTGCTGAACAAATTCTTCTCAAGTGCACTTAATCATAGTAAACAGAATAGATTCTTACGCTGATTTCTTAAGGAGGAAATATATGTGAGTAACACAGTCATTTCAGTAATTATGCATCACAAAATATACTCCTGGTTGAAATGTGCTACAGTGCAAGGAATGGCTTAACCTCTTCCCTTGAGGTGTGATGACTCCTTAGAGAACATAGGACCTGGTCATTGCTGGTCTGGCCACCACTTTGTTCAGGAAGGGGAGAAGTGGGAAGAGCATGAAGACTTGGCTCCCTCATCATGTGAACATTTCCAATCACAGGGTAGTTGAGCAAGCTGATAAGTGTAGATGAATGAACTGAATGTCACTTTGATGAAATAAACATCCCTATTGCAGAACAGAGATCAAAGGGAGATTATAACATTGGGGTTAGTGTCTTTTGGCATATTTGAGAGGAAAACTAACCGTTTATCACTCTTTGCTCAGGACTAGATTGCAATGTCATACACTAGCTGTGTGACATTTAAACCACATTTCTGTGGTTTAAATCATGTTGTATGTGATTTATGTGATAGTTAATTTATGACTGATTTGACGTGAAGGAACACAGATCTGTCATCTTGGAAATATGTTTTTATTGAATTAAGCTTTCCTCTCCAGGTAATAGAAGTTACACAGTATTGATTTTAACACTGTATAGGCTAAATATTTCTCTATAAGGATGTGAATACATAAGAAGAAATTTGAAGTGCTGCCCTATCTTCTGAATACAAATTATAAAAGTAGTATTTTGCATTTTTTTATATTTAATCTGAATAACCAGACTGCGTATCAACTTCTTCATTAAGGACAGCAAAAACCAGCCTTTCTTCTATTCTACTGCCTGAGAAAGTACAGAACAATGAACAAACTGCTTCATTTTAGAAGTGGTGCTCTTCTCAATCTTTTCCGATTAAAAATTGCAGAAGAATTAGTTTTTTCTGTTTTCTAAGTGACTATGTGAATGTTCAGAGAGGTTAAGTGTTTTCCATCACAATTTCCATGGTAATATTCATAGGCTTGGGGTTTTTTTTAAGAGGAAAAAATCAGACTGCCCTAAACAAGGATGAATTTTCTAGGGTTTAACTGTTGTTTGGTTCATCTTTTTTCCTCTTACTTTCTCCAGTTCTTCCAATTTTCTTTTTCCTGAGTCATTTCCCTGTGCCTTCTGTACTTTCTGAACTTTTTTCCTTGCGTACATGATCTTAGATGTCTTTTGCCATCTTTTGTTTATTTGTTTTCCTATATTGCTTTCTCCCTTCTTTCAGGCTTTCATCTTTCCTGCTGCTGCTATTGGTTGGATTGTGTTCAGTGCTCTTGCAAAGAGCAGTTTCATTCTACTGTAAAAAACTGAATTGCTTACATGTTGTCTATTATGTTGTTTACCACAAACGTTGTCATAGTATGACAAAAATGATAGGAACATCATATAGATTTTCCTTTTAGTAATAACAATGTGAAGTCTCATAGTAAGGTAAAATTGCTCAAATTCACCTAAATTTTTTAAACTGCTTATACCTATCACGTTTGAATCAGTCTCGTTCAAGTCAATAACCCTTAGAAATTAACTAACCTTGCCTGCTTAAGAAATTTTAGTATCACTGCATAATGAATATTAGAATGCAAATAATTCGTTGTGTCCTCTTTCCATAAGTTTTAGCAAGTCTGCCCAACAGCAAAGTATAAGGAACAGTGTTTAATCTATTTCAACTATTTTCAGATTTTAGAAATAGGATTTTTCTGGGTTTGCTTTTAGGTGGTGGTGGTGGTATTATTATTATCATCATCAGTTTCCGCCTTCCATGAGCTTAAGCATTGGAAATAGTATCTTGTGAATATCTTACATTGGTTCTCCCATCAAAGTACTTAGTGAATTTATGGAACCTTAACATTTCACAGGAAATTATTTTAGTGTTAAGCCCAGGATGGAATTTCTCTACAATAAATCTGTCAACTGTCTTGTTCCCGTTCTCCTTTTTATGACAGCTATTTTATTACAGTACTCATTGGTTTTAATAGTTAAAGTTCCTATCTTCAAATCTTTGCTTTGTTTTGTTGTAGCTCAGATGAAAATCTTGAGACTGTTACATTTTATAGCTTTCTGAGCTGTTGCATCAATGCATTTCTCTGTGCTATATGTAGATTTCAGAATTCATATTTTAATATTAAATATGAAAAGATTCTATATTGATAATATCAAGAAATGTATCTTATACTTGATATGTTATTTATTTGTAATACTTTATAGCTTCACAGGATAATGCAATTGGGTGTGATCATCTCTGAGCTCCTGGAAAATGGTTCTTCTGTTATGGTTTGTTTGGAAGATGGCTGGGATATTACTGCACAAGTAAGCTGCTATTAACACCTCAAAATAGCTAAATATTAAGAAAAAACACCAGGCAATAATTTTTTTGCACAAGTGACTGATAATTTGGTATAACATTAATAAATTCGTCTTGTGGCAGCAGAGAAGAAACGAGAATGCATGAATCCTTGCATTCATTTGCAATTCACACCATGAAAGAGTTCCTTAAAATTAATTTGTTCCAAAGGTCCCAATGGACTTCTAGTTCTAAAGCTTACATATAAGATCTACATTCCTGTACCTGACCATTTGTAAGAATGAAAGCTGAAAGTTGCCACAACAGATCATTTATCTTTGTGAACGTCGTGCACTTTAAACACAGGAGAGAAGGAGAGGAATTCTTTCTCTTGCCATTCACTTTCCATAAATGAAGTTAGGAGACCACACACAGGGAGAAAATTAAATTTGTGCCAAAGTGACTGTAACACCTGCTGCAAAGATGGATCACCAGAACAGATAACTTTGTGAAACAAACTATAAATTAGGTGAATGAAGACCTGCTGCCTCATTTAATGAATGCATTGTGTCCCATGTGGTTGCTTCATAGTTCAGAAGATAAACACAGGTATCAATAATTCTAGTAAAGTAAAAACTTCATGTGCAGCCAGCATCCTGATACCAGGTAAACAAACCCACTAAAGAATGTTAACATAATTATTGGAATCATTGTCAAACAGTGAAGGATAGAGAAGGGGACATACGTAGCTGGAAGTGAAAGAAGTCTATGCTGCATTTTAAAGTCTCCTGAGATTCTGTCTATAAAAACAGGCTGAAGTTGGTTGCTGAGCACCATAGCATGGCAACACTGCAGAAACTCTGAACTCACCCTCAGGACCAATTCTTTAACACTTTCTTTGCTGAGGTCGCCGATACTATTTTATAAATGTTTATTATCCTTATTTTATTAATTGAAGTGGTTTTATTTCAAATATAATTTAAATGTGGTAAGCATTACAATGACTTCCAAAGTCTATAGTTGCTCAGGTTTGGCTTTTACAGGTATTGTGAAGTCTCAGTTTAATTGAAGCTTCTTCATGTGAGATATTATTTGGTTTGTTTTATAAAAATACTTAATGCACGTAGTAAAATACTTATAATTGAGTTTATATGAAGGGTTTTGTTTCCTTGAACTATAAACAGATTATGGAATATTTATATTCATTGACTAAAGTGTTCTCCTAACTTCTGTCACTCTTAACACAGTATATCCTGTCTTGTCATCTAGGTAGTATCTCTGGTGCAGTTACTCAGTGATCCCTTCTATAGGACACTTGAAGGCTTCCGAATGCTGGTGGAAAAAGAATGGCTCTCTTTTGGTCATAAATTCAGTCAGCGTAGTAACCTGACTCTCAATTGTCAGGGTAGTGGATTTGCTCCTGTTTTCTTACAGTTCTTAGACTGTGTGCATCAGGTAAGTCCCTCTCTATCTAGTTCCAGCGTACAAGAAGAATTCATAAATAAGTGTGTAGATGCCACTATTTCAGATGTTATAGGTAATGGTTTGAGAGAAGACTAGTAACCTCCTTCTGTAGGTTTTATTAAGGTGAATAGATTTCACCTCAAGAAGAACTGGAATGGTTGCCTAGAGATGCCTACCCATCCACATAAAACAGCCTAAGAGGGATGGTTGGCGTTACGGATCTTTTAAGATCATTTGTGCCAAGATTTCAAGTAGAAGTTTCTTAAGCTTAAAACTGGCTTTTGGCAGTCTGGAGTATCTTTATTCAAAAGAAGAAATTGATTGATTGTTAGTACAGTGACTGAACAGTTTTTAATTCCTTGTGCTTGATGATGAACTTTGAAGCAAAGTTTGAAGTGAAGTCCACAGACTAAATAACTTGCTAAACCAATGAAAAACAATCTTTAGATATCTATGGGAGACTGATAATGAATGTGCTTATAAGAAAATGAGTAAAGACTTACTGAAGAACATGGTGCAGAAAATAAAATTTTATTTTTATCCCAACGTTAAACACCAACAGCCATCATTATTGCTGTCTTGCAAGTTAATAAATCATATACTTGGAATTTGGTTCAATTCCTACAGCATTCCCCATTAGAAAGCCTTAGAAGTATTTGTCACGTCTCCTGTTTCATCAATCTGTTTCCCAAAGGCTGTCTGTGGTCCTCAGATTAATCTTTACTTGAAATGGGGAGAATCAGTAGTGCATTTTTCATTCAAACAAGCTAGTCTGCCCCATTGTGACACCAACTATTCCTTAAAATAGCTTAAGTTTAGTGCTTCCTTTCTGAAGTAGAAAAAATAAATTCTTGGTTGGAATGTCTACAACAGCACAGAATAGCCTTGTCTTCCAGTACTGAAACCTGTCTGCTTGGTGATTCATTCAATTCTGTGTGTAAATCGTTTGTCTGGTGCTGTATTCTCTGATGTCACACGTCTTCCCCAAGCTTTAAGGAACTGACTGGATAACACTGTCTATTAGTAGAACAGAGTAAACCTACATTTGATTTCAAGCAGTAGTGTAATTTTGAAGTGAATCTGTCCAGCATCTCCCCTTACCATTTGTTGATGCTGTTTTAGTGCCTGTGTACTAGATTTTTCTTGGAAGAATTTAACCCAGAAGTTCTGCTTTGGGTACGTACCAAATGCTCACCAGCTCTTAAAAGGATCTGAACCACTGATTCATCACTTAGCTTAAAACCGCGGGGGTCGTCAATGTACAATGGGGTCATCAATTCAACTGGACTAAATCTAGTCCAAAGTGAAACAACAAATAGGTAGTATAGCTGCAGGGACCGCAGCACCAGCTGCTTCAGTCTGTCTGCTTCTTTTGCTCTGAATTACTTGCTAATGTAGACATAGCCTACATCCTGTTTCTGGCCCTGGAAACACTTTGTTCCAGTTTTACTGTAATAAATCTTAGAAAGTTGGCATAAAGAAAAGCAAGGAAATTATCCATGCATACCTGTGCAGTATTTTTTTCTCAAGTCCAGAGATCACACAAACTTTGGAAGCAAATGGGGTATCCAGAACAAAGATAAAAATTAAATTCAAGGATTTTGGTTTATTGTCATAAAATAGAATGTACCATGTTTTCTTCATGGCAAAATTCTTGGGTTTTCTTTAGTTAGGTTTAACACAATCTGCAGTTCTAAGAACATGGAATAATGGATTATAATCATCCTGGCTTTAAAAGTTAGGGTGAAATGTAAAGTGGGATAATTCCCTGCTGTTAACAACTGTCAGGTATGATTTTGCCTCGAGCTGCATGCAAGGTGCCTAAAATATTTCTACTATACATGTGAATGTGTCAAGGAAATTGAAAAACATTGCCTTTGTAATTCATCTCACGTAGCAGCTTTGGTGCATGTCACTAGGTATGTGATTCTTCTCTAAGACGCAATATAAAGTATACGAGTTATTAACAGATACGTTTTACAGAAAGGTCTGTATTTTCTGGTTTTTGGTCTTTAGCTATGTCCACATGCCCTGGCTCCCGCTATATCAGCAGAGAGATTACCTCCTGCAGGCCATCTGGAGCTATTCATCACTTCTCCTCTGGTGGAGGTACCACCCTTCCAGTCTGTTAGCTAAGGGGTTCATGTGAACCTGCCTGCCTTTTCCAATTAAAGTGGTAGAAAAAAATTGGTAGAAAAGACCATCATATTTTGATGGGGTGTGGATTTAGAAGCAGTTCAGCAGGTCAATCTGAAGGAGGCAGTAACTTCTCATAAGGAAAGACAGGGCTATCTAGGGGTTTCTTTTCAGCCAGTGTTATCTTCAGCTGCGAAAGGGCACATGGGCATACGGCTTTACTGCATAATCAGTGTAATACAGATAATATGGATTTGTCTGTTATTAGAAAAAATCTTTAAGCGTAATGACTTACAATCCTGTTTAGAGTGCAACTCTGAGTAAGTTTTCTAGAAATAGGCTGACAAAGATTAGTCTTCTAACTCGTGATGGCATAATATTGACTTACCAAATTCTAACAGTATGGCTGGGAACTCTAGGGACTAGTCCCCTCTAGGGACTTTTGAAGTCAAATTAATAGTTGAAATTTACTATGAAAAATAAATTTACTAAATATTTATACTTGAACATTTCTGTTAAGTTTCATTGGTTTCTGTGCAGCTTGACAACTACAGAATCCAACTAGACTGCAACTTGACTCTGAAGTGTAATATATTATGATCAGCTTTAAAAAGTTGCCCATTCACTGGAAATAAACATTTGGTCCTTTCAAAATATTTTTAACCATTACAGTCTCAAGATACTAGGGGCAGTAAGAAAGTCACCATAGAGCCAGTATGTGCACTAAATGTCATGGGTTAAACTAAAGATACAGAGAAAACAAATGAAGCAGTGATTCCTAAATTAGAACTGCATCATCTTGTAAAAAGTCATTGTTTATGCCAATATCTCCAGGTGTCAGCTGAATTATTAATGCGAAATCATTCTTTCACAATAGCAGCATCTGGCAGATTCTCTGCTTCTAAGAAGACTGAGTTTATGAAAGTGATGTCAGTGCCGGAAACTGTTCTTATTTTTCTTCTGTATCTATTTGGTAATTTATTAAATGTAATTAAACCGGAATGATTTTCTAGAACTGACTTCTTTTAAGCTCAATAAGGAGCTCTGTTACAGCACTCTGTGTAAGAGGAGGTGAGTGTGCTACTCCCATGGTAGGATGTATTCAGTTATTCCAGTGTTTGCAGGAGTAGCCTCTTAGTGATTACTAGCACAGGACATTCTGGAGTACTGTATTTCTTATTTAAACTAAGTAAATATCAATACATAATGGGATTACAAAGCCAAAATGTGTTGGAAAACTAAGGAAGGCTGATAGAAGTGTAGGATTATTAAATACATTTAGGAGATATTTAAGTTTATTGGGAACATGGTGATTTGAAAAAGAATTCTAAAATACTGAGTTTCTCTAATCATAATATTAGAAACACCTATTGGTTTACTCAGGTTTTAAATACTCACATATTATGGAGATTAAATGATGCAGTTGTAATTTTCAAAGATACCCTGTTCCTCTAGACTTATCTTTCTAGGTGGTATGTGTTGAAATCATATAACAGTATATAAACAAGTATATAACAAGTATAAAACATTGCTTTTAATTTATATGTAAATTTTGAGTATATCCCTTAAAATTAATGAATTAACTGAAATGGCACCAAAGAGTTATCAGAGAGAAACCAGCTATATTTCACTTCAACTTAAGTGATTATGTTGCCTACAATAATAAAAATCTCTCTTCTATGTTTAATTGCTTGAATGAATACAAGTATTTTCTCCTATGTTAAATTTCTAATTTATCACTTCTGATGTTGGAGCTGTATTTTATCAAGAGCTTTTTTTCCCTGATAGCTCAGCCATGTTTTAAATCTTGCTGATTAAACTGCAGCTAAACAAATCATCAATAACAGTAATCGCTTCACCTCACTGTGGTATCTTACCAGAAAAAATATTTTCTTTTTTATAAAAGGAGAACTAAAAAGTTACTTTGTCTATGAAGCTGAACTTTTGAATTTGTTATAGAAAAAATTTTGCTTAGCTTTATTCTTACAAAACTGCAGGAATGTAGTCATTTGTCAGGGGAGAAGTAGGGATAAAGTAAGTGTGCATATATTGACCTGAGATATCTTAAAGTATCTTAGCATTTTAAATGCCAAGTCACAAGCTAATATTGAGATATGATACCAATAAATTCTCTGACTGAAATGCTGTGTATGTGTTCATAGGTCCTTTCAAGGCATTTTCCTATCACTGTTTTATAACTTTTTAACTTTTTAAACACTTTTTTATAACTGAGGATAACAATTTAAGATGTTACATTGTTTTTACTGTTTTAAAAGAATAATGGCAAGACACCTCCTCAGTATGTTTTTCATTTTTTTTCGCACTGTAATATTTTGGTGCATATTTTGAAAAGGAAGAAATATGTGTAGGCTAGCAAGTACTTCAGAATTATCTGTTTCAGTAATGGCAGATGGAATATCATTTGCAGCATTATCTCTGTACATATCTGCTACGTTGGGCTCTGAGCAATAGTAAGAAGTTGGCTACAAAACCTTCCAATTAAAGTTTGATTTCCAGCTACAGGAAATCTACAGGAGTAGCATCTTTGCCTATAAAGTTACATGGTGTCTCCTGAGTAATCATAAAAGATTTATATCCAGTTTGATTACTTGAAGAATACTGGGATTTGTACAGAGTAGAATACTGCTTATTATATAGTAGACCCTATCTGCACAGAAACATTTTGGCGACGTTGATTAATTAGATATAAAATATTTTTAGACAAAACGTAGGATTTGTGCGTACAGAGAAGACAGCTGCCTATGGATGTATTTGTTAGCATTCACAGGGGAATTATTTTGCTGTCATATTTCACATTTTTAGTTATTACATATCTATTTGTATTATTCCTCAATATCCCTTTTTTTTTTTTTTTAGGTTCATAACCAATACCCAACAGAGTTTGAGTTCAATCAATATTATCTGAAGTTTCTGGCTTTTCATCACATATCAAATCGATTTAAAACATTTCTACTGGATTCAGACTATGAAAGACTAGAGCATGGTATGCGTGATGTTGGTTTATTACATATTGGTTTTGTAGTTGTCAACGTTTTTCTCGTCAGTATTTGGTCTACAAAAATTTGCATAGTTTGAGCTGGTCCAGTAATTGCATGGTGATGATGTAATGAATTCCATTTCAGGAATATAAAGAAAAATGGAGGTGTAGAACATGCCGAATTTTCTGAATTAATAATTCCTGAGCCGTGCCACTGATGAGACTAAGGGAAAGTGGAAGAAATTAGTGCTATGTCTCAGCGGTTTTGGGCAATTTGTCCACATGGTTTAGTTTCCCCTACTAAATACCTTATTTGAACAGAAACAATGTCCTCGAGAATCCTTCAGAGTGCATGAGGTTTCAGGAAAGGAAAACCTTTCCATCTATCACTTCTTTCTCTTGCATTCTCTTCAGTGTTTTTCTTCATTTATATTTCCTTTTTACTTCATCCGTCGTGTGCAACCTTACTGGTTCCAAGGCCTTATCTACCCTTAGAACCCTCTTAATAAGACTTCACAACCACAGTTGAGGCTGTTCTTGGGACTTGTTCACTAAGCAAAACACTTAAGTGCTCTGAATTTCACTGCTTTGTGCGGTGTTTCTCATGGCATATGGTCAATTTAAATGCTTTCCTTCAAAACTGTAGTAACTGTGGAACAGATTAAGCTTGAGCAACCATTTTATGTCAACCAAAAAAAAAAAAGTTAATTTCCATTATTTACCTTCATTTGAACAAAAGCAAGGAGATGGAGTCAGCGACCTCCTATGGTTCCTTCCAAGCTGGATTGTTACATGGTTCTATAAATTGGTGGGGGGGTGGGTGTGTTTATTTAGGATAGTTTGCTTTAAGATACCATTTAATGCAATATAGCACAAATCTATGGCTAACTTCATTACACTAGCCTGATTTGTTTTCCCTGAAATGAGTTAGCAAGTAGTTTCAGGTGCAGCTGGGCCAGCAAATTGGACGAGCTGGTCTCTTCAGGTGGTGGGGGCAGTACCAGTTAGCATGGCTTGGTGATCTGCTGAGTCAGCGTAGCTGCAAGCAGAAGGGGACATTCATAAATACGCTCAAGTATTTCAGTAGATTTCAGAACGGGTTTATAAATGCAACACTACTGACTATTTTTTCATACAAAATTGATATTTTAGAGATTATGATAGAGTGGCAGTTGCAAAGCACAGCAGTTGTTTCAGCAAATACAATCTCTTCTTGCGATAGCATTTGGTAGTAGATCATACTATACATTTACTCAGTGAAATTCCTTTTGGCTATGCTTTAGTGTTTGTTAGATATTATCATAAAGATATCTTTTTACTGCTATTATTTTCCCTAGGGACGTTGTTCGAAGATAAAGGAGATAAACATGCCAAAAAAGGAATTTGTATTTGGGAATGTATTGAAAAGATGCACAAAAGGAGTCCTGTTTTCTTCAATTACCTCTATGCCCCTGCTGAAATAGAGGTATGATTAAAAAAAAAAAAAAAAGGTGTTTTGTTCTTCTGAGTGATTCCTTGAGTACATTTTGGTATCTTAATTGTTCTCAACTGAATTAAGCATTCGGCGGACAAAGTTGACCCACCTTGATTGGTCGGAGTAGTGTCTCACAGGCTTATATTCTCAGTCATCTTAGTTATGGAAATGTCATTTAAAAGGTCAAATTCTGGAACATGTATTTATGCATCCTGCTGAGGTAAATAAGGATCTTTGTTTGATTTCATTTAATTATATGAATTATAAAAATGATCTTGACATTTGCACAGATTGTTTAAAAAAAATACATACTACAAACCATAGTTATGGGGAAATGAACTTATAGTCATAATGGGGTATGTTTCATAATGATCTGATTAAATCATAGTATTTGTGTCACTGTCTCATATGATATTGTATGTCCACTAGATTGGACTGTGTCTTGAATAATTTTATAAAATTCACAATACACTCACCATTATAGAACTGCAATAGCCAAGGAAGAAGCAGTCAAGATGTCTCAGGAACTGCAAGAAAAGGGTGCTGTTCTTACTGTAGTTGTGGAGACAAGGCTGTTTTAAGATGTTCCTGCCATCCACTGCCCACACATGTTAATTCCTGTGCTGCTCTCTCCTGTTTTGTCAGTGAGCTTCAACCTGATAAACCATTCTATGATTTGTTTGCATGTCTGTCTACTGCTGGTGACCACAAAACATAATGCCAGGACAGTCTCCGCTGTCTTGGAGGCCATGGCACCACTGGTATTTTTGTTGGTGTTTCTTGGTTTTCTTTTTTGCTTAAGTAGTTTCACCACATTGTATCTTAGGATACATAGCAGCTTGCACTCAGATCTGCTATATAAACTGACCTCATTTAAACACAAGGAAAAAAAATATTATTTTCTTTAAGGTATTTTCAGTTTGCATCACATCACTATTGCAGTCAACAGTGCAGCCCCCTTCAACCCATGCACATGCACAACACACAAATACTTATACTCAACCAATAAAGTGGTGGTGCAAGGCGGAGGAGGGAGAAAACAAGAGGGTGACATTCAGTGGATAGTACTTCAGCTGTCTTTGTTTTAGAGAAACGTCTGTTTTTTCTGTAGAACCATCATTGTGATGAATTTGGAGCTTGATGGGCTGCTTGTTCACTGTATGCTTTATCCATTTTGCTGTAAGCAGTAGCCTCATGAGTAAGCAATCAGGAGTAGCTTTCGGTATTTTGATACTGTTTTCTTTCTCTTTTTAGAAGAAACTATTTTCCTCATGTGAAATGATGTCATAGTAGCAGAATTAGTCATAATAGCAGAATTAGTCATTATGACTGAGCATCACTTTTCAGACTTTAAAATTGCCTGTTCACCTGAGGCAGTAATTTCCTTCAAGCAAGGTGCAAGCAAACTGAAAGTCTTACCTTATCTTATATAAGAACAAAAACAAACAAAAATTTTTAATCCAAATTATTTGTTTTAAACTACTCTGAAAGATCTACAGTCCCTGTTTGCCTACCTCATATTACTGTGGTTTTCCCAAGTGGCATGTCCACCTACATTATACAGCCTGTCTCCTATCTCTGATGGTAGAGAGTCTTGGATTTTCTGTAGAGAAAAACTGAAGGGTGATTGCTATCAAGTGCCTTTTGTATCTTTATCAGGACATACAAAGACTGTCAGGGTACCAGCTGCATATGCTGAATTGGAGTTCTTGAGGCACCTGGTTTAGTAGAAGGATAGAAATGAGCATTATATTCCCAATGCTAGGATTAGCTTTAGGTTTTGATCTGACTCGGCCAAGATCTTGCTGTGGAAGTTACCAAACTGCAGCACTACTCACCTGGTGCAATATTCTGTTCAATTTAGAATAATCTAAAAATAGAAATGATGTATTGTAAGTCTGACTTCCTTTCTGTCATTATAATAAAACTTTGTTTCAAATAGGCACTGAAACCAAATGTAAATATGTCCAGCCTCAAAAAGTGGGACTATTATGTAGAAGAGATTTTGGCTACAGGTCCTTCCTATGATTGGACCATGGTAACTGCAAAATGCAGCGTTTCAGAGGAAACTGACCAAACGGATGGTTCACTCTCTCAGACTAAGAGGAAAATAGTATGGCCATGTTATGATGATGTTAAAAAAATACAGCCTGATGCCATCAGCAGCCTTTTAACTGTAAGTACGTGTGTTACACAGAACAATAAGTTCTCTTATGCTCATGAAATTCATAGTTGCTTTTTATTTAAGTTACTGCCTTATGGATATACTGTTATTGAAAGGATCGTGATAGATGTCAAAACAGGTATTTAGTAAAACTGACTGGTTGATCTTGAGAATTGATGGTTGGTCTGGGAATCAATCAGGCTTCCTGCAAAGCTTATTCATTCTGAATAAACACTTTTCTGGCAGTACACTTTAATAGTAGTTAATAACCATGAGAAAGCCAGTCATGCATTCATTTTTTTCAGTCTTTTTTAGATAATAAGGTAGGTAGCATAATAAATTTCTACGTTGCCTTTTATAAGAAATGCTGGAACTGTTGTTTTAATTTGGGCAAATGTTGAATCTAGATGTTATGTCCTCTTTCAATTAAGCGTGTGGTAAAATGACAAAGACCCAGACTTCTAGACAGATGAGAAAACAGATTCTGACACTTGTTGATTTTTAACAAGTGGGAGGCAGATACACAAACATAAACTGTACATCTTGGCCCAAATTTCTCAAAAAAGCTTTCCATGATTGCTCTTAGTTTACTCATGTTTACTAGGACCAAACTTGTAAACTTAGGTTCTTCAGAAAATTTTGGTACTTGAAACAGATGCTTGATTTTGGCTTTTTCTTGTTTGGGTTCATGTAGGCTGGTTAGGTTGTGTGCTTTCTTCATTAGAAGATGACAAGGGATCCCATTATCATGATAATTGTTGTAGTTATTCAGAATGATTTAACATCTGTATTTTCTTAAATGTTTGTTGTTTGATTATAATTAACAGTCCTAATATTTTTATTATAATTTTAATTGACAGCACAGGAAGACAACGGCATTTTTCACTTCCTGGAGCTATTGTTTCAAGCCACATGCATATTCAGATAAACATCACTATATACAGTTTTTTATTTTGAAAACTATTTGCAGACTTCACCTTATATTAAAGCTGAGGTTCTGGAGCCTAATATTGGAAATTTGGGATGTGCTGTGGGTTCCCAAACTCCCCCAAATCAAAGATGATTTTTAGCAACGTCTTAAGGCAGGAAGCTTCTGAATAGATTTGAGTCCTTGAGGACAGACTTGCTTTTGCTAGAGATTTAGCTTTATTCTGACACATTCCTCAAATTTTTTTTGGTCCCTTCCTTCCAATCATAATTGATCCAACATAGGATCAATGCCCAATTAAAAAAAATAATAAAATAATCACTTGTAAAACTGCCCTTCCCTCAAAATAAGATAGCTAGAACTTCTCATGGCTTATAATTTCACAAATGCAAAGAAAGAGCAGTCTCTCAGCAGGGGTCCTGTCTGGGATTCTTTAGCACAAAAACAGAGAGCTTTCATATCAGGTAACTAGAGGCCAGAAGTACATCAGGAATATAGCAACAATGTTCTGCATTTCTTCCTGGGGTAGATGCCAAACTATCCATATCCACAACTGTGAGAAACTGCCATATAACAGGGAAATTAGCCATATTATATTCCAAAGATATGTGGGTCAGGTTTTATAGAGTTTAAATGTTATTTGTGAATTAGATTATAGTAATAAAAGATAGCAATGGAGAGGAACATTTGGAAAACTTTGAAGAGGTTGTATAAAGGTTACAAAAATATTCTTCTAAGTTTAAAAAGCAAAGTGAACTTTCTTTTAAAACAAGTTGTTAATTTAGGGCTATTGCTGATGTACGAGAAAGACTTCTCTTTAATCATAAATCCATTGAGAATGTGTTGGTATCCAAAAAATGTTTGAACTGAGACCGTGTTTAGCAATGGTAAATTATTAGGGAAGATTGATTCTCCCTTAGTTTATAATGATAAGCCAGAATTTGTTCTAAAGATATTTTTCAATTGAAAACTAGATAGTGCTCTTCAGGATGTAAAGCTGAAACAGAAGTTATTGAATGTCTTAATTCAGACTTTTCCTTGGTAGAATGTGGTGCTCCTTTATTAAGGGCAAAAGGTGTCATTTTTTAGCCTTAAATGTTCTAATGTGTTTTGGGTACATAACAATCCACGTCTGACCAGATGTGTGCTCTATGGTTTCCCTAAATCCTTAGGTTTATGGGTTTTAGAAAGTTAACCAGTCTGCACATTTCATTCATTTAGTTCTAAATTAAGCCTTGTAGAGGTTGCAGATAATAAAATGTGTTTTAAAATACAGATTTCTGTATAAAGCTTCTCAGTTCACTTCTACCACATCAGAGGTAGCCAACAAACATGAGCTAGGTTGTTCAAATCTTAAATTCTCAAAAGTGTACTTTAGAGACATAAATGTTCAAAAGTAGATTCAAACAGAGGTGTCCCTCTAAGACCATTTTTTGATGGCCTTTCTGCATGATAGAAATCGGAAACAAGGTACCAATAGTAAAAGTAGCTACCCATCCACTTTTGAAAGAAAATTAAAGGTGATTGTGAAACAGCAGACCTATGCTTCAATTTTCTCTTTCAGAGATTAGTTGAAAATAGTTTTAAAATCATGTCCCCATTTAAAAAAAGGTAGATTTCTCCACAAAACTCGAAAACAGCTCGCTTGACAGGAACTTTGTCGTTCCTGCTGCCTTTTTTTTTTTGTAAGCACTTGCTTTCCTTGCTTGTAAAATTCAGTGAGATACCAAGAGCTATGTCTTCAGTACCAGCTAAAGTTCTGGGTTAAATGTTTCCCTTAAAGTCTAGCTCTTCAAATGATCCTTTGATGTGAGTATGTTGTGATACATTATACATGAGCTAACTTATCTGAGTGACGTTCAACAAAGGGAATTGCAAAGTCCTGCACCTGGGGAGGAGCAGCCCCATGCACCAGCATATGCTGGGGGTGCCCAGCTGGAAAACAGCTTCGCAGAAAGGGCCTTGTGTGTCCTGGGGAACAGCAAGCTGACTGCGATCCAACAACGTGCCCTTGCAGCAATGACAGATAATGGTATCCTGGGTTGGATTAGGAGTGTTGCCTGCAGGTTGAGGAAGGTGATCCTTTCCCTCTGTTCAGCCCTGCTAAGGCCAAACCTGGAGTACTATGCCCAGTTCTGGTCTCCCTGGTACAGGGGATGGGGCTACTGGAGAGAGTCCAGCAAATGGCCGCAAAGATGATTAAGGGACTAGAGCGTCTCTCATAGGAGGAAAGGTTGAGAGAGTTGGTTGGGACTGTTTAGCCTGCGAAAGAGAAGGCTTGGGGGAATTTTATCAATGTATACAGATATCTGAAGAGAAGGTGGAAAGAAGATGGAGCTAAGCTCTTTTCAGTGGTGCCCAGTGACAGGACCAAAGGCAGTGGGCAAAAACTGAAATGCAGGATGTTCCATCTGAACATCAGGAAACACTTTTTTACTGTAAGGGTGAGTGAGCGCTGGCACGGGTTGCGCAGAGAGGTTGCGGAGTCTCCATCCTTGGAGATACTCAAAAGCATCTGGAGACAGTCCTGGGCAACTTGGCTCTAAGTGGCCCTGCTTCAGCCAGGGGGGTTAGACCAGATGACCTCCAGAGGTCACTTCCAACCTCAACCATTCTGTGATATATGCCTGCTTACTGGTTGTATTATAGGTAGTAATCTACCAATATTTCAGTGAAAATGCAAGTCAAATCCTTGAGGGCAGACACATCTACACCGTGTCCCACTACTTTGCTAATGTTCCTAAGAAGGTATTCAGTCCCCATGATTCATTGGGAGTGGCTCAGATTCTGGTACTCTTAAGAATTGTGAGAGATTAACCTATGTGTCCTATTCTTACAAATAAGCAGTTACATCACTTAATATTACATGGTGATTGCTCAGAGAGAGGTTGGCAAACTCAAAGATGCCACTTCAGGATGCCAGTCACCCAAATTAACTCTACCATAAATATACGCCGTAAAGAACTAAAGCTACATAAGGGGTCAATGAATAACCAGCAAAACAATAAAAATATGTGCCAAAAAGGCTGATCTGTCAAAGTGAACCCTGAACCAAAAAGGTTTATTCCAAGTATTGAAGAACTAGTCATGTACAACTTGTTGCACACACAACTCCGAACACTTGACAGAGGCAGAAATTCAGTCACGTTCATACACATTCAACATCTTTCCATGTGTAGTCAAAGTCTCAGAAGCCTTCAAGCCCAAGGGTTGAAGAGAAAATACTGACAAGGGAGGACTTCCAAAACAGGGTGCTCTGTCACAGTCAAGACAGTTCAGTAGCATTGGACTTTGTCCAGGTTGTTTTGTGTGTGCACAAACACACTGTGGTATGAAGGAGGTGATCAGTCTCTGCAATACTGGAGTGTCTGCAGAGTTAACTCCTGGCTGTACCATTCAAATATTACAAAGCAGATTACTTAGCAGATACATTTTTTGAAAGATACAGTAGTGCTAATTGCTTTTGATTACTTATTTCAGGAAATGGATATTTAAACAATTGTATTTGTTATAACCTTTCTTTTTATACGTATTGACTACTTCTCCCGTAAGTCTAGGCAACAGGAGATGAACCAGAAAGGTAAACTTAAGGAATTTTTCTTTCAAGGAAATGCAGCTATTCATAGTCCATTCCACACATGGAAGGAAAAAAAATCTGACATTTTTAGTAAAATTTAAAACTGAAAGGGCAAGAGTAAATCTTAGTGATTTATTGCCATGTAGGTTTTTTACATGGGGTTTATTAAAGGAGAATTTATTCCTAACTTTTCAAGTTATATATAGGAGATTGTTGAAAGTTTTTCATTTTAAGTTCTGGAAGCACTACTCATCGTGGAGCCAAAAAAGAAGGAATGTGACCCAGTTGCTAAGTAACAAGTTTCGGTTACTTCCAGATTCTGCAGAGAAAGACTTGTACTCAGAAGTCGAGACTAGGGCAGAAAGAGAATGATCACATTAAAACCTGACTAACTTGTAGCACCAAAGAGCTTGTATTCTTTTTGCAGCACTTTGGAAAACCTTTTGCTTAAAAAGTCTGTGGTAAATTGATTCAGTTGTACATATCACATCAGGAAGCATTTTACACTCAGCACTTTGAATGAGGAGCAGGTAATCTACAGAAGCCTTTAGTCTGGCTTGTGTTCACCATTCCTTATTTTTGTGTCTACCTACGAAGATACTCCAAACAAAACTATTCTGGTTTAATTTCTTGGAAGGAGGAGCATGCCATAATATTTAATGTATATGTGGCTTTCAACTACCTTCAGTATTTAAAACTTCCAGTTTGATTCTTGCTGTTAAGTCAGATTTCTTATATTTAGTTTTACTTTTGAGTTTTCTAATTTAGCTTCAGCAAAGAAGGGTTTGTAGAAATGTTTTGTTCCTCTTACACTGTCAAAGACTGGCTTTTTTATTTTCACTTCAGAGTTCAAAATTTAGTTCAGGAGTTAATTTCCTGGTCAAAATATTTTCTTACCTTAAAAATACAGTCATTTTCTTTAAGTCTTTCAGTCAATAACAATTTCTTGAAGCAATCGTCATTCTAAAAGACCAATAGCAGTTGGAGAATATTATGAAATCTACTTTGTTTGGTATAGTAGAAGTAAAGAGGCAGAAATTTACTGTCTCTCCTTTTAGTTCGCTTTTATATAGCATGGGAATTCTCTGTCCTATGGCAATTTTTTGTTCCATCATCCATTCTTAATTGGATTTGCAAAATTGAGGGTTTAATTTGATTTCATTAAGAATCAGATTTACATAAAAATATAGTTGTTGAAAGTAAGCATATAGAAAGGAAGCATGGCAAGGAATATGGACCACACATCAACGTAGTGACAAATGTATTGGTGAATGTACACAAGTAAATGTAAACTAATGAAATTGCCTCTTTACTTAACTTTGCATGCACTATCTTATTAACGGGAAATAACCCTAACTTGAGGTTATCAACATAGGTCATATTCCCAAGTTCCACAACAAGAACATGTTGTTACAGTTTGGCATCCAAATTGAATAAATCTTTCTGTTTCGTTTCCTTCTTTTATTACAGCTTTGTATCACATTTTATAAACCAGGGTAAATGTTAATATTGGCAACGTACAATATTGGTGTCACAGCGCAGAATTTGTTCTTTGTAAATATTTTTATAAAATATAGCCTATCCTTATCATTGTCATGTTTCTGTTATGGCAATTGGTGTTGAATTTTGCATGTTCAGGAGAACTGGCAAAGAACTGAAAGCACAATGGCTGCTCCAACCTGTGACACCCAAGAAGAATGATGTGGCTGATGCTGTACTTGGTTGCCTTTGACTCCTGATTCTGGTTGATTTTGGTTTATAGCTGGTTTGACAGAGGTTTTTGTACTTTGCTGGGCAACATGGCCTAAAAGTTCCCTGTGTAAAAATATTGACTAGAAAATGGTTGTATAAAAGTGATTGCCAGGAGCTGATCAGTTAGAAATGTTTATCCTTAAGAAAACCCCTGTTATTTGTTTCAGGAAATCGAAAGATTGGAAAGTAAATTAAATCAGAGCCCAGAAAGGTGGCAGCTTTTGTGGGAAAGGGTCAAAATGAATCTAAAGGATGACACCAGACAAGACAATGTAAGTAGTAAAAGAGCTCATCCAACACAATAATTCTATTCCTGCTATATAGGCTACCTGGGGCACTGACAAAATCACTGTATTTCTTGGAGTAAAATACTGCTTTTGAAAAACAGAATATGTTGTTCTAACCCATGATACTGGCTCTGTGTTGCTGCATGTAGGAAAAATATATTGATACTTGTGGTATTTATCTAATTGCTTTTCCAGAGTAGATCACAGAATACAGACAAAATGAGCATGAGCATTTTACTAATACACAAATATATGACTTTATATATTTAAAAGATTCTTGAAGTACAAAAAAACTCAGTTCCTGAAGGTAGCCAAAAGGACATCACAGAGTTTCAGAGATGAATAAAGATATTTCCATGTCTAAATGGAATTTTGGAATTGTAGATTCTAGAAAAGGTTTTGCTTGTTTCCAACTCTTGAATGGAGTAAAAAGAATAGTTGACAATATAGATATTTTCTAAGTCAAAGGCTGCCTCTTTGCTATCTACATGCATTAGGAAGAATGTTAGATACTATTTTTTGTGAGCTTTCCCTATAAACTTGGCACAGTGAATTACCAGCTCAAGACTGTACCCTAATTCTTCAGCTTCATGTGCTTGTTCAAATTTGCCAGCCTCCATGCAATGGTTAGTTCACAGCACTACTTTGTTATTTGTCCTTTGCCGTCAGGGAAGCAATATGCTTTATGTCTATCCAAGTCATTCAAGTTCACTTTATACTCTAGATGAATTCAAGATGAAAAAAAAATTTATCCTAGCAAACAGGGAATCTTTTTATTGAACTGGAAGCAGAAAATAAATTGCAAGTATAAATATACCTGATAGCAGTCTCCTGTCCGAGCTGTTATTTAAGGATTCTCAGATAAATATAATAGCTTAGGGTTAACCCCCAAAACTGTATCTGTAGGATTTAGATTAAGACCAAATTCAGGATCCCTCTTGTTCTAGGTTATTGAGATTCTACTAAAGTTATTTGGATCTATAAAGTAGCTCTTGGAAAATGCACTCTTCGTCCTTCCCTCCCTTCCCTCCTTTCCTTGCCTTCCTTCCCTATGAAATTAGGGAAATACAGTGTATCCAAAATCTCACTAGTTCTAGATGCTTCTGAGGGAACCATTGTTCAAGAATATGTCACTGGAATATACATGACTTTTCTGAAATACTGATTTCTCACACTATGTGAACCCTTCTGCTTAACTTCCCTCTGACTTCTTTTCTGAGGCAGCACTGACTTGTATTATGATGATTTTTTTTTGGCCTGATAATAATTCACAACTTACGTGTTGTACCACGTATTATCAGTAAAATGTTGAGACAGTCTCACAATGCAAGACATACTGCATTACCTTTTTTCTTTTACTTTCATCTTTTTTAGCTCCGGAGACTTCCTTCTGGCTCCTCAGGGATGATGTCAGCTAATCTACATTCCTATCAAAAGAGGTCTTTGCTGGAAATACCTGACAGTGGGCTGGGTGAGGAACAGAGTACAAGCATCCCTCCCTCTAATGGAGTAGACAGAAGAACAACTACGCTATACAATCATTTCACATCAAAGAATGATGAAAATAGGTAAACCAAATAATTGCAGAGTATTTATGAACCGCATATTAGCTTGGTACAAGTCTCTGCCTTAGGGGAAAATAAAATTTCATATGTACAGAATGCTTTGTGACTACTTTTTTCCTTCTTTGGGGTTTTGATTACATTTAGTTGTTTTGATGGATGGGCCTCTATCTCCTAGCAGTGTCTTTCAGTCTTCCCCTTTATATGCACAAGCAAATTGTAGCTGCACATTTAATGCATCCAAAGTACTGAAACGGTGTTTATCTGTGTACCACAGTTACCAATAACTAAACTATTGGTTTAAAATCGATTTCTTTTACTGCAGTAAAAGAAGTGTTTGAATATGTATGTAGTCAATTTGGGGCTTTCGTGTATCACCAGTGTTCATATTACGGAATCATGTGCTATTTGTATTTTCTGTACCTTTCAGATCTTTTGAAGGTACGCTATACAAAAGAGGAGCTTTGCTAAAAGGTTGGAAACCTCGCTGGTTTGTGCTGGATGTGACAAAACACCAGGTAAAACCTTTTCAGATAATGGATTTTTTTTTATGACTATTTTGCTGCTTTTTTATTTACTGGGTTTGTATAGATTGATTTTACAAATAATACTAATAATGATTATTTTCAGAGACGACGTGTGTGTTACGTCATTATAGACCATGTATCTATGTTTATCTTGTGTGTCTTGTAGCTGATACAGCATTCAGAATAGACAAAGATTTTTTAGTATTTTGATTTTTTTAAAACAGTGATAACTGTTTAGCATATAATTGTAAAAGACTTCTTGGACTGGAAGTCATGCATGATTGTTTGGGCTCAAACATTTTTTGCCCGCTTCATACCTCAGGATAAAAAAGCCAGATAGCATAACTTGTCCTTTAATATGACCTCTTTCGTTTCCAAAAGAACTAAAAACTCTTTCTGAGCTAGAGTGTGAAAAACTTTTGAAGGTGTTTCCCACAGTGCGATTGGGATGCTGAGAGCTAATGTGGTAACTGATAGCAAGTTTAATTCAGCCATTCCTGTTGAAACTGTAGTAGTTATTGTATGCTCAGTGTGTATTTTACAGCCTTTTTGTTCCCCAAGCACTTTGCCATGAGCGTTTTCCTTTGCAAATGAAAGGGCATTATATATTCTGGAAAATCACAATCTGAATTGCTTCAGCAGAAAAACCCATTTACCTCACTTGACTTTTTAGTGCTTTTCTGTAACCTGTATTTGAGAAAGAATCTCTGTTTGAAAGTCTTTTCAAATACGGAGAACAGGATCACAGATCGCTCTGAAATGAGTTTGAATTTTGTAAATGACTTAAAATGAGTTAAAATTTCATCTCAGATTTGTATTTCTAAAAGTCCTGAAATGCCAAGTTCCTGATTGAACAATAATTTCAGGTGCCATATATACGAGTATTTTAGTTTAGTCTTAGTGACATACATCTAGTAGCAAAATTATTCATAAATATTCCGATAAATCATTGTACAGCAAGGAGTACTGAAAACAGAGATCTGTTGGTCTAGACATTTTGCCCAATTTACATTGTATGATGGAATTCTGCAGTGGAAATTTGTGGTCTCATGTACTTTAAATAATATCGGGTCATCAGGCAGTAATCTTCATTGAGCCAAATATTCCACACAGTGTGGGTTGGAACCTCTGAGACTCATGTATGCTTTTCTTTAGAAATATTAATTTATTGTAATCAATACACTTTAAAAGATGTAATATAGATAAAGACAGTCATTTTTTAAAATGCTAATTGAGGATTTCTAGATTAATGTGGTAAAATACCAACAAATGTGTTGATTGTAATTATTCTTCCTGATATACAGGACAAAAGGTTCATTTTGCAGAAGAAAAAAATACTTTCTCGTTTTTTGTACAACCAAATAGTCTCCTGAGTATCGTAGGTGCAGGAGTAATACAGGTTAATTTTAGTTGGAATCCTGTTGTTTGACCTTTGCTATGAAGGTTTGCTTTACTATTTTGCATTGGGGGTTTTTGTTTGTTTGTTTGTTGGAGTTTGGGGTTGGTTTTGTTTTCTGGTTTTTTTTTTGAAAAGCAAGTATTGGATTTTCTCTTCTGGAATTTGTTTGCATATTGAAACTCAGTTTACAGAGTGGTTAACGTTCGTATCAAAGTATCTTTGCAAGGAGAAAAAAAATGCAAGCTTCATTCAACCACTAAGTGCAGTATAGGAAAATGTGAGTCTTCTATGTAGTTTATAATTATCTAAAATTATACTTAAATTTTGGCTGATCATTTTAAATTCTTGAAATATAAAGAATAAGCGTTCTGTTAACTCTTTGATGAAGTAAAGCTTTTGTGTTAGTTTCAATATAACAAACAGTGAAGACATGGTGTCTGTTAGAAAAACTGATAAGGAATGCTGACCCTTAAAGACTAAGTTCTGCTTTCATCCTTCGCTCATCCTCTGCCCAGAAGCAATGCATGACTATTTGAAGCTTCTCTGCTCTGAAACTCTGTTGACAAAATGCTCCACCCCCAACTCCCTGTCCGGACAGGAGCGGATGGTGGAGACTTTGTATTACCCAGAGATGTCAAATACAGGACTGGCCAGTTAAGGGCTATCACCAGTCCCACCATTTTGTATATACCAAACCTATGTTTTCTGTCAGTTGTGTCTTAGAAATTTCCTGTGTCTGATGTCCTCAGGTCTTAATAATATTGGTGCCTCCCACCCTTACCCCTCCATTCCCCCAAGTTGTATCCAGGAAAGGGAGGAAGTGAAAGGTCCATCTAAATAGCATATTTGGGTATTTTTTTCTCTTCTGGTCAAGCTGCGATACTATGATTCTGGTGAGGATACGAGCTGTAAGGGACACATAGACCTTGCAGAAGTCGAAACTGTGATTCCTGCTTCTCCAACAATTGGAGCCCCAAAACATGCAAGTGAAAAAGCATTTTTTGATGTAAGTATATCTGGTCTTTACTTGATCGTTATGTGAAAATTTATTTTCTTGGTATGTTTAACCTACTACTGTCAGTCCTGCTGGAAGGTGTGAGCTGGGAAGGAGCTGTCATGCCAACTCAAAACAAAAAGTTTTAACACAGCTGGCATCTGACCCTCACTCTCAACAGCAGAAGTTCAAAAAATGTTACATTCAGGCCCAATGAGTACATTGAGTATTACAGTTTAAAGTTTACAAGTTTTTTCTGCCTTGTGTGTTGACTTGCCTGTCTTCATGTTCTTACTTTTCTTTTGCAGCTGAAGACAAATAAACGTGTATATAATTTTTGTGCCCAAGATGCACAGAGTGCTCAACAATGGATGGATAGGATCCAGAGCTGCATTTCAGATGCTTAGAAAGGAAAAATGTTCCATAATAAAGACACATTAAAAGCACCTCTTCCTGTAAGAAGCCAAGTTCTGAAATGTTGCTGACAGACAACCAGCCTTCCTTATGTTTCAGCCATAAAAGTTCATAACATGCTAAAGTTCCTTTTCTGTTTAATGATTATAACCACTATAACTGCTATTTTTTTCTGCAGGGAGGACTTTGAAAAAATAATAATCCATTTATCCTGACTTTCTACTTTCTTCTGTACAATTTCTAGCTATAAAAGTGGGCTGTATTTGCACTATCATCTAACCCTGGTTTTCTCTTTCTGTTAGGAAACCTGTCCAAAGGAAGCTGTAGAAATTTTCCCTCCAACAGAAAGTGTATTTTCACTTTATTTATATTTTTAAGCAGAATGTTCTTACTTCCAAGTTAGTCACAAATAAGAGGGAACATGTCTACAATTCCTAAAAATAAATAAATAACTGAAGCTTGTGAGTCCAGTGACATATATATCAGGTTGCCAATGTTTATAGAGAGTAGATATTTTAAAGACCAAAAAGTGAAATTGCCCAATACCAGACTTTCAAGTGTCTTCTCAGTGTGCAGGTCATTCTCTAATCTTGTGCTCTGCTGAGTGCTTCTGCAATGTTGTTACGAAATTTCAAATTCTAAGGATTATCTGAAGATCATAGCACTTTTATTTTAGATTCTGTTTGCAATTACAATGGGATAAATGAAAGAAAACTGGCCGATGCTATCCAGGAGAAACGGAAAACAACAAGCTAGGAATTCAGTAGAAGAAAGATCTCTTATGTGTGAGTTGTATATGTTAATTTATATGCTGTTCTGCTCGCTGTAAAATAAAAAATAACAAACATGATAATGCACTAAACAAAGAAGCAAGCACTTGCACTGAAATCTTTAAAATGCAGACATTTTGCAGGACAGAGGTAAGTTATTTATAGCAGAACAATACTAGGTAGTTAACAGCATTTACAGATATTATGTACATAATCAGGTTTGATGTGTCGTGATTTGATACTTTTTAAACATTTTTGCACATGAATTGGAAGACTGTTTATAGATTTTTACATTTGATAAAATTGTGTTTGTTCAGCTTAAAATCCTGGTGAAACATTTTTAATAGCCCCGAATTAGTAGGAATTTTACAGTCTACAAATAGTGATGACATGAGTAGAATATGTAGGTAATTAAGCCATTGTTTTTATTTTGAAATGTTAATATGTTAAATAGCACACTAATATTACAAAAGGTTTGTATATATGATTCACTATTTCTCCTTTTTCCAGACATTCTGCTTGTAATTTAATGTCAGCCTAACCGAACTGACTATACTTACCAGATTTTTCAGTTATGAAATTGTTTGTGTTTTTTTTAATAACTAATGTATTTTGTCAGAAAGGAACATAAATTTCTCACCACACACAATACGAAATGCAGCTGTTTTTAATGCATTTGCAATTTCAAAACAAAAATATGAAGGATTTTTCTAGCATTTTTCAATTGACAAATTTCCACCTGTGACAATGGTGTTTGCACATTTGTATTTTTCTTTGTATATGAAGTACTTTTATATGTACTTTGTAAAATACTGATCCTGTTCTTAGGTTATATGAAAATATACATACCACTGCTTATTTTGTAACTAGTTAATTTTAACTCTTGTATGTTATGTGATATATGTATGCTAACCATCTTGTAATAAATACACTTCTTAAGGAAAAGTAAAACCTTTCCTTTTACTGTAAAAGAGAAAAAAGCAAGACCCACATGTTGAAATATTTCCACGGGCACAAGACAAATCCTTATTTACTCTGTATTAAGAATAGTGGGTGTATTAAAAACTATGTGGTCTTTTGTATACTTGTAAATATTCTTACATAAAAGTTGCACTTGAGCATCCTTAATTCAAACACGTGTCAACAGTAACACTAAAGACTAAAGAAATCAGAATTTAAAGCAAAATTATCGTTCTAACAAGTCTCAATGTATAGCCTTTACTAAAAGGCTAACCACATAAGAAGTTCATACTAAGTCATTGAATAATGATGTTAAATATTAAAAAAAAAAAATAATTCTATATGGTATCACAACATAAATTGACTGCATATTTTCACCCTGAAATGTATCTCACTCATTTATATCACCTTATGCAAAAATTATCTAGTTCATAAGAAATAAAACAGAAAAAATGACAAGGTCTTACTTGAGAACATGCATCTAAATTGAATTACTGAGCATAGTGTTGGGATAGCAGAGTTAAAATGGAAAGGGAATGTGTGATGGAGGTAGGGGACCTGTGACAATTCTTGGATGTTGTGATGCTTAGAAGATAAGATTTGCATATTGAGCTTGGCATGGATGGTAATGTTGCCTTAAATGTTGATCTCAACTTTTAGTGTCTGTATTGATGGAAAATGGACTTGAGCAACTTAACTTAAAGATATCAAAATAAAAGCTGAAATGGTATGTGATGTTTGTGGTGTTTATATAAGGAATATACAAAGGAATGGTAGGCATAGGCTCTTGGTGTGAAGACACAAAGTTTGCAGTGTCTCTTGAGGGTCTCTTCTATTCAGAATGAAGATTCAGAGACTTAGAGAAAATGTGGAGAAGTTAGCATAGCATAAGCTACAGGGTTTGTCAGTGTGTTTGAGTTGTGGCAGCAGAAGTAGAGAATTAGGAGCAGAGAATTTGCTTGGGAAAAATTCTGTGTACAAAGGGATCCATCTTCATGTTCTGTGAAAATTTTCCAGGAAAAGGAACCCATCCAGGAGTTGGGGATGAGGTAAACGTGTGCTCCCTCAGGTGTGTCATATCGCTATTCCCATACTGTGTATCATAACATTCCTACTGTCAAAGAGTATTATCAGAGAAGAAAATTGCTTGCCTTTCTCTGCGTTGAGTAACAAAATGCCTGCATAATAGGTGACAGGATAAACTGAGTTTAAGTTTTGAAGTGTTGTTACTGGTATATTATATTAGCAATTTCTCTTTCCCATCTAATATACAATTATTTTCTATAAAAGTCCTTACTTTTGATGGAACTTTAGAATTAGTATACTAAATAATAAAATACTTAGCATGCCACATGTGTGGGTCACTGGTTATGTAATAATACACAAACAGCTAACAGACCCAGGAACAAATGTTCAAAATTTTGTATCACATCCCACACACTTTATTTGTATCTGATATTTTGTGGATTGCAGACATAACAAAAATGTGGTGATCTTGTCCAAATACTGTCATTTTGCCTTTTCATCCTGTAATATTCTTGGAGTATGTCTAAGTGGCTGCACCACATTTCTCATTTTTCATATTTGTGATCATCCAAATATTTTGTCTGTTCATGATTATCCTGTGGTTGCTTTGGGGAGTCAGAAAACTGAAATGAATCTACCAGTTCCCCAGTTATTCTAAAGGTCATGCTGAGTATCACTGTTGCACCTACTTTCTGGGGTTTTGTCTGTATTCGATCAATTTCTTACCAAATTTTGGCTACTTTGCAAGCCAAGGAAAGTATTAGAATCCACATTCTCATTTAGGAAATTTTCGTCTTTGAGTTTTTTCACATACAACTTTTTCTTAATTGACTGTCAAATAAGGATGCTACAAGTTCACCATTGTTTCCTCTCTTTACTTACTAGTCCCAGCTAGCCTCTCAAAGGAATGGATTACTAATACAAATACTGTTGATAAGAATTGGGTTTGTGTTTTTGTTTGCATAATACAAACTCCAAAGATGAATTTTGCCTGGTTTTATTTTTCTGCTGTAGAATTTTCCTTCTAATCTGATATGACTTTTCACCTAAAAGGACTCTTCAATTCTTTAATTCACTACTCCTTAAGACCGTAAGAGCAAATCAGTGAAGTGTAATGAACTATGCCTACCATCTTTATTCACAATCACACTGCAGTAATTAAAACCCAGATACTAACTTCCCTTCTTACCACTGACAGTTTTGAGAGTTTCTCCTTCATCACAAGACTGCCCATCAAGAGCTGAAAGGACTGAACGCTGATGTCATTCCTGGTTTAGCAAGCAACTATGAAATAAACACAGCTTTTAATGAGTTGAAATTGTCATAACGCTCACCTGAGTCAGTCCTGAGGAGACAGAGAGTCTTTCTTAAACTGATATTTGGTTTCATATGTGGACTCCATATATTACTCCTAGAAAGTTCTTAAAACTCAATCTTGGAACAAAAGGTAAAAGCTACGTTTTAAAGGCAGGCTCTCCAATATAATTTATTTGTTTATGCTTTGATCCCTATGCAGAGCCTACAAACCAGGAGATGTGCTAGTGGCAGCTGAATTATAATTCCAGATTGCTAGTCATATCTAGCCAAAATACTGTCTGTCTTATCTTCTTCACAGTGGCCTAATCTCTACTTCACTGAAATATTGCTTGTTGTCAACATCCAGTGGGAAATTACTTTTTTGTCCAGTTTCGGGTAGCACCATATAGTTCAAGATTCCTCCATTCTCTTCAAATTTTGCTCACATGGCAGAATTTGGACATTTATGAATAGGAAATGTTGCTTGATTGTAGCAAGTTTACTGTTGCTGTTGTCCATTGCCTACTCTTTGGTAAAGATCTTTTGTTTGTCTGTCTTCTAGGAGATTCATAGAAAGCCTATACTTTTATCTGTAAAATAGGCAATAATAGAAGATGGAAATAGTTAGGCTAAAAGGACCACGCTATTATCCTGGAAGGAAGTACAAAGGTAGCAGTTGTTTCAGGTATTGAATGGTGCTTCTTTCTGCCCCTCCCCCCCACCCCAACCTGAGGCATAGTTTTGGTTTATTTTAATATTTGTTTATTGATTACTTATTTATCAATGTATATTGACAAAAAAAAACAATGAATTATTAATTTAAAATATTAATTAATTTCACAGTTTAACTCAGTAAGGATTCTTATGTTTCAAACCCACTCAGCCTGTCACTGAACAGGACCTCCAAAACTTGTGGTGTCCCTTTGTGTTAAAAGTCTCCATTAATTGTCCAAAATTTATACTAGGTACAACATCCCTGTTTAATGATGGACAGATGAGACTGCTTTGAGTTTAACACCCAGGAAGAGTGTTCTGTGCCAATGCTTTCTCAACACAGAGCAATTACCAGGTAGCTCAAGAAACGAGCGTCACACTGACAGCACTGAGGGCTTTGCCAGGTTACACTGGCTATTGGCCGTCTTCATTAGGAGTGCTGCTCAGTTCAAACTTCTGTTCACATCAAGACCTCCAGTAAGTTCAAAATTACAGCTTCATAAAATTGTGTATAATTATAAATTAAGCTCAATATAGTAAGCTATAGTACAGGTAAAAGCACTCTCATGTTTAAATACTTACATGTTCAGGTTTTGCGTATGTTGCATTGGTTTTGTGCCACCACAATAGTGAAGATTTTTATTTTTATTTCTGCTGTGCTCAGATGATCACTAGCAAATATTTAAATACAGTAGTTGAAGCAAATGCTTACAGTCATTTTAAAATCAAAAATACTTACATTTTTTAGTATAAAGCATTCAAATCTTTGTAGAGTTTCATGCAGGCAAATGATATAGGATTGGAATATAAAAAAAAAAAAACATTGGAGACAGGTGACACAACTACCATTGAATTTTGATGAAGTTGGACATCCTGCTTCCCTGAGATGCCTGTAAGATATTTTTCTTTATGATATTCTTTTTAAATTTTCAATGAACTTTTATTTAAAATATCCAGCTTGCTCCTAGTGCCTCCTGAATTAGTGTGTCAGTAATTCATGTATTTGCTTTAAAGTGAAATGAAATTAAGTTAAAAAAAGTCGTCTGCTTTCCTTACTTGACTCAAAACAACGCAAAAAAAAAAAAAAAGTCAAAAGTCAAGTCAGAGTTAATTTGGCTTCTTTCACTTCAGGCTTCTGACTCAAAGGAAAGCTTGCAGTAAGTCTCCTGTTCTGGTATGAGTATGCAGCAATGCCTGAAAACCTGGGAAATATCCCATCAAGTGATAATGAGCAAGAGCCAGGAATAAATTGAGGAGTTGGTTGTGGTATGTAGAATCGTGTCATTGACCACTGTGTGTATTATGTACATTAGCAGTGCCAGGACAGGCTATAGGTCATATTACAATCTCAGAAAGTATTATACTGTTGCTACAGCAATCAGACATCTGTTTTTAACCCTAAAATATCTGAGCTTTGTATCCTCTTCTTTCTGCAGAAATAGTTTTCTGAGACTTTGTCTCTTTAGTGACACAAATTTCTGTAGAGAAAATAATTTTTAAGATACACTCATTTTTATCAATTATTATTTCAGTTGTTAAAACCACACAGCTGACCCCACAGTGGCATATGTGACAAGTTTCTCAGCCTAGGAATAAAAACCAAACATGTAGCTATTTCCTGTGATACTGAATGTTTTGGTTCAAAGAATACTGCACACAGATTTTTGTCATGTGGGCAGATTTTCCATTTTCGCTATCAAAACTAAATATTGCTGTCAATAAGGTCGTGTGTACCCTAGCAACTTGCTATGGATTACCACAATTTTTTTTAGCTGTTGTCAGAAAGGCCTCGGTTTAAAAACATTTCTCCCCTGTCCTAGGTCACTGTATGCATGTTGCCTTATGATATTCAAATATTTCCTGACAACACAGTTCTGGGCAATTTTTCCACTTTTTCTTTTCTCAGACTTGTTCACTATTTCACAGTGAAAAAATATGCATATTTAAATTGTTATAAATTCAATTAACGTAATACTTGAGATAAGGACAGCTTTCCTTATTTGATGATGGTATCTCAAGACAACTTGATAACTTTATTTGAAAAATTAGTATATGCAAGCAAAACAGAGATACTTCAGTTTATCTTGGGATTCCAGCCCATTGATTTCTATTAATTTTCATTATCAGTCTGAGTTACAGGAAAGTGTAGTGAGGCCTTCAGTGATTCTTGAAATTACAAGTGACTGTATTGCTGCTCTCCTTGGTGTATATTAGAAGTTAGGATTTTAGATGAACCTTTGTATATATTTTCTTCTCACCAAGCGAGGATGAACAGAAATTATGAAGGCTATGAACATCAAAAAGTAGAGAGATGCAGGGGAAAAGCAAGACCTGCCAGTAGTTAGTGCCTGACACAGCAGTAAGTTGATGTTAGTGTAAAGCAGAGATCAAAATAGCACATGCAAACAGCATAGTGCATATTCATCTATTGGACAGGTGGTCAAAGAATTAGAAAGGAAAAAGGCAGTTATCTGTGAGAGAGTGGAGTGTCGGAAAGCTCATACTGCAAATGGGAAGAATTGCAGGTGAGCAGGTGGTGGAACTGGATCCCATACACCCACATCTCCAGTAGCAAAGGAAGACTTCTGATCTGCTTTGCTTTGCTTTCCTCTGAGCAGTTGTGTTACCTGTTCATCAAAATCTCCCTTTATCCTCGTGTCACTCCCTATTTTGTGGGTTTGACCTTTGCTTGTCTGATTATGTCTAAATTTAGATGAGAAATTTTTGAGAAGCAGAGATGATCAGTGTTAACTTGTTCCCTAGAGGTGCCTAGAATACTTGCAGGTGCTGTGATATAATTAAAGCCAAAAGGGAAAGAGTCTTTGTTTTTCAAAGCGCTCTGAAAATAGTGGCTAATTCAAGTTGTACATCTATATTTTGGAATTTTGAGGGGTAGGGGAACAGGGTTAGTGATGGAGCTTGGTCTGCCGTAAGGGATAATGGGCCAGTTCATAAAACTGGATCTGAGCCTGGATTTCAAACACTCTCAGCATTTGACATGTGATTATCGCTCTTTGGAATTAGATTTAACAGCACTGAGGAAAGAGGTTAATGTGAAGCCAACATCAAGTATGCTGAACTCTGGTCATTGAAAATACCATTGCTAATATTACTATAAGTGTATTTCCAGTAGAACATCACAGCTTTGTTTATCAAACACAGACTTAGCCAAATTATTATCAGCTGCTGGAGATGGGTACAAAGGATGCACTGTCAAGTCTCTACTTTAATTTCCAAATTTGGCCATTCTTTCCATGACATAACATACTTATCTGTTACATGGATATTCTCAAATGTGGAATAATTAGTAATAGAGAATTTTATCCACATAGTAGAATATGGATGCCTTTGCTTAATGTTTGTTGCTTTAATCAAAACAATTAGTTACAAATTTTCTTGCACTTTCTTCAGTGTAGCTGGGCATGAACTACTGTCAGAGACAGCACAGAAGGCAAAATGGACCAGTGGGCTGACCAAAAATTGCTAATACACTGCTAGGTCTTATTACTAGCATAATCATTGCTAATATTATTTTGCACTATTATGTAATCATTATTATTTCCTGTAATGAGGGAATTCCTAGTGGTTTGAAACACCACCAGCACACCTAAAACAAAATCTCCTGTGCGTATACTGAATGTTTTTCAACCAGAAACCATGCAGCAAACGTGCCTGTTCCATTTTATGTGCGTAGGGAGGAAGCGAAACACAGAAGTGACATGCCAGTAAAAGTGGGCCCAAATATCACTCATTGGTGCTAATAAATACTTGAGGAAAATAATGCTACTTAGAACTATTACCTCTGCTCCTCTTAAAGTAACTTGGTAGGTAACATAACCACTTAATTTTTGGTAGACTGCTAATACATGGTTAAAACAAACCTGAGCTTTTGCTGCGTTAAGTAAAGCGGTTCCTTTTAAAGACACAAGAACAGTGACACTGTGCACTAGACACTGTAAGAAGAAATAGTCACAGAGCCATTGAAAAAGATGACACTATGCAGGATTTCTTGCAAAATCAGAAACGATCATTATCAAACTCAGGTTTGCAAGGCTTAAAGAGAATGGGAGAGGAAAGAGAAACCTGTAGTCCTTTTCTGAGAACAATCATGGATATTAGTTACAAAAAGAGATGTGTACTTAGGAAACAAAGCCTCATACTGGCCAACATCTGAATTATTCACTGCTGGATTAAAAAAATAAATGCTAATAAGGTACAAAATACTTCTTTTCTTGAATTAAGAGTGTTATCCTGAAATTTCTATATAAAATACAAAATCCAGTGCTTTATGAGAGGGCATGTACAAATAAAACAAGTGCATAATAAGAAATTATAAAGTAGACCCTGAAAGTGCCTTGTTACACAAGGTGGCACGAGATGAGGAGCAGAGGGAGAGAGGAGCGAGCTGATCTAGAGTTGGCAGGACAGCAGCCAGGCAAATGGAGAAAACAGGAAATTATTTTTTACATACAAATCTGGAAAAAGGCTGCCATGTTGCTTGGTGCTGTATAGGCTAGCAGAGAGAAGAAGGAAAGACTGAAAATCTCAAGCCCAGGGTGGACAGAAATGGCAGGCTGCATTTTTATCTAGGGTGGTTGTGTTTGAATGGTGTTGCAGTAGCATGGCAACCTTTTCTTCTGAAGGAAAAGACCGAGGACAAACTCTGAGGTGGAAAAACGTGTGTGTCTTGCATTAATTTTACCATTTTAGTAGATGTAATTTAAATTAATACTTGGTTACTCCAAAAGGGAAAAAGAGGATTGTCACGAGGACAACAGATTATTAAAGCCCTTGCCAGAAACATGTTCTGGGTGCCTGAAATGACAGCTTGTGCACCAGAGGAGCTGCTCTGGGTTGGTGGCCCAGAACAACTGAACATGGGCAACGCAATACAAATGCTTGGAAATGGTTAATCAGCATGAAAGTGTCTGCAGCTGCAAATGGCTCTGCTCACCTGAGGGCAAGGGCTGGCTGCTGCCTGTGTCTGCCAGCAGTGGGGAGGAGGGGGGCTGCTAGTCTCCACAAACACAGGTCTTAAACTAAAATCCTTAAAAAAGGATGGGCCTTAAACTGAAGAGAAACAGGATTAATGCACCCTGAAACACACTCCTCGTGGCAAATGGGGTTTACTCCTACTCATCCTGGGTGCCCTCTCAGAAGAGCAAGGGGTCCTGGGCCCAGGTGTGCCTCCTGCACAGCCCAGCTGGGGCAGCAGGCCCTGACAAGGGGCACCTGTGCCTGTATCTGGGCAGGTGTCCTGGTTTGAGGACACCTCAGCAGGGCTGTGCTGGGCAGAGAAGGAACGGCAGCCATGGCCATGCCCATGACTCTGCCTTTGTTCCTGCCTGGGTAGATGAAAGGTGATGGACTCTGGCGAGAGTGGCCCTCAGTACCTACAGGAAAGGTGAGGTGGTGGGGCTGAGCTCAGTTGCCAGAACTCCTTTTTATTAGGGGAGAGAGAAGAAAAAAACAAAAAAACCTACTCCCCAGGATCTCCTCAGCTGGGTGTGAGGCGGAAAACCTGTTTGGGGACTGTGACCCTTGAGGCATCTGCACCCTGACTGAGCCGCCATGTTGCCAGAGCGTGTGGGGTGTAACCCGGTGCTCCAAACATGATTTTGCCCAAGGAGGTTCCAAAAGGTAAGTGGGGGACATACAGGGTTTGGAGGGCAGTGTTGGATGTTTTGATATGATGATGTAATTCCAAGAATTATTGTCCTTTAGAAACTGCTAAAACCTGAAGGGCTTTTGAACAGTAATAGTTCAGTGTGCAGCAGTCTTTTAGCGTGGTATTTCTGAAATATGGTGTTGCTGTGCTTGAGGGTGTGTTCTGTGCTGGATGGCTTGTCTGCAGCCTGTGTTGGGAAGTTACTCAGATGTCTTTTGTGTCAAAGACCTGAAATGGAGGAATTCCCTGGTGATTTTTGTGTGTTCCATTTAGCATGTCGCCTTCATCTTCCTTCATAGGGAGCTCTGAAGTATGTGGTGTGAGACTCAAATGCTGTGATCCAGGTGATGAACTCAGCCCTGAGAAGGGAAGTTTCTACTTACTATTCAAATAGTTGTTCTAAGACCAGCTGCAAGACTTGGTGGTTAGTATTTGAGATCTGTTTCATTGTTCTCTCACAGGAATTTTTATGTGGGTTTGTTAAAGAAGCGTGTGGATACTGCATCCTGCTTGAGCTGTTCTCTGTCAACTTTGGGGTAAATTCAAAGGTGTTTTCCCTTCCTCGAGCTTTTCAAAGTCCTAGCAAAAAGTGCTAATATGCTATAGAAATAAAAGCAAGCCAAAAGGTGGCTGCAGCTGTTGTTTACTACGTTATTACACATTTTGATTCCATATGTGCCTCTGTGGAAAAGAAGTGCTTCAGAATAACCAAATAAACAACAAATTGGAGAAAATAAGTACAGCTAACCCACCTTCGGCATCTAATTTCTACATTACAACAGAGCTTTTCTGTATCCAATCCCAACTCCCCACAGGATTTAGTGTAGATCAGAAATACCTTTGAGCCTAATCATGTCAGTGGAGTTCTTCCACAGAAAAATAAAATACAAAATCCGCACATATGCTGAACGTGTTGAAGTTCTGTAGAATAAAAGAAGGTCTGGACATTGTGTTAATGTGATGGGGAGAATATTTTGATGTTGTAATTTGCTTAAAAATCATGTGTAAGTAATTGCTGCATGAGGCACTGACTATTCACAGATGCAAACGTTTCCATCTCCAACCAAAGATTCCTGATTAATTTTGCATTGCAGTGTGTTATAAAGCACTGATAGGTACTCAGCTTTTTCCTGTTGTTAACCATGTCTTATGTTTTATCTGAAAACATTTCATGCTTCTGTCATCTTAGAAAAGATTTCTTTTTTTTTTTTAATTCTGCTACCATTATGAACAAGAAATCTCATGTGCTCAGAAGGGATAAGATGTTCCATTCTATTCTGATCATGGGAGTAGTATACTCGCGTGCTTTGCATTTCGTGCATTACGTATGTCATTGGCATGTGTATAACATGCCAATTGAGGCAGAATTTTTTTATGTGTTGTTACCCATGCAAACAGCTCATACTAGAAACCATGATATGACTTGCTATGTGGCTAACTGAAGAAATTCCCTATAGGTTGCCGGTGAATGCTATAGGTGAATTCCATGTAGGTGGCTGTTTTGGGAGACAGGAAGTAAGATGAAACCTGCAGTTAGCCCTTTTTCTCTATGCAATAGGATGCATCTTAAACCACTTTTTAAAGATCCCTCAGCTACTGTATTTTAATGGTTGTAGCAGTAACTACAAATAAGCATACCGTCTGAAACAGAATGGATCTTTCTTTGCTTTACCACAGTACTCTTGGATGTAGCTGACTCTCGGAAGGGATCAATTGCTCTGCTCTTAAGTGATACTGTAGCCAACCAGTGCATTTCTCTGTGATTACATCAATATAAACAGCATATATTGGATATTACAGTACTGAGTTTGACTTGTAACTAACTTCCTGAATAGTATTGTCAACAATAAAAATATTTGGAGTTCTCCATTTTCTTGGCATGTTGTTTGACTGGTCTGTTTCTTTGCTATCATAGGTAGCAAAATCCAGGAAAACATGCAGCTGAACAGCTGTCATGTGTCTGGGACCAGGCAAAGGGATATTTTTAGTTCCTTTGTTTTTTTACTTTTGTTTCTGAATTCTTTATTTTGGGGGGTGAGGGGGCGGAATGGTGTGAAATTATGGCCTGCTTAAGTCGTTGGCAAAGCTCACCCTGGGTTCGGCAAAGCAGAGATTTCATCCTTCATGAAGGTTATCGTATCTGTTACATTGAGTTTGAGCTTTGGTCACATGGAAACCAATACTTGCTGTTATTATTAAAGTTGCTTTCTTTTTTGCAGTAGACTTTGGGACCATGTTTCTGTCCTCTCTGGGTTTACCATCGTAATTTCCAAAATGCTGTGTTTTGGAAAAAGAACAAAAATAATACATGTTAATAACCATGGAATGAAGGGAAACTTCAGTTGGGTTTGAAAGTGACATCATAAATTGCTTCTAATTCTGTGGATTTATGATTTCACAAAAGAAATTATGAGACGGTGTTTGTTACAAGTAGTAATCAAGATGAAGATATGATGCAGGAATTATTTTCTTGCAGAGTCAGCTAGTTTGATTGTAGCTCTTCACTAATGCAGCAGAAATTAGTTTGTACTTCATATGCAGCATGTTCTGGTTATCTGCAAAATACATACAAAGCTTTTTATGTCAAAGCGTTCAGCAGTCCGAGTGCACAGCCAAAATAGTGACCCTGAGATCTTGCTTAGGTGGATTATGTTTACTGTGTTGAATGGCATTCAATCTTTCAACCCTTACTTATAGAGGCATAGCTCAAAATAAACTAGTGTAGAGTCATAATTTAAAATATAGCCTACAGAATTTTTCCCAGTTATCTCTGGGACTATTTATAAGTAAAACATATATTCCTAGATGTCAGGTCAATACTTGATGGTATGAGGTATATAAAATTCATTACTTTGTATAATAAGCAATTGCCCCTGGGTCAGCAGAGGCCTTGACTCAGGACAACTGCCAAGGGAGGATGCAGGTCTGTAGACCTGGGGCTGTGGGGGTGCATGGGGCCCCTCGCTGAGGCTGGGCAGACAGTGTCCTTGCCTGCCATAGGTGGGCGCTGGTGGAGAGTCTGTGTCACCCAGTAAAGGAGCAACAGATATAGGGGTGGTTAAAGTCCCCCGTGAATACCAGGGACAATGAATGTGAGGTTTCTTCCAGTTGTCTGAACGCCTCATCTACTTATGCCTGATCATTTGGTCTGTAGCAGACATCCACCACAATATTGCCTGTGTTTGTCTGCCTTCTAATTCTGACCCATAGGAGATCATATGGCTCACTGTAGGTTCAAGGCAGAGTTTCATGCATTCCTGCTGCTCTCTCACATGAAGGGCAACTCCCCCTCTTCACCTTACTGGCCTGTCATCCCTAAAGAGCCTGTATCCATCCAACATGGCGCTCCAGTTCTATGAGCTGTCCCCTCATATCTCCCTGATGCCAATGAGATTGTAGCCCTGCAACTGCCTGCAGATGTCTAATTCTTCCTCTTTGTTTCTCAAGCTGTATGTGAGTGCACAGGCACTTCAAGGAGACACCCAGGTGTGTTGATTTCCCAGAAAATGTATAGTATAGTATGTTATTATTGCTCTCAGTGTCACTGAACATTTTAAGATGGATAGCTCTAGTATTAGAAAATGGAGGTTGGCCCAGTGCGTAGGCTAGGAACCTGTTCCTGAGGTGATGTTCAGTACAGGGCAGCTCTTTGCTTCTAGTACAGCCTCTTAGAGTGAGCATAATTATTTATAGCTAAAGAGAAACTTAAGCAGGGCTGTATCTGCTCTCCTGAAGTCCTGTGCTATGAGACATCCACCTGGATAAGTAACGCAACTCAGAAATGTTCCCTTGTGTCATGATTCAATGCAGGACTGGACCTGATGGATCCCTCCAGTCAAGTTACAGACCAGCTGAGCAGTTTGAATCCAAGAAATTCTTTAAAAGCACAGAGAAATTCAGTTCTGTTGTTCTGGATCAAGCCAAACCCTACTGAAGCCATGTGATGTAACTTACACCATTTTATGGCAAAGAAATTCAGCATTCCAAATATTTTAGGAAGCTAGTTAGTGTTTACGTAAGTTTGACAGGCTATGCAATGGGACGTATGTCCTGTTCTAGCTTCGTTGCCAATATGGTTTGCCAACGACGTTTTTACTGTGGGAGCAAGACATGCAATACTTTCAAACTCAGTTTTGCCAGTGTTTCTCTACCTCACATCCCTCAGATGGAGATTTTCCATATGGTTTGCATTGAAAAATCATTTGCATTGCATTTCTTACGGTTTGCAATGCATATCCTGCATTGCTCTGTATTTGGACATGGCTTTGTATTGGTTAGTCCTAGAGTCCCACTTAAGTTTTCTAGTCTATCCGTACAACATCTCACAGATAAAACTGCTATGTTAAGACACCACAAAAATGCTTCTGTCTTTGGCATCTGTGCCTTGCATGCCAGAACTGTTTATTTAATTTACATTTTTTCCTTTTGAATATCCATTATTTAGAATGTAGAAACAGTAGCACATTTTCCTTTTAACTCTGGCTTTGATAAAGTTAAAAACATTGCTTCTGAAGGGTCTGAGGCTCTGTTCATTAGAAAGAATTTTGCATTTTTTGTGCAAAAAGCAACTAATTCTTATAAAGGAAAAAAAGGTTTGTTTGTTATAAATACTGTACAAGCTAGAGTTATGTCAGCTGCTGTCATCTCTGTGAAGGGTGATGCAGTAGGAAGGATCCACAAGGTGTATAAATAAGTTAGGGGGGTAGGGCAGTGGCGTTCTTTGGTTTGGGTTTTGTTGTGGTGGTGTGTCTTTTCTTCCCCAGCTATGCCCCCTCTGCTGACATAAAAAGCAAAAAGGATATTCCTAGTGGATATGAGCCCTACTAGTTAACACCTGAGTTGGTACTATAGTGTGTGTTGAAGCACCAAGCTCTTAAGTGCATTTTATAGATGGCATGGTGAAGTTCCATCATCTTCTGTCATTAACGTCTGTAAGACCTTCTCTTTCCTCTCTGCCCACAGAAAAAATTAATGTACTTTCTTGGGTGCTGAAAGTTTTTAAAAAGATAAATTGGTGAGAAGTTGCTATATTTACATTAGGAGAAATAGACCAGGTGTTTTTGATATTTCTTTCATTTTCCCAAAAACACAAATTCAGAGGCATCATGAGGTCAGGTTCATGATTTAAAACAAAACAAACAAAAAACAAAGCATAGACACATAGCAAAATAATACAGTGTTAGACTTCTATAAGGAATTTACTCAAGTCCACATGACCTCAAGCTGAATATGAAGTATTTGTGTACCTAACCCATAAAAAATGGAACTAAATCTGGAACTCCTAACTAAAATCAGTGTTCTGTAGTGGAACAAAGAAAAGACCTTGTGAATCAAAAAGCAGAAGCAACAGAGAGTCGTACTTGAATATCCTTCGCTTTTTATCTTAGCAGTCAGTTTTCTCAGAAACTGAAACCAACCCCATCTGTATCCCAACATCAGATATGAAGAAGCTGAAACAGCGCCATGGATGTTTGTAAATGAGGAATATTACATGAAGGCATGTAATTGTTCATTGATGCGAAGAATTCTTAATAGAAAACATTCTAAGCCTGGCGCTTGGCAGTGTGGGCAAATACACTATCTTTCTGGACTGCCTATTCCATTACAAAATACTGGGTTTGGTAATACCAGAGAGCATTTGCAGTCTCTAATGTCCTACAATATATCTTGCTGCACCAGGGAGGGGCTTTCAGTCTTGCAATGTGATAAATTATTTTTCTTTGTTATCCAAATGTTCTACTTATTCTGATTATCCTGAGTTTCTCATCTTGTCATCATTATTTAGGGAAGTTCTTGGCTCATAAAAGATGACTAAAGCAAAAACGTTCACTGTGTATAGTTTTTCTGGGTGAGCATTTCCAAAAAAAATGGTGTATTTCAAATTTATTTATGTACCTTTGTTCTAGATCTTCTAGTCCTTTGCAGAGTAAACCCAAGATATCAGACAACATAGTATATTTTTTCAGGTACAGTTCTATGCACTGTTATCTTTTTGTATGCTGTAGTTTAAAATACAGAAGGGATCTCCTTATTTACAGTGAAGGTGGCTGCCACTTTGGGTTTGTGATTTTTTCTCTTTTTGAGGCTTTTTTCCCTTCTTAATATGAAACAGTTTTGAGACTGCAAATATGACCTGGTCTTTGTGCATTGTAGGAGATGAATTTTTGGATGAGGGGGGAGTTGGGTGTAATTTTTGCTTGTTTTCATTGATTCTGGCTGGGGATTTTTGTCTTTAGAAATCTTACTTGAGAGACACTCTTTGCCTAAAAATTCCTTTTGCTGTTAATAATATCTCTGCTGCAGAGCATTTATGAAAGTGCTGCAAGATTTGGTTTGCACCCAAACTGTTACTGTTTGGAATATGAACCGTTTTGTTTAAATACTGATGGAAGTTTTTGTTTTGCTACCCTATCCTTGAGTGTAGTAAACACTGTTTAGATGGAAAGTCAAAACCAAAAAGTTTTGAGAGGTTAGTTTTATGAATGTCTCCCTGAATGAATCCTGGGACTACACAGTATGTTTCTTAATGCTTTTGAGTGTATTCCTAGATATTACTTCAGATTGTTAGACAATATCCTTCAGAAATTTTGGCAAAATAGTAAAACACAATATACCTTTCATACTGGTAAGGGAAATTCACTACATGTTGTTTCATAGAAATAAATAATCTTAATTTCTAACTTTATAATTCTTAAAAAAATAGGTTTTATGAGGACTCAAAACAATTCCTATTTAACTTGCTCAAGTTTCCCAAATATCTTATTACAGATAACAGCTATTTGGTTTTGTGCGAAACTTTGAGGTATCTGTAAGACTGGATTCCAAAATGTCAATGCCATTATAGAGTATAGATGATATTTGGGGCAGGGGGGAGGGAGAGAAAGAGTGACTACAAGAACATAGTTTGTTTTCAAAGGACTTCACACACTCATGTGGTCTGGGACATACCTGAGGTCATGTTTCATCAGCCTTTGGTAATAAATTGAGTTTAGCTCTTGCTGGTACTAAATAATGCTGATCTAGCCTTGTCTAGACATGCAGTTCCCCCCTGAAACTTACTCCATCCCCCACGCCCAAAGATTAAATGCATTGTTATACTGGGTATGGATATTTATGCTTAAGTAGCACCTTGTGAAATCTTCCACAGTGCGGTTTATTTAGGAGCAGACCATCTGAACCTAATTCAGTTTCTTGTTTGCAATTTGTTCAGGGTCTATTATTATAAGCTCTTCAATGTGGAAATAGTTATTGGCTTTTAAGGTGTTCTAACCTTGCCCTTTTTTTGCCTCTTTTAGTAACCTCATTTAATGACAAATGCTTCTTGCTGGGATATGTGATTAGCTGTAGCTTCCTCTTTCTTCAGTGGTTATCCCCACTGATTCCCTTAGCGTTCATGACAGAGACAGTCTTAGTTCACAACCTCTACCTGCAGCCCAGCTTCCTCTCTCGGTTCTATGGGCAGCTGGTACCTACTCTGCTTGAAAGCCGAAAGGACAGTAGCACAGCCATGCTTCACTTCCTTTCTACTACTGTTGGCAGTTGCAACCTTTAAAGTCCAGTCACCCTGCGTATGTTCCTATTTTTATTTAGGTTTGTATGATTCTTTCCTATGGCGTTAGGGGAACAAGCAAAACCTTAAGATGTGCCATCTTTCTTTAAATAGATCTATCCTTATTCCAGAAGAGGTTTCCAGAGTCATCCAGGAAGTTAAAAAGCCATTCCTGCACGATACTCTGGTGCTTGCTATTAAACCCAACTTTACTCGCCTGGCTGGGCCTTCTCAAGTGTTACTTTTCTTTGAAGGCTACTAATAAGTGGAAAAAGAAGATGTGAAATTAATTGCATTGGTACAGGACTACTTAGGCATCACAGGGAGAGCTGTGTGAAGTCTTCAGGTACTATCTTGGTTGCTTTGATCAGTGCACAGTTCCATCCTGATCTGCTGAGCCATTTGTGCCCCTGTCCTCAGCTGCACCGCCTCACATGTATAGGTACCCCTAAGTCTGAAAAGGACTGCTTACCTAATATAGAAGGTAATTTTCAGTATGACCATTTTAAAGTCATGTATGCTCAATCCTCCTGAGAATGAAAATATAATCTAGAGCCACATCAAGAAGCACAGAAACATCCTGAGGAAGAAAATAGGTAGCTTAAGAGCTCTGTTTTTTCACTTAGTCATGAAGAGGAGATAATAATACTCATTCTGCAGTGTAGAGGTGTCGAATTGCTAAAGGTTTTCTTAATACTAGAAAGCGATGACTCAGATGGGAAAAGTCTATCAATAGACTGCAGCATTTTTATTCCTTCCTCAGAAGGTGCTTCAAAAGGCAAAGGGGGGTGGCAGGACTTAACTTTCTGCAGGTAGCACTGGTGTCATCAGAGGGAGGGAACTTGTTTCTCTCCTTGTGGTTTCAACAGCATAGCAGTAAGTTACTATCACCCTTTTTTCCTGACTAGGGGACTCAGCTGCATAGTGAAACCTGTATTTTTTTTTTATTTCTCAAATGCAGAAACGGCCTTTAATTTATAGGGCAGCAACTTATGTTAGCTACCTGCAAATTTCCTTTCAGAAAGTCCCAAATGACTCTTGTGGTGGTTTTCAAGAACATTCACTACTACAACCTGAAATGCAGCTGTAGTACAGAGTTTACTTGTAGTTTTATTCCAATATCTTTCCTCAAGAGTAAACCTCAGATAGCATCCTGCAGTTTATTGAACGTAAATGCCTTGACCATATCAGCACTGGGAAGTGTGTGTTCTTCTGGTCCGATTTGTTTATACTTTGATAATGAATTTGGAATTGTTTTTAGTTCTCCACAGGGCCCTAATTATAAGAATAGATGGAAATGCAAATGTTCAAAACAGCAGTATGTATGTTCTTAACTTGTTAACTCAAATGGAACTTAATTATGGTAGACATGTATTTACTGCTGTCCTGAACTGAGGTCAGTAAGACCTGGCACTGTCAAGATAGTTTTTGACTTCATTGCTACAAAATGATTTATATAGGTGAAAGAAAAACTTGTTTCTGTTTTGAGTCCTAGGCCTCTTGATGCATTATGATTAGTATCTTGAGAGCATAGTTCTCAGTATACTCTAAAGGATTTAGTTGTAAATCTCTGTCCTTGTACACTTATTCAAATTAGCCTGCTAGGTAAAAACTTCTACTTATAAATATTTCCTCTGTTCAAGACAGATTACAACTGCATTTATCTGATTTCATACAAATGAATGTTAGAAATGTGCCTCAGTTGGATCTAGACTTTTTCAAACTTCAGGAATACTCCTGAATGCATCTGGGGCTTCAATGGGAAGGAACTGTGAAGTTCAAATTCAAATCCGAGTATTTGGAAAGAGCAGACACAAGTTCTAAGCCCTATATTAAATACTGTGGAAAAGGAGAGGTATCCAATTGGAACCTCTTGATATTCACTGTTAATGGCTCTAGTTGTTCATCAGACTGGATTAGTATGTATGAATCACACCTTGATTCGTGAAACAGACTATTTGCTTTCAGGAAAGGAAGCTTGTGGGGGGAAAGCAGTCCTGTTTTTCTATATATCCTTTAATACTCAAGGGTATTCTCACACATGCCTTGCAGCCTTTCTGCAGTAACAGGCCCAAGTCACAGTGAGCAGAAAGTACAGTCTGGCTGTGCCCTTGATGAGGGAGCTGATCTTGTTACGCTGTGGTTTGTCTAGAGGAGCTCAAGCCTTGTACTCTGGGGGTGGCATTTTTCTTATTTGTTCTTTGTTTAGCCCTGCATTTTTATGTGCTGGCTGCAGGTCAGTCATTGCTCAGCCAGCAGCTGTACTGGCCAATTCAAAGAGTCACTGAGAGGAACTAAAATGTTAGTTTGTCTGTTCGTCCCTAGGCTTCCTAGGATTTCCAGCAGTAAATCTGGAATATACATCTAATCCCATTGAAGCATTCACCAGCTTTTTTGACATGAAGGATAGTGTGATGGCCATTGTGATTTGTGTGCAGCAATGGAGTCTCTGGGACACAAACCAGTGATTAGGAGCTGTGTGATTTGGGGGGAAAGGGGAGAGTTTGTTTGCTATTTCTGGATTAGGGAAAGAAGGCAGTTAAACTTTATATTAATGAACTGACTAGAGGAAACAGACCCAAAACCCTGCCAAATACTAACTTTTTGTTGGTGATAAAATTTGTTCAGTTTATACACCTGCTGTAGAAGTGCTTTTTATCAGAAGTTGGCTCATTTCCAGAGATGAATATAATCCTCTGGCCAATAATAGACAGAATAATAGAGAGAAACAAAAACAAAATCACAAGCATCTGTCCATAATGATTTATTCACATTTTCATCCACATTGAAAGCAAGTGTTTTGATAAATTTGCTGCAAGTTTACTTCTCTCATTTTCCTTAACATTTTTCTTTATTATTAGATTTACATCTTAATACAAATAGTCTGCTATATACTTAGATATATTGTTTTGCTTATAACAATATATCTGGAAAGAAAGATAAAATTGAAGATAGCTACTGAGATACAATAAATTGAAGTTTATCAAATTTGTTTTCAGGTCACTACTGCCTCTTAAATATGAAAAGTAGAAACCCAAAATTTCACCATAATTTTGTTTTTCTTGTCATAGAGATGGTGGTGCTGACAGAAAGGTTGATGATGGCAGAGTAAACTTTAAAAAAAAAAGAGAGAAGTACTTGTTATTTCTCTAAAATTGAATGGAAGGGGATCTGTCCTACTGTTGTACTATACCTTTCTGTCTATAGATACGGTACACAATGGAAGCATTTGGTTCCAGAGTGAACTTGCCAAATAAACCAAGAGGAGATTCGGGAAGTTTGGTCTGATGCTGTAACTCCTTGTGAACTTGGACTTTCTTGCAGAGCTGGTGCAGGAAAACTGGGAAGCCTCCGTGCATAAGCAAAGGGATAGATATTCCTCGCTAGGCTTTTTTATTTATTTAAGTGTTCTGAACTGTTGGATCCAGTTTGGGGCAGAAACTGAGGAAAATCTAAAGTGGTATTATTTGAGGTCTTATGAGCTGTTTCCACAAAACTTGTGCAGTTTTATGTTTCATACACTGGAATAAACATGTTGACTGTTGGGTGCTTCCCTTTGGAAAAATGCCCAGCCCTTAACATCTTTTCTGATCTACCCACTGTTAGTGCTTTCCCAGCGGCTGATGTGGAAATGAGCAGCTCTCTTCCAACGATCTCAAGTGAGCAGAGTGACGCTTCCTTTTCTTTGCTCCCTCGCTGTGTGCTGGGAAGGGGTGGCTGGCTCTGGCTGCCTGCACCAGCTCCTGCCTCTCGGCTGTCGGAGGGGACCAGCCTCCACTTGGCCTCCTAATGGGCAGTTCCAGAAGAGGACCTTTGCTCTCCAGAACAAGCTAAGCAATTCTCACCAACTGTTCTGATCTACCGAAGTAGCTCTAATTTATTTAAATGAATAGCACATCTGACTCTCCTGTCTGAAAAGCTGGATCCTGTTTTCCACTGCCTCACTCCTCCTTCCACCCCCTCTCTCTCCTCCATCCCCCAGAGGAGGACAGTGCTGCCATACGGCATAGCAATCCTCGGCGCTGGAAGTGGCCAGTTCAGGACAACTGGAAAGGAATTTGAGCCATTACTGGAATTCTAATCGCAGACTCTTCTAGAAAAGAGCTTAACAGCTTTTTGCTTGTCCTCTTGGGTCTGATGTTTGACAGGAAATGAGTTTGAAGGGTTCAGGAGCAGGTCACAGAACTTGCCTTGCTGCCAGCTGCTCTGCCGACCTTAACAGTGTGTTTGCAGAAATCTGATACACTTGCTTATTATTAAAGCCTTTTCTCTGAGAAAAGTTACTTCCAAAGCCAGGTCCTACCAGACGTATTGCTAGCATATTGCATCCTCGCCTCTCTGAATTCTTCTCCACTGACACTTGTTATGACCTAAGACTCTAGTCATGTGAAAAATGCTGTTTTGTAATTCAAGGCAGAGTGAACAATTGTGTTTGCAGGCATGTTTATGTTTGTCTTTTGCAGCACTTATTTTGTTTGTCCGTTATATACCCATCTGTGGGATCTCAAAGAAACTCAGATACTTTCCTGATCTTGCATAATTAATGTTAGACTTCATAAAATACCTCAAATCTGGTCTCGAGAAAGTAATTTTAATGGATGGGCTGACTGTTTCCTGTGTAGCAGCTGAGAAGTATATTCCCAAGCAAATTTAAAAATAAAGCAGCCTCCATACTTTCTTGGAATCCTATTGGCAAGTCAGTGTTGTTCAGACTAGTACGAAGTTCAAATAGGCCATGGAGACTGATGGCATGTCCCTATTTCTTCACTGTGTTTCTGATTTAGAAATTGCTTTCCAAAGTAAAAAAATATCAAAGTGGGACAGACCAGAACAGGACAGTGTGGAAGCCCAGTAACAGCTACGCTGACTGGAATATTGCAACTAAAAAGCTCTAGCAGAAGTACCTTTGATCACCTGCTTTGAGAGTACTACATCCTCCCAAGAGGACAGTTTAGCAGCTTTGTATGTTATCTTGTACAGGGACACATCTAAAGAATAATCCTTGCACAGAGCCTCTACTTCGAACCCAGGAGGCTTGCTTTTCCCCTCTTCTTCTTCCTGCCCAAGAAGTTTAGGTGTTCTTGCAAAAATAACTAGGGAGATGAAATTAAAATAACACAAAATATGTGAGACTGATTTGCTATATCACTGCATTTTTTTTTAGCATCTTTTATCTTTTTATATCTCTCTCATGTCTTCACTTCTGTAGGAATTTGGCTTATCTGCATCTTCTGCTGCTTTTAATACGTTGGTCAGTTTGCACTTCAGTTCAGCCTTCTCAAATGTCCACTGTCTCTCCAGAATCAGTGTGTCCTGGAAAACTAAATGTGTGCATTTGGTCAGTTTCCACTGACAAAAAACAGACACATGGAATACATAAATGTACCGTTATTTTGACTTCTTAGTTTAACTGGTGAAAAGTCTTCCAGACATCTTGAACAACAACTGAAATGGGTTTGCAAGCTGAAAATACCTATCATTCACGGATAACAACTACTTCAGCCCTAATCATTTGTGGTTCCTGTCCCAGTTTAAAAATTACTGTGCAGGCCGGTCTACTATTAATGCAGAACTGAATAGTAACCCTCTGATTTAACAGTATGATTACCAGACTTGATAGCACTGAGCAAAAATAAGATGCACCTTTTGCTTCAGCACTATGTATGTACAGCACTCTATAGAATGAAAAACCCAGGAATTAATCAAAAGTAGGATGCTGAGTTTAAATGTTTCTGATCTCCTTGTCCTCCTTAGGGGTTCTTAAAAGTCCTGCTACCTGTCCTCAGCTGCACTATCTGAGAGGAGCTACTTCTATTTTAACACATTTATGTAAAAAAAAGAGTGGAAATGTAGCAAAACTATTCTATTACTTTTTAGTGCAATGACTGCTGTGAGTATGGGTAAGTAAAATAGGCCATGAATGGCACAGATAATGCCAAAGCCACTTGAAGAAGTTGAAGCTTACTGTCTGCTCAGGATCTCCTTCTCATAGGATACAGGTTTTCTGTGTAAGAGCTGGAAAGGCAGGGGTGGAGAAACCTACCATGTAAAAGTAACAACAAAAACCACCAATGCTCCAACAGTCTGGTCCTTTTGCAAGTGCATCTTTTCCCCAAAACAGAACCAGTTCCCTTCCTGTCGATTGAGGAGCTGTAACAGACTGCATAGTTTCCCATGAGATACTTGGGAACTTTAAAACAGTGAACAGGTTCCTTAGAAGGACCACTCTGTGCACCTCCTTGCTACTAGGTGAGGCAGCAGTCCTGTCTACGTGACTCCTCGGGTAAAACCTTCAGACTTCTAGCAGTATAAAGTGGCAGATCAAATTCACATGGGATCCAAGCACTCGGTTTTGTGCCACAACTGAGTCTTCCAAGTAGACTTCTTACATCCTGTGTGTAAGAATGACTGGCTATTAGATATTTATGAGTTTCTATACTCTTCTGTGGTGTAACAATAGTTTTGGATGCTCTCAGTGCATCAGGAGAGATGCGTTTAGCCTGTGCGAGATGAGCAACTTTGGGGCAGTGTGGGTAAGGAATAGGCACACACATTATGTGAACATAATTATCTGATTCTTTTGATCATTCAGTTGCTCCTCTGCATCACGAAGAGCTAAGAACCACAGCTTTTAACTTCCTCTCTGCTGACTGACTTTTTCTTTAAATTTTTAAACAGATTAGCAAAGTACACTGATGAAACAAACATCAAAAAGGAAGTTCAGTCTTGGAAAAGTTAAAGACAGGCATGTTTGTAGAGGAGCTTCAGAGCGCAGACAACTACTGACCCAGTGAAGTCACCTGGATGGAACTGCTGAACATTGCTTCACTGCATACGGTATGGCTTTGGGAATTCTTTTGCTTATGTTTTCGTGGTTTGGTTTTCTTAAGGAAGAACATTCCATTTTTACCACAGTGGAAGCTGAGAAACCAATACTGTTCTTGACTGGGCCTTTGTTTCAGAAAGTTCATATTAGAAAAAAAAAAATGACCCATAAGATAATAATGATTCCAAGAATCGTTAATTTTCCCCTTCTGGACAGAGGCCTGAAAAAACTTGCTTGTAAAGGCAGAATTTCAGGGGAAACTCCAACTTAAAGAGTCATCCTTGACTCGCTAGCCAAACAACTGTAAATGATGAATTAAGAGCAGTTTAAGTCAATTCTGCATGTGGATTCTCCTGTTTTTGTCATATGCTATGAGCTTTTCGCATGTAAAGGTCCTCCTCAATGTTGTAAAGGAGCTACAAAAAAATCAGAGGAAACAATGAGCTTGACTATGCACTAAGTGTTATCAAATGTGCAAGTTCGCTGGGGTGAAGAGAAGGAGCAGAACAACACTATTTTCTATGATCACCTCTGGTCATTCTGGGTATGCTAACAATAAATGGGTGGAAAAAAATGTTGAAAACAAATGTTGTTTTCTTAAGTTGATGCTATTCATGGCAATTTACCCTTGAGCGCTGAGGCTAGATGCATTGAGTTTTTACTGCCTCATGTCTGTGATTACCTTAAAGGAAAATTCTGATTAAATATATTTTTCTGAAACAAACTTGATTCTTCTTGCACAGACGCTTTAGTAATCATCTCTTGTGGCCCGATCGAAAAAATCCAGTGGAGCTGCAGATTCATTTCATTGACTTCAGTAAGCTCTGGATCAGACCCATGGGGAATGAAGAATGACTTTCCCCTAATCTCTTAAATTCTTCTCCTCTCTCGTTCCAAAGCGATTACAAAACTGGTGAAATGGAAGGAATAGTTTTTCTCTTGGTCTCGTGTTCTTCATCAATCTTCAGGTTTATTTTAGGCTATAAATCGCCCTAATCATGGATGCTTTCTTGTTTTTGTCTTACAATGTTTAGCTGCAGAAGGCCAAAATGCATGTTTACTGCCTTTCTGCAGCTGCTGTTGTACTGAGATTGTTTATCTGCATAGTGCCTCTCTGCTGTGGCTTCTTAGGCATTTCACAATCTGAGAAGCTCAAAACTCTTTAGAAGAGTTTTCAAATTGATAAGAGAACCGAACCACGATGTTCTGGGAAGGAATCTATCAGACTGAAAAAGCTAGGGTTTTTTCGCCTTTTGCTGAGGGCCAGCATAATAATAGCAATTTTCTGTGGCTGTGCTGTCTTGCGGCGCTACATGCCCTGCTTCATTACTGGCAGAACACAAATGTGTGCTGCAAACAGTTTGCTTAAGGGTTTGCATGAGGCTAGTAACAAGATACATACAGTGGTTTTATATAGTTGCATTGTATATCTATAAACATTGTGCAGTTAATGTTGTCATTCTACAGCCAAAGTAGTTTTATCTATGTATCACTACTACTGTCCAGCATTGCAGTGTTTCTAAACAAGAGTTGGGCTTTTTAGCCAGGCTTCCCGAGGTGCATTGCCACTGCTGTGTAAAGATCCTGGGACTTTACATGCTGTGCGTTGTGGCATCCAACTGCAAGACGATGGAATTTTGAGGCTTGGAGTGAAATTTAAATTCCCATGATTCTTCTTATCTCACATCCATCTTGTTTTTTTGCAACCCAGCCAGCACCAGTTTAAAAACATTGGCAAGCACCAGGATGTTCATGGTGATGAAGATAAACAGACTGTTGCAAACATGTCTGAAGACATGCAAAGTTTTCGGCACCAGGGCAATAAGGGCAGCCAAGCAGGAATTTGACACCAGGCACACAGAACACTACCCCTACCCTTACCAGGGCAGCCTTGCTCAGTGGAGTGTGGTCTGTCTTGGGCAGTGAACGATGACTGGTAGCAGGTTAGTTTTGTGGATCTGGGATTACGAATGGGTAAAATCCCCTGTGACCAAAGCCCTCTGGAGGGGTAGCAGGGGATTTGTTAGATGTAAAGGCAGTTCTCCCTTTGATTCATGCTTCTCCATCCTTAAGCATGCCGTGAGTTAGCCGCTGACTACCAGTGCCAGGTAGAGAAGCTGACTGACTATTGCATAGAAGCCATGTGCTGCTGCCATGAAGATGTGTTTGGCTGAACAATCCAGAATAGGTATTTACAGGTCTGTGTGTTTGTGAGTCCCCAGGTTGTTTGCTTTGGATGACTCCGTTGCTTACACTTGGAGCCCCTGGAATAATTCCATAAAGAAGCCCACAAGGGCTGCAATTGCAGGTTCACCTGTGTTAAGGCATAACAGTCTTGAGAAGCCCCTTCTTCCAGGCTTCCCACATGTTTGCGATTCTTGGCCTTGCGGCCTCTGTGTCCCTCACTGCTACTGCAGAGGAGAGACTAGTTTGCCTGTTGTCTCCACGTCAGGCATGTCACCACCAAACTTTACAGAGACTGCATGAGCTCTTCTGCGCAACTTGTCACGAAAGAAAGGACTGCAGCCTTATGCAACAGATGGGGGGAGGAGGCTGGCAGACCCTGAAGGCAGACTTATCCTATAGCAATTCAAAACACTAAACAAATGCTGCCACAACTGGACTGTAGTCACTCCTGCTTTGAGGGTTAGGACTGCTCATGGAAAAATGTGTGTTGTGCTTTGTTTGGAACTCATCCTGCATGTTAATGTTGTGATGTATAGCGTCCATCCTCCCCTTAAGTGTGTGGCTGGAGTGGTGAACATGCAGAAATGCTTTATATGGGGGAGGGTTCATGCTTTGTACAGAAAGAGAAGACTTCTAATAATAAACACATTTTGTGTGGGTGTGTGGTGAGTTGTTTGTTTGCTTGGTTGTTCATGTTTTTTCTAAAGAAATTATTTGTGAAAGATCATAAGTATGTGTCCTCAGTGCACGCTGGTCATTGAATGCTAGAGATAAACTGTCCTACTGGTAGGAGTCAGCGTTAAGGGCTCTCCCAGTGCCCAGAATTCTCTTTGACATTACTTTGTGCAGAAATGCATGACAACGCAGCCCAGGCGGCAGTGTGCCCCAGAAGAGGATGGTTGCAGACACAGGGGCTTGCAGAGGATGCTCAGGCTGCAGTATGCAATCTGTGGTGGACTTTTAGAGTCTGATTCCCTAGCTCGGTGAAGCAGGCTGACTCTTCAACCTCTGCAGCAGCTGCATCTGCGAGGCCACTTCTCTGTCCCCTGTTTTTGCTTCAGGAACCCTTTCCTCCACTGCTCTGTCTCTTTATTTGCCTCCTGGGATGCCCTTACGAGCATTTTGAACATGTCGTCATCTCTGGAGCTCTTCTTTTTCCTACGTAGATTGGACAAGTATTTGTTTAACGACAATAGCAGCCCTGTCCTTAGTTGCCATGAGTTGTCAGCTGTTGGGGGGAAGGAGAAAATGAGCTATTGTAAGAATGATGCTTTCATGCCAACTGGAACAAAGAGCTTGGGTTGCTCCCCCTTCCCCCTTTGTTTTAGCTTTCTGGTTCTTCCCGGTCTTGAAGACATTTTCAAAATCCTTTGCCTCTGAAGAATGGGGAGCATCAGTCTACCTTGAGGAGAGGATTTTAGAAAAATTCAGTGCAAATCAGACTAACGTCTGCATCTGTTCTTACAGAGCATGTTGTGGCAAGGGGAAAACAATGGTGCATGCAGAGGCAGGGTGGTGTTTGTTTGCATGTTGATACCGGCTGTCCTTACTTAGGCAGGTATCCCTTTTTGGGATCAGCGGCGTCAGACAAACAGAGCTGTTGCAGTGGAGTGGAAGGACACTGCTGGCTCTGAATGGTACCATCCATTATGAGTCACTTTGAGAGAACTGCACTGCTGTGCAGTTCTGTTCCCTAAATTAGATTTCCTTAAGGTTGCTCTTATTTTTTGGTTCTCTTACCTTTCCCAACAACTGTAGTCAGCATGAATTGCACAACAGTTAAGTGACCCAACAGTCCAGAAAGAGGTATGTGAAACCCTAGTCGTGCCTTGAATCACTTGTATTTTTGCAGTCCCTGGCTGCTTTTTTAATCCTCAGCTGCTTCTTTGCCACTACAGTTAGAGGCTGTATTTCTGTTTTGTTAATTGGTGCAGTGCTGCAGTCTTCAGTTAGGTGACCATGTAGGGTGGAGGGGAAAAGAAAGTGTTAAAAGGAAGATGGTATAAGCAGCCAGATGGTACACGGCAGGAGTGAGCAAGTAAAGTGGTCATTCTCACTCATCATTAAGGGGAATCCAGAGAGCCTGTACTTTTTCCAGCACGGCTTCTACTTAAAGTAAGTGAGAGATAAAGCCTTTTGTTAAAAAAGAAGGTGGGGATAGTGTAGATGAATACAGCAGCTCTTGTAGGCTAGCTGGAACCAGGCTGCGTTAATGACACAACTGGAAGGCCAAGAGGAGCTCTGACACAGTAGAAATATTCCCATCTTCAGCTCTGTGCATCTTCGTTCACTCATCAGCACCATGATCTTCAGATCATCTCTTCTCTGGCTGAACATACTGAAGTTGAGGGTTTCAGTGTTAGGTTGGTTCCGTTTGGCTCCCTAATCACCTGCAGCAGGGACAGATTGCTTCTGTGACACCCACAAACTGCTGTGATGGGTTTTATCGGAAGTATATCCTGGTACAGGGAGCAGTAACATTTGAGCTTCTGCGAGCACTCAGGTCATCTGGGGCTCTGTTCCATCATGTTGGCCACTTTTGACACTATCATCTGGGTAACATCTTTTGTGCTTTTGTTCCTCACAGTGGCTGCAGCTCAGATGTATGCTGCTGCCCACCTCTCCCCAGAGCAGGGAAACCAAAGGCCTGGGTGCTGCACTGGGCAGGGGCATGAGCCATGACTGCTTGCCCTGGCAGGATGGGGAATGCAACAGAGCAACTGGGAGATCCTCATGACTGTATCTGCAAAAAAGGGTCCCAGCTGCCCATCAGCACTCTCTGTGAGGTGAGCTTTAGTTGGGATGATGTGACATGCCTGCCAAAATTTACACAGGCTGCTGGGAAACCCAGGGGGATGTGAGGTGGGACCAGCCTCCTGCTTCACTGGAAGAAAACTGAACTCCCAACTCCCTCATGCACAACTCATAAGTAGCAGCAACAAAATTTGAATTCATAAGCAACTTTTGGGGTTTGGGGTGTTTGTTATGGGTTTTTTTGTTGCTGTTTAAGTGGAAAAATTTTCTGATCAATGCATGGTAACTTACAGCTACAGGTAAGTCCTAAAAGATAATATAGTGTAGATCATACAGTCTGCTGATAGAATCCAGGCGTAGGGTTACATTGAGGATTTGTCACAGAATGATCATAGTTGAGACTTTACCCACTATAGGTTTAGGTCTGATTCCTAAAACTGTAATTTGTGCATGTGATCCCTTCCGTCCCTGAAGCCTCATTAAATGTATATTTTAGTAAATTGCTTTATGTTTCTAACACAATTGACTGACCCCTAGTGCTTAAAGGAATTTTTTGTAACAGGAGTGTTGGAGCTGCAATGGTATGATGGATAGCATCAAACTGTAGGACAGCTTGCGAGATGCATCAAATGTGAAGTCAAAATGTGTGCATATATGAGGGACAAATAGCCTCCAGTAATAAAAATAGTTTCCTATTGCCATATGACTTAGTATGTTACAAGAGCGTTAATCAATAGGTTTATTCCAGGAATTATTCGAGGGCTGAAGGGCAATCTGATCATCACCAGAAGGATACTGGTGCTGCCAGAAACAAAGCTGCAAACAGCATAGGAATTTGAGAAAATGCATTCAATGCTGTATTTGTAATGGATTTACATATTTGTGTAACTGCAGAATGAATTAATTATATTCCCACTGCTTACAATACAACGAAATCTGAGAAGATAATATTTTCCACTGATGATGATAATAAATGTGATCTGTATTAAGTAGTTAAAAATTATTTGAGCCAAAATTCCATAAAAATTGGCAACTAATGTATGGGTAGTGTTTCATGAAAGCTGGCAAGAAAGTGAACTGAAGGAGTGTTGCTAGAAATCTGTATGTTTAGCTGTACTTCTAATGCTGCTGGAAGAAGCTGGGAGGTTTTATACTGGCTTATGCAAAAATATGTAAAATGATGAAACACTACAGGAAACTGAAATTATTTCCCCACCACCTTTACGTTGCTCAATGCAGCTGCTGTGCCAGCCACCTCGTATGGGGTCAGGACGCACAGCCGCTTTGTCAGCCCCCCCGGGTTCCTCTATGCCAGGATTGGGACAGGGGTGCTGTGGTCGGCAGGGCTGTGGTTGCCTCTGGTCTGCACCATCAGCCCCTGGTGCCTGGGAAATACCTTCTCAAACAGCTCTGTTAGTACTTTCAGGTTGGGAAGGCTGAGATGTTTCTTTCAGACCCCTGTGGGAGTTTTTGTATTTCCAAAACAAGGTGTTTTTTTCCCCCGTTGATTGAGAGGGAAAGCTTTCAAAATGAGAAGCTTTCAAAACCTTATGTGGATATATAAAATAAAGATATCTCTTAATATATATGTTTAGAGCTATATGTACTTGTAAAAGAAAAATATCTCTAAACATACATTTTTAGAGGTGAGACTAAAGCCAAATCTACCTTTTAAGCCCTGGATTGGCCCTGTCCCTTTTCAGCTGGCAGACAGGCAGCAGAGCCAGCTGCAGAGATAAGAGTCAGCCTCCCTGCGGCAGAGTGGTTAAAACCTCCTGATCTGAACTCCCGCAGACTCCTTCCACTTCTGATCCAGATCTGAGCTTGGTGGCACAAGCCTGTTTCTAGCACTAGTGCAGATAGCTGAACCACTACAGCAATCACGGCTGAGCGCTGGAAAATGGAAGAAGTGAGTCACATGAGGGAGATGAAAGCCAACGCTAAGTGCTGTGATTATTCTATCAAAACGACTGCTATAAACAAGTCTTAAAAAAAAAAAAAAACAAATCCTTAGCTAAACAATACCATCAGGTGATATTAACTGGTGACACTTTCTAATCTGGGATTGTGAACTAGCTGGCTTTGTGTATGCTTTGCTTTGCAGCAAACTGTCAGGAGCAGAGGGGTAGCTGCACTCACCTCACCAGGCTGGAGACGGGGGTAGCAGCTCCCAACCAGTTGTCACACGAAATTATTTGTGCCAGTACCACCCTGGAAACTGTTTTGCCAATGCCCCAGCAAAGGGCAGGGGCGATGTGAGGGGGATGGTGCAAGGAGGTACCCAGTTACGCTTTCTCAGGGCCCTGGGTGATCCCTGCCTGGGGACAGCGAGGACTGCTTTCAAATACTTGAAGGGAGGATGCCAGGGGGATGGGAGCAGTCTTTTTTCAGTGGTGCCCATTGATAGGACGAGGGGTAATGGGCACAAGCTTGAACATAGGAAGTTCCATCTTAACATGAGGAGGAACTTCTTTACTTTGAGGGTGGTGGAGCACTGGAACAGGCTGCCCAGAGAGGTTGTGGAGTCTCCCACTCTGGAGACATTCAAAACCCGCCTGGACGCTGTCCTGTGCAACCTGTTGTAGGTGACCCTTCTCTGGCGGGGGGGTTGGACTAGATGATCTCCAGAGGTCCCTTCCAACCCTGACTATTCTGTGATTCTGTGAGAACACCGTGCCACGGGGCTTCAGTGGGAGAGGAGTGTGGGAGCAAGCATGTAACACCACTCGCTTGCCCTATAAATGGGCTTAGCAGAGGTGGATTCAGATGCAGTTATGCAGTCTGACAAATTATTTGCTGCTGGAGCAGGACACCCAACCTGTAATCCCCAAGGGGGAGGTTGTAACGCCGCTTGCTGTAGCTGTGCTAGCAGCCGGAGGTTCACCACAGCCTGTTAAACCTGGCCAGAAATCAGAGTGAATTTTTGGGACCTTGACTGGGATGGTTTCTGTGTCATTGCTTGGGATGGTAGTCTGAAACTTGCTTGTGTGTCTCTCCACACACTGTATTTACATTGTCTGAGCTGCTGTTGATGCAACTGGCAAAGCTATGCTTGGGCGAGTTCAGAAGTCTGCCGTAGTTTGGTTCAACATCCATGGCTCACACAGTTACAGCTACTACAAAACTCAAAAGTCCAATTATTTTAGTGCTTTGATGGGCAGATGAAACCCAGTATTTTGCTGCGGTGGTTGCATTTGCAACTGCTCTCAGCAGCTGTCCTTGCGCACTTTGCCAGCAGTTTTTTTCTGTAGCCCTCCTCAGCAGGAAAAGCCTCCCTGACTGTAATCAGAGATATTGACTGTCCCTTTCAACGGATTCAAGAACAGAAGAGGAAGGAGGGCTTTTTCTCACACCGCTGACTCTCTTCATGAGATCAGGAGAGTTAAACCCTAAAAAGTCCCTTTAAAATGTCAAGATGATGTAAGGTACCTGTGTCCCACCCTTCTTGGGTGTTCTTGGCTCCACTGTCCTTGACCTGAGTAATTTCAGTACTATTTGTTTTGAGTAATTTTGGGTTTGCTGCTGCATGTCCCTGTGAATAAGAAACAATGTTTCTATTGGCAGCAGTTAGTTCTTCATCCACCCATGTCTCCTAAAGTATGATAAAAGCGCAGAATGAACTCTCAGTCTCTGACCTTTCCTGCGTGTGTGTGCATTTTGTCACCCAAGTGGACTGAGAGCAACATTTCATCCTTTAAATGCTCACATGTCCATGTGAATGGGAGAAGTCATAAGATTTGGGTCTAGACTTTGAAGATGCTTCAGCATTTGGATTTGGAGGTTTGGTTGATGCCACTTGTAAATCCAGCTCCAACTTCTGTAACTTGAGAACTGACTGTGTGAAATCACTGGGAGCTCTGCCATGCCTATTTGGGCGTTAAAATTTCATACTCATAGTTTCCTGGGTTTGAGATTCAGCATTTCTATCTCAACCAACTTTAAGTAGGGAGAAGCAGGTTATTAATAAGGTTAGCTCTCCAGGGATTTTTTTTTCTTTGTATTTTCACATTTCTGGGAACTCCACACTGCAAAACTTTTGACTAAAGGTCTTCTCAGGTTTAAAAAAGCAAGAAGGGTTCTTACAAGTCTGTGGGAGGCATCTCTTTGGCATCTGTATGGTCTTGGCTGCAATCTTCAAGCCTACTGGGAAATGAGTGAGAATCCAGTCTTCTGCACACAGTATCAGAATGCCTGCTAGTTTTAAACTTACGTTTTTTAAAATGGTTAAAACGCTTTCTGTTTAAGTAGAGTGATTCTCCCAAGTATGTCTGCTGCAAATCAGAGGACTGTAGTTCCCACAAGCTTCTCCAGAGGCTGATGGAAGTTCCCTACTAGATCTGTAAGCACACCCTGTCAAGTTCTGGGTTATGGAAAGTATCTCTGTTGAGTTCAGATTTCATGACCATTTGTTCCTTGCAGAAACTACAATTTGTTTATGCTTCACTGGAACATTGAATCACTAAATTCATAACATTTACTGATGCCAGTGGCTGCAAAAGGTAGAAGCTGTCACTTACTAGGAGTGTTAATAGACATGTTGGATGACTTTGTGGGATGCCTAGCTTATTTTTGTTCTGCACTGCTACACAGCCGTGGTTTTTATCATGCTGTATTCCTAGAACCAACGAGACCTGCTCTTGCATCTCCCCCACTCCTCCTTTATGGCCTAGAAAAGAGAGTGTAATGCTGCTGCTGTTCATGGGGGTGCCCAGCTCTGTGGTAACAGGGGTGCATGGTGATGATGACTAAAGGTCCTTCTGTGACTGGGTGTTTGCCCCATGGCATCTTCAACTCCAAGCTCTGCTTTCCTTTTCCTAGATACTCCCAGTCTATGCTAGAGTAGTTACTTCTCAATGTGTGACCGTGGCAAGATAATTATCTTCTAATGTGAGATTCTTGGTTGTGCTGTGCCCAGGACATAGGTTGTTATTATTTCAGAACAGAAAAGTAAGTATAAAGTATATACCTGTACAGTATATATAAAAAGCATATACCTGAAGAGAAAAGTACTGATATTGTTTGCAAGTGAAACAAAGTGAGGCTGGAGTGGTTGTTTTGTTGTTTTATACTCACCTGGGTCTCGTTTCCTTTTTTCCCCTCAGCTTAAAAAGGCAGTAAGAGCCTATATTAGAGAAAAGAAACCCCTGAACTTTTTGTCAGGGTCACATAGTGGTTACATGATAAAAAAGGAATGTATATCCTTGAGCAGACTGTGGCTTACTTGACCTGGTGAAATCTTAGGGCCTGTGATCCCATGAGAATTAGACAAACTGTGAAGTGGAGTTTGGACTTTTTCCTATGCATCCATGTTATTTTGGTCAGAGGATGCCTTCACGTTTCTGCTGCTTCTATGTGACCCTGCATGGATCCCTAAACTTCTCAGTTCTTCAGTCTTCTGCTCAGTGAAATACAGAAAATCTTGATTTATCCCTGCCTTACAGGGTTAACATGTGGCTTGTTTGCACTGTGCTATGTGATCCCCTGATGAAAGCTATCATGTAAACTCTGATAATCCAGCATGCCCATACTGAAAAGCATGCAGTCTGAATAGTTAGACGTGCTTTCTTCTCACTTTCAGAGAAGACAAGTCTTTCAACGTGTTTTGTTTTCAGATTTTGATCTTTAACCTTGATACTTATGACGGTCGGAAAAGGGAGAGGGGTTGGCAAGTGTGTTTCTGGTAGAGATTAACCAGACCAAGACCAGTGGAGCAGCTGGGGGGGATCCCAACTCTTTCCTGTACAGCACACCTAGCCCAAAAGTAAAGTCTGTGTCATGTCAACAAGGAAAGATCTGCCTCCACTTGGCAACAAGTCTGTAATACTAAACTTGCTTTCTTGCTGTTCTTTTTCTCAGTATTGCTGGCATTTTCTTCACCTTCCTACGTCAGCTTTCTTCTCCAGGCACAAGGAGGGTCACCACTGTGTTCTCTTAACAAACTTGAGATGAGGAAGTAATGTTAAAAGTTAGTCTTTTAACAGCACTTAAGAATCCTTCTTTCCCTCCTTGTGAGAGGGGAGAAGATGATGTGGGGAAGTTTTAGGATTTTGTTTTGACTTTGATTTGCCAAGGTGTAGAAACTAGGTGAAGTATCCTGGGCTTTTAGTTTGATTTGTTCTGTCCTCTGGTTTTGTCATTTTGGACATGTAGACAATGCACGAAGTGTCTTGTTGCAACATCTTCCAATAAGACCAGTATAAAATTGGCTTGGTTACATGATTGTTTTAAATCCCCAGTGCCCAATCTTTCTGATTAATTCAAAGGTATACATCCAAATCAAGATGTTCTTGATCTCTCTTGTTGCCATAGTGGTTGCTACTGTAGAAAAGACTGTAAGATTTGGCCCACTCTCTGCAATGGTCAGTCTGCACTCCTGCAGCTTCGATGTTAGTACAATATTTTGAACGGGGCTGATACCTTTGTGACACTGGGTGAAGTGCTGCAGCCGTACTCCACTCCTTGGCTTGCCTCAGGACAGGAGTAGGATGGAGGGGCAGGGTCCATACCTACCAGGCTAACTCCTGGATGCGCAGAGAAATGCTCACTGCGCATACTGTGAATGATTCATGCCTACACCCCCAAAATGTTCTATCTTAGAGAGGTTTTGCATGTGTCTGAGTAATTTCCTGAACAAAGCCCTTTGTAAATCTGATAATTTGCTATATACCAATATGGTAATAAACAAGTGACGCTTCTCACAACTAATGCTAGCACATGACTAGCCTCTTTCAGACTAAAATAAGTAATTCCGCAATCTTGAGAATGTAACTATGAGGAAAGAGATTCCAAAATACTAAGTAGTTGAGGGGATTAGCAAAAAATGCAAACGTTTGTCTTTCAGGTTAATAGCCTGTGTAGATACTGTCATTCTGCCCTCAGGACCCTGTGGGTTGGCATCAAGGCTGTCTCTGAGCATGTTGAGAGAAGTTAAAGTATTATTAATATGGGCCACATTCCACTGATGTGCAACTTTGAGGTGCTGAGGACGCCCTTTTTAAAATCTTAGTAGCTCATCACAAGCATCTTCCATGCTTTTGGCCTGAGGGAGGTGTTCCTTCATGAGCTGCATTAGTCACGAAAAAAGGGGAAGGTTTCAAAACAAAGCCAAAGTTCAAACTCAGAAAAAAAAATCTTTTGCCTTTTTAAACTAGCGTATGGTTCTAGGGCATGTAGTTGCAGGCATGTGCAAAGCCACAGGAGTCGTGAGGAAGGTGTAAGGCTTGCTGAGAAGGGAGCTCTCGAGCTTTCTGCATGGTCTGACAAGTACAAGTACAAGTACTGACTCCTCCTTTAAAGACTTGCACTTTGCCAGGAAGTTTTCCAGCTCAAGCAGTTATGTTCCTAGCAGTGAGAAAAAACAGCTTACTGAACTTCAATGAACTTGCAGAAAATATCTGAATTTTTACTGTAAAAACCTTTTCACCATGCAAGTGAACAGAATGCATAGGCCTTTATGAATAATGGCAAATACTTTAGAGCAAAATTAGGGTGTCTAAAAATCAAAGTCTGTTCTTTAGCACCTGGCCTGCCCAGGAGGCTCCTCAGGGGGCATCCTCTTTGGTTGGCAGAGGCCAACTGTAAGAGTACAGCTGCATGAGGAACATGTTGAGAAGTGTTAATAGAATAGATACCAGTTCTGGTTGCTGTTCAATGGGTGAACGCATCAGGAGCAGTGTCCTGTGCAGTCTTACCCTACTAGTCCCTGTCCTTTAACCATAGGTTACGTACAGATGAATGTTAATTCTCTGGAAAGGGAACAGACAGGATAGCAATTTAAAAAGCATTGTAGAAAAAAAAGAGAATTCCTGTTATGCTAAAATTTATATCTGTTTTGCATTTAATTTGAACAAGAATGCTGGAAGCTGTTTTAAATGAGTGAGCATGCTTTAAGTTCCTCTCTGCTTTGTACTAAGTGTTTTCAACCCCAGCTCTCGCATACAGATAGATAAGTCAAAAAAAAAGTAATTATAGCATATAGTTATCTTGTCTCCCCACCTCAAAGCTTGGAATGTGGTCATTTTTACAGTTTGTAAAAATTTATAAAGTTGTCAGGCTTGGTGAAGCAATACTAACTTCTCTGTAGCTGAGGACCTTCATTCCCCCACTGTATTCTTCACAGGAGGCAATTCCTGATCACTGTAAAGACTCAAGTGTTCCCTGGAGTGGTCACCACTTCAGGCAGGGTTGTAGTTTGGATATGGCTTTTCTTATGCCGAAACTTCCTGGTAAGTGGACAGCGGCTAAGCCTGCTGGTCTACTCTGGTGTTGGTGATAGACCTGCTCTGAGCAGGAGGTTAGGCTGAGTAACATCCAGGGGTCCCTGTCAACCCATGTTTTGTGGTGCTTTGTGGTATTCATGGAGGTGATGCTGAGGTTCAGTAACATGCAAAGCCAAGCAAGCAGGCAAAGTGCAGAAACAGAATTAATAATTACAATAGTATTAGGCCACAAAGGGGTGTTGAGGGATGGTAGTCGTGTTCACATGCCTGTACATATGCTGGGGTTTGCCTACTCCCACTGTATTAAGTCAGAAATGAAAAAATGTAATTCTCCTTCTCAAGAGAGATCCAGCCTGCTTGAAATGTTTATAGCAGTTGAAGTTTCTCTGTTCAGAACAGGCCAAAAATATTGGTGTGCTTTGGATGAGTGTGTGTCTATTCATATTTCAAAAAATGCCTGCATCTTAAATTACCTTCTGCAGGCTACTCTGAAGAGTGAAGTGTCAGGGAAGGGCCTTTATACATTTGTAAAATGATACATCACACTGATGTTGTATTTGTCATTTGATTTTGAAAAAACTACCACGAACAGAGGAGAGAATGTTTCCTATTTTGAATCCGTCCGATTACACTCTGTGAACAGTTTATGAATCCAGTTGGCCTGCTGGAAATCTGGGAGGGATTCTTTGGACAAAACATCTAATGTATTTTGTACAGTTTTAGCTGAAAACAAGTGATCTTTTGAACTACCAACTTTGAAATGATGTTCACTGGCTAAATTCAACAAAATTTTAAATGCGCATTTGGGGGGTGTAAAGTCTGAAGAAACACTATTTACTGTTAAGAGAAAACTTTCATTGGGGTGAAAAAAAATTATTTGGGATTGATGTTGAACTATTAATTATTTCTGGAGGGCAAACAAAATGGGGAAAAATAAATTCTGCCCCATAGCTTATATTGGTAAGTAGGGGATAGTCAGGCTCAGCTGCACAAACAGAAACTACAAAAATTGCACAGGACTCCCTTGTTCCCTCTGATGGATTTGCAGGGGGACTTGGTGGTTCAGCAAGTGAAGTCTGAAAAGCTTGGTCATTATCCCCATTTTCTTCCCTATGGGGCCTTCAGCTGGATATAATTCTGTGCTCTCAACCATCGTCCTGCACCCCACTAATAACATCCTCTGTTCCCCATCCTGGGGGACGTAAGAGCTCTCCTGTATGGGAAGCAGCACTGTATTTGCAGCTTTCCAGCCTGTCAGAGGGATCGTGTTGGTGGCAGCAGCAAGTGCATCACCAGCAGCCATGGCTGGCTGCAACCCACCAGTTTGGCAGGGGAAGAAGCCACAGCCCAGCCAAGCCCAACGAAAGCAAAGCGTCTGGCTGAGAGGGAGCGAGGGAGAGCAATGGTGTGCTGGGGGCGCAGGAAGGTCCGCTGCAAGGAGTCATCATCCAAACAAGATGGTGTCCCAGAAGAAATCTAGGGTGTGTTTAAAGTTGACTTGGTTCAACATCGCCAAAGGCAGACCAGGAGCATCACTCTGTCCTCTGGGGCCTTGGTGAGACAGTCAAACAGGGGTATGCTGGAGCAGAGCTAAGCCCAACAGCACACAGCTTTTTTACCATCGTAGAAAGTCTAACTTACAAAGAGGAATTTTTCCTTGTTGATTTGTATGATTTTCTTTGGAGAGGGATTGTCCTTTGGGCTCTCTGCTTTTTCACTCATCTGTTAAAAAGCCCCATTTTGGGACATCCCAATTCTTCCAGCCAAGAAGATCTGGATTCTGCTTCTGGCTTGCTCAGAAGTGGTTGCTCAAGAGCAAAATGAAGCATTCCTGTCAGGAACTGGATGCGCAACATCCAATGCGCTCCTGGGGTCAAAGAAATAGCTCTTAGGCTTGAAGAGAAATCCTCCACATGGCAGTACATTACGTCAATACAGAAATAGAATGTCCAATTTTGCATTCCGATATGAAACATAGCAGCCAGGTGATATGTCCAGCAATATGCAAGTTTAATAAACTTCCTGTTTGACTTGCAGACAGAATAAATAGTTCCATGATGTCTGCTTAACAAAGCCAAATCGCGCACCTCTCTATTGCAACTAGAACCGCTACAGTTAAGGGACTATCAACATTTCCCATCTGGATGGATGATTTAGCTGCTTTGCTTCACATCAGGGCTAACTTGGCATTTGACTTACCCAGTGCTGCTACAAGATTTCTGTTTTTACTGAGTATAATTTGCATCCACTGGCTATGTCATCCTTGGGCTTGAAAAAGGAGTTTTAAGCAGCATTAGAGTAGAAGGAAAATGAGTATTTAAACACATAATTTTGCAAATCTCTAGAGAACGAGACGAAACTTAGAGGCAGACTTACACAGAGTCTAGACATGGCAAACGTTCCCCCTTCCTTGCTTTTAGTTTTAAAAAGGTCCATGGGATTGAACTATTACTCATTAGTGTCTGCCCCCCCAGCTTTCTGTTCCACACCGGACGCGCAGTGTTTGTATAGAAAGCAAACTTATTGCACTGTGTAATAAGATTTGAATGCAAACATTTAATTAACATTATCTGTTCGGAAGCATTGTTTAAACAAAAGTTAACCTTTCTGTGCCAAAGCTGAATGAAACTTTGAAACTGAAGGTTAGTTTTTTTGTTCCTCTGACCAGTGTCATGGATTGATGTGCTGTTGATACAACCGCTTTCTCAGATTTCACGTATGGAAATCTATGATGTAGTAACTTCATTAATTTGGCCCATAATCATTCAGTTGAATACTAATATTTTGACCTTATTCCCTAGGAAATAGTCTTCCTGCTGCACAAACTTGGAAAGCAGGCCATTCCTGCAGTGTGAGCCACATTTATGACAAGCTTTCGGAAAGACAATATTTCACACGTAAATACATGACTATTGGTTCTTAGCACATTCTGTATTATCAGAAAGAGGTATGGGTTCTCATTGTCCTGTGTTTTTTGAATGTTTCTTTCTTTCCCTTTTTTTAGTATCCTCAGACTAATATATTTCTGCATGCCCTGTAACCCAGGAGAAGCAAGGATGTGAGTCCTGTGTGCAGCTGGCCTCGCTTGGGCTGACACAGAGTTTTGAACCTTGAGCCACAGTGCAGAGGATAAGGATGCATATCTACAATGGTATTTAAGCAACCATCTACGTTAATGCCTTTGTGTGTCCAAAGAGCCCTGTAGTGGTCCACCAGCCTCCATTACCCAGGTATGTGGAGAAGCTGGACTTCGGTTACATATTGGCTGACCCCCATAGTCTAACTCAGTGATCACTGAGGTGGAATTTGCCTGGTTATCTCAAGGAGGAGGAGGAAACGGGGCTAGGAATTGTTTTGTGAAAATACAATACAAATTCCTAACCCAGTTTTCAGTCAGGAGAGCATGTTATTGTTGAACAATTGATACCATTTCATGGAAGCTTATTTTCTGTGCCTTAAGGGAAATTCAATTAAGTGAACTTCTATTTTAAAACATTGCTCTTTCCTGTCACTGATGAAGCAATAACAATTACAGAACATGGGATTTTCTGGGAGTGTTGGTTGTTTGTTCTCATTGATACTCATTTTGCTGCCTCTATTTGAATCTTATCTATAATACTCCCTGGGGCAGCCCACTAGAGACCTAACTGATTTCACTGGTGACTCCAGGTGGGTGTGTACTTGCTGCCCACTAAGGCAAGAAGAAAGGCATGTCCCACAGCTGCAGGAATTAGTGCTAGAGGTTCCATGGCCCAGATGAATAGGGCTGTACATGACAGTAGCTGAGGTTTGTGGCATACTCTACCCATGGGCTGTTGCTGACATCCAGACGAGCTCGTTTCTCTACATAGAGAACTGCTTTTGTCACTAACAAGACCAGAAACCAAAATGTTCACAAGTGGTGCAAGTCCATTGTCTAGTCTTTGCCTTTCCACGCTCATTACAGCTCAGCAAATGCAGAGATTTGAATCTAACATGACAAGAAGTGTCAAAATCGGCAATTAATTCTCTGTGAAATAATTTCCGTGATGGGATGCTGCCAGGAAGCTTGACTCTGCATTCCTTGGACACCCCAGATTCCCACAAACTGTGAGGAGAGGACTGTGTGGGCAAGGAATGCAGCATGAGCTTGTAATCTTTTAAGCTAGATAGAGATATCTTAGCACATAAGTGGGATGCTCTCAAGAGTCTGCTGTGCCAAAAAGGCGACCCTTCTAGGACTGGGACCATTTATAGAATGCTGATTTTTAGTGCAGAGCACGTTTTTATAACTGACTTCTATAAATGTTAAATACCAGGTCAATTAAGCTTGACAGTGCTGACAGAGTCTTAATTAAATCAGTGTGAACAATATCAGTCTTGCATAACTCTATTTCCATCAAAAGCATCAGAAATTATGATTTTTTTTTCTCTTTGTCCCTTGTAAGAGATGAAGTTCTGACAGCTTGTTCCCATTTCCAGTCCTGCTGGTTCATTAATTTGTGTCCGTAACTCTGAGCTTTCTACTCCACTCCCATCTCTCTTTGGTTCTCTGTTTTGCTTCCTTAGCATTGACATTTTGGCTCATTCCCTACAATGCTATATACTGGCTACAAAGAGTTCAAGTGTGCCTTTCCTGTAACCCTTCTGTCCCTCCATTTAACAGCAGAGGGTACAAACCTGCAGTCCTTCAACAAGGATGGATCTTGTAAAACACTAACTACCGAGAGCTTCTATTTGGTATTCAGCACTTCTCTTTCTTTGGAGACTGAATCCCTAGGCAAAACCATCATTTAAGCACAGTGGAAATTTAGCATCCAAGTAGATTGCAGAGCCAGGGCCACTCTGGGATGTTGGCAATCCACGTGACTTCTGTGAAACGGGTGCCGATTAATTACTGGCTATGTAAGAGTTAAAGGTAATGTACTGTCTGGTCTTGCTGTCAGTCTTCTACCTGTCTGCCCATGCGCAAGGGGGACTGCTTGCATGCCAGCATTTAACTCATACAGCAAGACAAGGGCAGCCACATGTGCGAAAGAGCGGAGTCCTCTGGTTTCTGCACAGATGAGGGGCAAAAATCACGGCAGGCCTCCTGGCAGTAGCTCACTTCCTTCTCTGGTTTCGATACATGCAATTCAATACCCACCAAAGCAACTGTTACCTGAAGTGAGGGCAGGAAATGCTCATGGGTTTTTTGCAACTTCAGACTGCTGGGCTCCTCCTCAGTGGGCCACAACACTGAATGCTGGTTGTCCCCTCCTGATGCCAGATGACTGGGGAGTACCCGCTTTGTCAGCAGGGAGCAGGGAGCAGACAGCAGGAATTTGGCTTCATCTGGCCTGATGCCACCCATGGGTCCCTCCAGGAAAAGGAAATTCCCAGCTGCTCCCAAGGACAGCTTGAAGTCCTCTTGTTTTCTCTAAACGGTGCAAGGGGAACTTAACCTGGACGTGATAGCTGGGATCTGGCCTGAAGTCTCCTCTTCAACTCAATAAATAGTTTGCCTGTCTCTCTCTAAACATTTTTGGCTGTGTCTGCTTAAAAGCTGTATATAATTTCACAAAACTACTCACACGTCCAGGACTGCAAAACAGACAAACAGGGAGAGGAGCTGAGTGTGTATAACAAGCTGGAATACAATGAAAAAATACTTAAAGCCTGTGATCAACTTGGTAGCACATGGGGACCACCAGGGGTGGTCACAAGGGTTGACTTGAGTTCTGCTTGCTCTCTCTTCTGCCTTCTTATCCCATTTACATCCTTGGTCTCTGAGTTAATCATTCTGTGATGACTTAGGCTTGATCAAACCTTCAGCTCCTGTGAGTAAATGTTGTTAGCGTCTTCAGGGAACATGTGGATCAAGTTCTCAGGGTCTTGAAAGTGCCACCATGTCCTGAATGCCATTTCTTAGACTGCAGTTCATCTTCTTGTCTGTTCTCTATTTGATTTGTGTTCAGAATCAGACCACATGATGTAGAATGCAAATAAAGAGGGTTTGTGGAAGACTACTAGAAGATTGTAATCTTCTGGTCTTATCTCTCATTCCAGACATATCCTGAAATGACTCGTTCTTTCTTCTCTTTTTATTTCACAACGTAAGCGTTTCACAGAGGAGGTGACATCTTTCAGTGCTTTAGCATTTCATCTCCCTGTGTCTTCACATTTTTTTCCACTTTCTCATCTGCATGTTACCAACTTAATTAAACTGCACAATGACTTTAAAAATACAAACTCTAACAAAGACTAACGAGGATGTTTCTTGGCAGTTGGTCATTGTTTTGCCTTGGGCCCATAGCTTTGCTTGCTGCTCTCCACTGGGCGCTGAACCCATGCTTGTGTTTAAAGATAACTGCTCCGAGCATGATTATATCACCGTTTCTGTGTATGCTTTCAGGAGGGTTTAATGTTGTATAATTTACCCATTATAACCACAGTTCCAGACAATAGCAGGCTGCAGAATACAGTGCAATAAAGTGTTAGCAAGTCTTGTTCCTGTTCATTCCCTGTCATTATATTTAGGTTCCGATGAGCTGGTTTAAGAGCAGGGAAAAGAAAAACACAACAAAACATGAGCTCAAAGCAATGGCTGCAAATGTAACCAGTTTTCTTAGTCCACAAGCAAAGACGACATGGCCTCTAGCCGAGGTATGTGATATTTTTCCATCTGAGTCTGTCTGCCAAAGCAGCATAAGCTTAAGTAAGACCTTTTTTATCTAATCATGCAGATTGACTAATCATGTTGATTTGACTGGACCAGCTTTCAGTAAAGGCATTGGAGAATAACCACAGCAGCTATCATCTTTCTCTGTGGGATTTCAGGTAAATTTCTGCAGCTCAGTGTGTCTTGCAAGTATGTGCAAGCAGAGTATGTGGAGAGCAGAGGAAGTTCCCATTCTTATTGTCGTCTTATGACCTGTTTTCCACAAGCAGTAACACAATGCTAACTACTTTCGTAGCAGAGCAATTTGTCGTGATTTACTTATTTCTTCTATAAGCATAGTTAGTAGTTGAAGGAGTCAAATTCCATTCAAGATTGAAGATAAGTGACTTTGCCTCAGTTTCCTGTCTTGTTAAAGATATAGCTGATGTTTAAAGAGGTGGGAAGTCGTGTTCCTTGAAAGACCTGTTCCTTTGAATTCCTGTAAACAAACGTCTTTAATTTCTGAGTGCTATATGTCAGCAAAGTCCTGAAACCATGCTGAAGGCATGTTATTGCCACATAGGTCCATGGGTCAGAACCATCTTTTGCAAGACTAGAAAGGATCTGATCTTGTCTCAAATTGTACTCCTGGTTCCTAGAAATACTCTTGCTAAAAGATAAGCAAAATGGTGTAATCATGGATGTCCACTGGGTATTCTGGATTGAATGAAATCCTCCTTGTGTACCGTGGGAATGGTCATAGAATAAGAATTCCAGATGGGCTAATCATAACACATACGTTTACCAGGGTTTCAAGCTGCGACATCTGGGAGAACAACTATGGTGCAAAATGCTAAAAAGAAAAGGTGTGTTCATCCTGACTGGGGAAAGCTCTTACCTCAGAGTGGCCAGGGCCCCTTATTGAGGGGAAATGCCCTCTTCATTTGGCCAGCGTTCCCAGCCAGTCCACTCCTGGACTTGAAGGTGAGCTCTTGAAGCTACCTGTTGGGTGGGAGGAGGGGTCTGTTGAAGAGCCACGTCCCTGGGGAAGGGCGTCATGGAAATCCCTGGTGCCTGGGTGCCTTTAGAGTGGTATCTCCTGTTTGTCTTCATTAATGTTTATATTTATTGTGTGGAGAATAGAGCCGACCTTGAGTTTGCTCTATATGCCACCTACAGGAATTGGGATGAGAGAGACTTCTCCTCCCGCTGAAGCTGTCTTTATGCTTTGCATTTAATGTAAACAGTGTGTTTAGAAATGTATTGTCCATGGCAGATCTGACATCACAACCAAATTCTTTAAAATAAAATGTTTAGGGGGAATTGTGTCAGCTGCCTAGTACTGAAATGTATGGAATGGAATTAAGCAAACATTTTCTTAATTAAAAAATGAAAATGGATTCTGAACTTTATCTAAGGGTCACTTTGGGATGATTTCTAGACAGAAAAAATCTTGGCTTTCTGGCAGGACAGCTGTGAGGGAGTGTTCTATTCATTAGAACACAATTTGTCCAAGAAAATACGTTCCAAGTCCTAATCAATTTAGATGAAAACTTGCTGGACAGGGTTCAAGCAGGCCAGTTATGGAGTCTTATAAAGCCAAACCCACATGTCTCAGTGGGCAAGAGGCAAGATAATCTTAGCTTACAATGGAATGTTTAAATTGACACAGCTAAGACACTGACATAGGCACAAGGGTTGGTTCTTTTGCATTTTTTTTAAACCAGAAACGTGTGAAGAATTAGAATTTTTAAAGAGAGGGAATGTCCCTTTAAGTTATAATCACTCATGGTGAATGGACTGTGGCCAGATTCATCCTTGCTTTAGCGTCTATAGAAAGATTTTTGGAAAAGACCAGCTTCCAAAGCACTAGAAACGTAGGTGTGCCTCCAAATGAAGTTCCTTGGCATCACAGGCTCTTGCAGAGTTTTATAATTCCCAGCTGTATAAGGATTTTTTTAATGAACTGCTTCAGCAGTGGAAATTCAGCAGTTTAGAGAAGCTGTTGCACAGTTAGCCCTTGGGAAGGTGACACCATGCATGGCATTGTTCAGCCGTTAAATGTACGCTCTTTATGATGACACATTGCTACTGAGCACAGAAAACCACAGGATAACACACCCCCAGCCTTCCTGGTGTTAATGGTAACTATTTTAGGGTTTGCTTCTCTGTCATTCAGTTAGTTTCTCCATTATTGCAGCTAGTGTTTCAGGCTGCAAAAGGGTACTTCAATAAAACTTTCAAACAATGCATTCACCGATCAACACTAAAAATTCCCATAGGGATGAGAGATAGCCTGAGCGATATTTAACCTGGGGAATATTTCATTTCTTAACTTGAAATGGTTTTCTAACTTGCAAAATCTTAGCCAAGATTAATCTCCACCACAAACATGAATCAAGTGTGTCCTTTGCAGTAACTGACACTGCTTGGTAGAAAGCCACAGCAACAAGTTGATCCCTGAAGTGCCAGCTGACATCCACCTCTTTGCTAGTGGAGCTGCTGCTCTCCTGCATCCATCGCTGGGAAGTGACAAACACACCATTTCTCCCATCTCATCATTCTCTTCTAGCACTTGAAGGCCTCTACTGACTTCAGAGGAAAAAAAAACAAAAAGAAAAAAAAGTATTTCTAGCTGCAGCTTGCCCTGTCTACACAACAGGGCCATCCCTCAGTCCCTAACTTGTTACTCACCGGCCGTCTCCAGTCCAGGGACCGAGACCTGAGTCAGGACCTGTCTTTTCTCATCATGACTCCTGTAATTTCAAGGGGCAGTGAAACACCCCCTTTGCCACTCCTCTCGAACATTAGCGTCTGCAACACCACTCATGCACCTGCATCCACCCTCTTGACTCAAAAAGGGATTTACCCACATGACCAGGGCTGGATGTGAAGGAAAAGGAGCGTACAGTATTGTAAAGCAACTTGTGGTTAAAGTCACACACTCTGGAGACTCCTTGACTACTGTAAACGCCAGCAGTTCGTTGTCCTGCAGCCTCTTCCTTCCTTCACGCCCTGCTTTGCCAAGTCGGCCACCTGAGACTCTGCTCATTGCTCTTGTTTTCCCTGGCGCTTCTCACTTGTTTACTTAAAAATCTCTTTTCCTCCCCTGCCCTTCATTTGAATTTCTTGCAGGAGGGTCTTATAAGGACACCTACTTTAATCAGAATTTCCTGTGAGTTAATAGGCAGCTTTTTGGGGGTTTTGCATGTTTTGAAAGAAAAATGTAATCATTTCTTAAATGCCCCTTTCCCAAACTCTGCTTTAAAACAAACTCTCTTCTTACAGAAACTAATGGTTTTAAAGCCCCAGTTTAAACGACAAACTCTGTACGGAGGAGGAGGGGTACTTTGGATGCAGCAGGACAGCCTGTCACCCAAGGGAAAACAGCCGACAAGCTGCTGAAGCTTGACCGCATATTTTCATTTTCAAAAAGCACTCAAGACTAAAACCACCTGTGAGTGAGTCCAGCCTCTCCGGCTGATTTAGTAGGACCTAGTGCAGAGTGTCCTGTCAAAAGGCACACTTATTTTCACAAGGCAAATGAATCAGTTTTTATGTGGCAGGGCTACAGCTCATTGGGATGAACTCATTAAAACTTTGTAAAACAAACTGCAAGCAAGAGGTGCAATATTTCATTATTCAAACCCGGAGAATAGACAGGCGTCCTATGGAAAAGTGAGTCATATTCTCTGTGGTACATTCTGTTCATTCTGTTATAATAAACATGAGTGTTTGTTTGCTGAGCCCATTAGCATCCAGCTATAAACTTGATTAGGAAGACGAGTTCCTCGGCCCGCTGCTGGGTTAGCGTGTGCACTGCTTTTTGGTCTCTCTGTTGTATAACAACACCAGTCATGTCAGACTGCCATTCCAAAAGGAAATAACAGCACTTTCCTCATTTCTTTCAAATCCATCCCAAATTTCTATTAAAAACATCAAAGCAATGACTCTAATACTTCCCATGCTTTCCGAACGACTCATCTTTTAAAGAAACTGCTAGGAACTAAGGCAAAACCAAGGTTCCTTAATTTCAGGGTTTGAGACTTCTAAGAATCTCAGGGAAAAAAGTCAAAACAAGAAGCCACAAACCCACCTTCTCATAAAACCCTTTTCCATATTTTATATATTAGTATTAACTTCTGTGCTACTAGTTTGAGTTGGTTTTTACAAGCTACATGCCAGAAGACAAAACAGGTCATTAGTCTAGCTTTGTGGTTGCAGGAGGTAAATTAGCTGATCAAATGTATTTTTTGCTACCATTGTTGGAAGATGATGGCCTAGGGAGCAACTCTTAAATAGGATGATGGTTGGTTGCATCTAGAACTAGTAGTGAAATAAGGGTTTGTCTGCTGGAGACAAAAGGACTTCTGGGAAATAAGTTTCTATGCAGCATAAATAGCATTTTGGAAATCTGACTCTTGCCCAGTTGTAAGAATGGGCAAGGACTCCAAATTTTTAAATGCTTGCTGCATTTCTAATGACTGGGTGGGAGGAGCTTCAGCAGGAATAAAGTTGGAGCTCAGCCATGGTTAGAAACTTGTTGGGTTATAGCTTAAAGTGTTTAATCTATTTCTACAGAATCACTTGCTTATTCATCTAGCGCAGTGCTCTAGGAAGTGAGGTTACTATCCTGCAATATCTGAAAGGAAGGGCTGAGGACAATGTATATCCACTGTCTGGCTCTGACAGGTAGGCATTCCCAGCTTCTGGGGTGTATGACAGTACCCTTAAGACTGCTCATTTTGCTGACTTTTTTCTTCCATCTTCTATCCACGTGTCAGAGGGGCAGTGGGATGCGGTTGCAGACTCTCTCTAGAGCAAGATGGAGCATGCACTGAAAAGCTGTGGAGTAACAGCATGAGACTGAGGGTAAAATGGCTACTTCATTCCTCAAACTGAACCACTTTGGGCCACTCAAGTAGGAAATATGGAATCTTCTGTCTTTTTATTATGGCAAATATCTGGTGATAGTTTTTGGGGTGCTTTCTGTCCCTGATAACTTTCTAAAATAAATTCTTCTTTGAGGTATCCAATTACTAAAGTCTATTCCTCCCTTTTAATCCTCCATTGCAGGTATTTTTAGCAGTCAAGGAAAACCCTGTATTGTCCCTTCTCAAAGTCTCCTCGTGCCATTCTTCGTTGAAGTGGAGAAATGCTTCAGAGCCATGCCAGATGCTTTCGGCATGCAGCCGCGTGGACAAGCCGGCCCCAGGAGCCAGTCCAGCTCCAGGTTCCCACCCAGCAAGATGTCTCCCATCACACAGCGAAGCAGCAGCCAAAGGCTGTCCTCACCCACTGCAGCGCCTCAGCTTACCCTGTGAGTCATGCATCGCGGGAGGGTATCTCTTAACCATAAATGGGACGTTTAATAAACCTGAGGCTTTTTAATCTTTAGATGTTCACGGCTATTCACAAAAAATGAAATACAATCCAGCATGATCAGCTGCACACTGGGAAAAAATACATCGCATTGAAGCACTGTACTTGAGCAGGGCCAGCATCTCTCAGTGGGTTCTCTGGCAGGAACTGAATGGTTGGCATTATATTTTTCTAGCTAAAATACAAGAAGTTTATCGAGTAATACAGCCTGTTGAATTCAGAGCAGCCTGAAGTCTTGTAACACCCCCTGCACACACATGCCTGTGTTGCCAGTAGAAACACCACATTTAAGAAATGGAGAATGACTTGATTTCTGCTATTTATCCCTTACTTTTCCCTACCGGTAATTGTCTTCTTCCCATTGTGGAAATTGTGACCCTGTGTACGCATGGTTGAAGTGATATTATTTTTATTTTTATTTTTATCTGCTCTCCCTGGAGAAAGGGATACTGGGGGTTGGGGTGTGGGGTATTGCTTAGACCAAAACAGGGGATGTTGGGAGCTGCAGGTCCTAGTCTTTGCTGTGCTGGCTCCTGGTGAGATGTGGATGCATAAAGCCGTTTGGTATGTGCTGCTGCAAGAAATACATGTGCAAGCATGACGTGGTATCTGTGGGTGCAGGAGCATCTCTTTGGGAACTGGTTTGCTGACAGCATCACTCCAGTAAAGAAGCTTTTAGTTGCTTCCCACCTCAGTTTGTTTATCTGTAAAACAGGAATAGGGAACTTCCTAGAGAACCTAGAGCTAAACTTTTAATTATTAATAGCTTTTGTATATCCTTAAGGAGAGTGTAAGCTGCAAATCTCTGAAGCTGCATACCAACATTTCTGTGGTTTAAGCATCAGGGGAGCCCCTTTTCCAAAGACACTGCTGTATTCTTCTGGTTATATGTTTTGTGGCAAGCCTGTATTCAACCGTTGGCATGCAGTATCTCGGCACCTAGACCCCATGATCCCTTTCTCTGTGCAGGCCCGGTATTTTTTCTCTGTGGAACCTGTCCTTCTGGGGGCTGCAGGTTTGCTGTTGGAGCTAGGAAGGTGCCTATCATGTGTGCTGTGCTTTTAAAGTGCAAAAAGCAGCAGACCTGGACTCCATGGTCTTTTGGGAAGCGGGCAATGGCCCCCTCCCAGCACTGGCACTGCCCTTACCCAAGGCACAGCCACACTCTGCACACAGGGCTATTCGCTGCTGGGGCTGTAGGCATGCACAGTGCCCCCCAAACTAGCTGGAAGGTCAGTGCCTCTTGGGAACAGGCCCTAATGCTTTACCATCGGCTCCTGGGAGGCTGTGACATTTGAGCTTACGCTGGCTGCCCCAGCGCAGGGAGGTCAAACAAATTGAATTACTCTTCAAATTAGCTGGATACAGCTTTGATCGCTGTCCATTTGAGACCTTGTGTGTTTTAGCTGGAAAAATGCACGCCACGTTCCAGCCACCTCCTCCAGCCAGGGGAGCGGTGATGCCACTGGCAAACGTGTGTGCTCGCAGAGCATTACTTAGCTGGAAAGTTATCGTTGAAGCGTGTCCTCTATCGAGAACAATCTCAGCTTCACTGGGCCTATCTCTTACAGATGTTAATTCCTTATTATTATCTTTACGAGTTCCAACAGAATAGTAAGCTGCAGTAAAGAGGGGATATGTTCAATTTAAGCAATGAGATTATTATGCTCTGAATAAAGCCACTTTATTAATAATTACCTCTCTGCCGTGACTTTAAATTCAAACAGCTGGACAGCCTCTGCTCTTTATTAATTTCCTTGGATCCTTTGGCACGAAGCCCTCAATTCCTGTGATGTAATGGTATAAAAAGTTGGCTCCTGCCTGAGCTTCCACCCACAAGTTCTAAATTTGGAGCATGGCAAATTTCTGCAGATTCCAGACACAGGCTATGCTCAAGACGTGCTGATGCCTTCAGTCCCATCCTATTGCACCAAACAACAAGATTGTGTGCTTTTTATAACTGGGATCATAAATATGACTCAGATGCACATGTTGTCTATGTAAGCACTTGGGGTTGGCTATCACTTTATGGCACTGGGAAGAAGCCAAGCCAAATAAAAATTGTTTTGAGTAAATATTACATTTCTAGAGCATGAATAACTTTTCTCTGCAGCCAACGTGTCACTAATGGGAATAAGGAAGAAGACGGGGTGGGGGAAAAGCAGTAACTAAATCATCCCACTAAACACAGACAGTCTGCAGCAAGACCTGTTGTTTCTACTCGTCTGGGGTGTAATATCCCAGATAATTCGTAGCAGGTCTCAGCAAGGCCACAAGTGATGGAAATAAAAATAGCTATATACTTCAGCACTGTCCTGCTGCACAGCTCTCTTGGGTGGGATCTCCACTAGTGGTATGTAAAGCAGGCGACCAAAGAACCAAGTGTCCTTTTCTCCCCCGCTCCCAAATGTGCAGAGGCTCGAGCATGTGGATTGCTCCGCAGAGATCAGTGTTGCTACTCACATGCTCAATGCTAAGCGTGTGCATATGTCTGTTCAGGATCCGGGCCAAAAGGAAGGATGAGTTTTTCATCCTGCGACTTTGGGACCCTGGGGGATGTCTGCATTGCAGAACACAGGGAAACAGAAAATGAGCCCACATGCAGCTTTGTGCTGATGCACCAGAAGGTGAAGCAGCTTACTGGCAACTCCCTGGGGCAGCGATATGCCGTCCCACCACCAGCAAGTACCACTGCAAGGCTGGTCAGCATGGCTGCTGGCTCTGCTCCAGCTCTTCCAGCAAGTCGATATGTCTCAGCCTCCCCCCACTCCCAAAAAACGCAGTTACTTCTGCCCTTGAGCAGTGGTCAGCAATTGGCTTATGAAGTGCTTCATCTACCTGAAACGCAAAGGGATAAGAGCAATGCTCTTTCTGTGAGAAATTACCAGGAAACATTCCCTGATAACTTTAAGGGTCCCAAAAATAATAGCCAGATAGAAATAACAAGTGAGAGTCTAGCTTTGAAAATCATTAGCAGCTTTCCCATTTTCCTGATGGGCATGTAATCCTGAGCATTGTGCATTCCTTCATGTTGCACCTGTGAGATTTTGCATACCAGATAAATGCTTTCCTGAACTTTGTTGTCTTTTCCTTCTTTATAGGCTTTGTTGGCATAGCAGGAAGAAAACCTGGCTTTAAGAGAGGCATTCAGACAGGAAGCAGTGATGTTCCAGGAGGATTTCTGAGTGAAACAGGAGAGCATCTGGCTTCTCAAAGTACGTATTTCAGAGATTCCCTAAAACACGCTGCTGCACAGTTGGAGCAGGTGAGTGGGGAGGCGTTAAGAGTACTCAATATTCTCATGTCCCAGCTGTCCCTATCAGGAGTGTTTGAAGAGCTATTCTGTGCAGTGGGCTGGACTGGGGCTTACAGATAAAACGTTTCAAGGGCTGGGAGCCCTGCAATAAAACGATAGCCTTGACATCAGCAGACCTCTACCTCCAGGGACTAGTGCTGAGAAATCAGTGCAGATTTGCCCAGCTAAGGCAGCTTTGACTGTGTTTCCAGGATCTGCGAGATAAGTCTTTTTTTCCATGCCTTGTAAGCTGCCAGTGGTCATTTTCTGCCAGGAGAGCAGCCCAAGCAGTGTACAAGGACTGACTCCCTCCCCTTTGTAATGCATTTTACAATTCAGAGAAACTTTTGTAACACAAGAAAGCATTTTTACGTATTAGAGCTTCTAAATTGCTAGAACAGTTGGAAAATCCTAATTGTCTTTAGTAGACAAGAAAAAAAAACAGCGAAGAAAATATTTTGGATTGCAGAACTAAAAAAACTGGGAGCTGAAGATCAGCTTCCAAGACCAAAAACATATTCAGGGAGTCCTGTTGTACTTGCAAGTTTAACACAAACACTCAAGCCTTCACCAAGTGATTTGCACCTATCTGCAAAACTTGTTGCTGAGTTGCAGAGCTTAAGCTCTGAAAACTGTCCAGAGGTGCAGTGTCCAGGTCAGTCATGTTTAGATTTACCCAGGATGTTTCTGGGGCTCCATGTGCACAAGGGGGAGGAAAACCTACCTGGGATTGATTCAGCATCCTGAATTAGAGATGACGAAAGACCGCTTAGCTGGAAAGAAGCATGACTTTATGACTACTGGCTTCATTTGTCTGACACTTTGGGGGGTAGCTATGTGGTGACTTAGCTAAAGGCTGCTTCAGTTTGTGGTTGTTACCCATGAGCTCAGAGGAGGTTTTCTGGACACCAGGCATTGTGCATAAAGGTGGAGGTACTGGAGGTGCCCCTGCGAGGGGCTGGTAGAGGATGGTGCCACGGGGGCTCTGGTTGTGCAGGGGTTGCCCTGGTGCACATGGCCTTTTCCAAGGCCTCACGCTGCAATGTCTGATTTGCACTTTGTGGACACAACTTCAGTTTATCATGGTATCGCTTGAAAAGCTCTCTTTTTAGGGACAGCTGAGTATTTTGGAGATGTCTGTGTGCTTTTTTAATGGATAAATATCACTCACATTTCATCAATGGGCAGCTGAGGCATAAGGAGGTTAAGGGACCTGACGAAGGTGATAGCAAGTCAAATTGTTTGGAATTTTGTAGCTCTGAAATATCATCTTTCTAAAACAGGAAACCCTCTCAGGAGTAGTAGGTTTTCATTAAAAAAAAACAGTTCAAACCTGTCGATCTTGATATATCAGGAAAAAAAGGAATGTAGAAAATGTGAGAGCTAGCTTAGTCTCTCTTAAACTAAACCACCAGGTTCACGATCCTATGGAGAAACAAATACCCTGCAGGCATCATGGTGTCTCTGATTTATTTTTGGAAGCTGAAAACTCTCTCTTTTGGTGTCTGAGCTAAGAAAAAACCCAAGGATTTTGTGGGCCAACAAAAGGTTTCTGGAGGAAAAAACCGCCAGTCCCACTTCTCAAGAGTTTATGACATGAGCAGTTAAGCTAATGTAATTCAACTTAGCCTCCCCTACATTTCATAATTGGATTAAAGTTCGTAAGTCGTTGAGGGAAAATGTTACCCAACAGAGTAATTGTATGACTCTCAAATTAGTGTCAGGCCTTTGCAGCTGTGGGTGCAGACCCTGGTTTCAGTCACGTGAACAAATCGGGGTAACCAGTGTGCCCAGAGCACACGAGGGGGTGAGCTGCATCGCTGCTGCTCAGCCTTTGCAGTTAGGTGGAAGCCCACCAAGCTGCAATGCCTGGGTATGCTGGCAGCCTTGTCGTTCATAATCTGCCTGGTCCTCGCCCTTTTTACTTTTCTTTGGTGAGATAAGTCATCCAAACCCAAAGAAAAGGTTTTGCTTTGGTGTTATGTGTGCTTTCCTTGCAAAGGAAGAGTGGGGTTTTCCTCCTGCAGTAGCAGTGTGTCGCTGCACGTACACGAGTGACGCAGCTCCGAGCGTGCTACCGACTCAGCTGTAAAAAACCCGTGTAGTACCGCATCTGTGTGAATCTGCCTTTCAAAACAGGATCTGCAGATGTGATTAATTACAAGCTTGCTGAGGAGAGGCTTTACTCCTGTGAGCGGTTTCGGAGGGCCGTGCGACGGTGTCCGGCTGCCATCTGGCGTTGGGGGCCACGGCAGGACAGGGCCCCACAACGCACCCCCCAAGTCACCCCGGCCCGGCGACAGGGTGGTTGAAGTGGCAACCTCTGGTCTACGTCCAAGCCGTGAGCAAATCCTGCCCAGACTCACCAGGGCCCCCCGCCACGGTATCTCCCGCATTCCTGCGGCAGATCTGGTATTTCTTATTGTTTTCCCTGTCTCTGGGGGAGCAGCTGCTGCTGCCTGGCCGGCCTGCCGGGGCAGGAGCTGGCGGAGTCCTGTGCTGCGGGTCCCAGAACTAGCCAGGGGCTTTGGAAAAATCGTGTCAGTCTTCTCACCCTGCTTCAGCATGTAGGGGTTTGGGGCTCATCAGGAGGTGAGAGATAAAAATGAGAAAAGAACAAAAAACTGGAAGAGCAGCGAGTGGTCGTGCAGCACCACTCGCCTGGAGGTGGTGTGGGCTCTGCCCTGGGCCCAGTGCTCACCCAGGAGCTTTCTGCTAAAATATCTGTGCCGGTCTGCAGCCACAGAACACGTCCAATTTGCTGGGTAGTAAATGCCTGCTGACTGGTACGCTGTCAGCTGGGTCGCAGGGACACCAGTAGGAGTGAGAGACTGGTCAGAGCAGGGTGAGGAGGGGAGACAGAGAGAGAGCTGTCTTCAAAGCTTTGCAGGACCGGTCCACACTCTGCAGAGACAGCAGAAATGCCAGGGAGTGGCCTGGCCCAACTTTTTTCTTTTTTCCCTTTTCCTTTGGTGCACCGTTCTGCCAAGCTGGTTCTCGTACTGCACCTAGCCCTTGGCTGCCCATCCCTTGGAAATATGATTTCAAGGAATATATGCTCTGGGTTTTCTCTTGCCGGTGGGGAGGATTTGCTGGCCAGAGGTGGCCTGAGAGCAACTGTGGGTTTGGCTCTTGCCATCTGTAATGGTGACAGTAAAGGGAGCGTGTGGGAGCACGGGCAGGCAAGTTTCTTTTGCAAGTGGGGCCACGTATAGCTACTCTGCGAGACCAGGCTTGGGCTGATGGTTGTTCCTGGCCAACCATCTCCCCAGGATGCTGCATGGGCCAGCAGCGACCCCCTTGGGCACTGTGCAACCCTCGCAGGCAGGCAATGGCCATGCTAAAGCAAAACGGCAAACGCAGAAGATGCCATCCCCATCCCCCAGGGAGCAGCCCCACACCGAATGCCTGGGCCCCAGCACACCGCTCAGCTATTTGCGGGGACCTGTGTGTGAGCAGGACGTGCCCCACCATCATTTCCCACCTTCTCATAAAAAAATAGCCCAGGGCCAACACAGTCTTTCTGGCAGGGGGGAAAGCCCGGCTGTGAAACGGGGCTTGCTCCTCCCTCACAGACAGACATGGTGGTCGACTTCATGACTTGGAAAAGAGCAAAACAGCCCCATGCATGGCTGGCAAAGGAAACAGTTGGGAAAACATAACTTCAGGCTGCTCCAAATGCAAAATTTCAGTCCCAGCTATGCTGTGAGAGGGACTTTCGAAAGGTGTCTAAGTAGTCTGATCTTAAATAGTTTTTTAAGTGGTTTTTTTTTTTCTTTTTTTACTCAGGACTGAGGAACCAACACCCCAGAGGACCTGGACTACCCCAGCACTTGCAAAGTGTGGAAGCTGGGCTGCACAAGCCTCTTTGGAGTGGAAAGAGAAAACCCGATGCTCTGGTAGGCATTGAAACAGCTAATAAATGTCAACAGCGAGGAAGCCCAGGTGGCTTTTGGAACTGTCTCATGTCAACGCTTGAGTTTTTAATCCCATCTGAGATACTAACGTGTTCAAATTAGACTTGTAAGTCAAGTTAGGTGAAAGGGCACGGGCACCTTGGGCAACTGGGCAAGAGCAGCCAACACAGACCTGTGTGAATTGCACTCAAATGTCTTCACAAACACCATGGAAGGTTCCCTGAGTTGAAATCTGCATTGCCTGAGCCAAACCACAGTTGCACGCTCAGAAAATAGATGACAACAGGAATAATGGCAGGTGACTGTTTGCATGAAGACATTAGCCTGAATTCTGTACAAGCTGTTTGTGTGCTGTAGTTGTGACAAGTTGCTGCATTAATTATCAATGATATTAATAGCAGCATCTAAAGCTGGTGCTAGAGCAAGCTCCTTTGGTAGGCAGAAGAGCAATGTGAGCAATGAGCATGCTGACTAAGGTAGAAAGGGTTATTTTTTTTTGTGCTTGTTTTATTTATTAAGGAATTTGAAATAATGGCCAATGGGGAAAAGTGAGTGCAATTGTTCTGGGGTTTGTGATTATTTTTTTCTTTTTTTTTTCTTTTTGTCAACATTCAGCCCAGTCTGTCATGTGCTCTCTGCGGGCCAGCTGCTCATATCCTTTTACATTACCTCTGTCAATTAGGCTAAAATATCAGAAAGAAGGGGGCAGAGGGGCTCTCCTCAAGTGGTCTTTCTGGAATTGTGCATGTAGATGTTAAACTGCCTCATTAAATCTCCCTCTCAAGACTTTTCAGGATATATTTATGTTTTGTTTTGCATCATACTGTTCCAATTTTAATTTCTTTTGGATATGAGAAGCAGCTACTTTGTTCCAAACCTTTTCTTTTCATCTTGAGTGTTAAAACAAGCACTGGCCTTGACATTTTCTGAAGGATGTGTTCTATTGACTTACACAGAAAACCAGTTCATGAAACAGTGCTTTTCTGCACTTTTGCTTCCCTGGCATTTCCAAGTACTTGAAGTTCACAGTGAAACTCAATGTATGAAAGTTGTGATAGTCTCTAAATTCATGTAGTATCACAAACTTTCTGTTTGCATTTTATTTTGAGACTCACAGCCACATTAGCACTAACAAGAGTCCTCAAGACATGATGTCTGTATGGCTGCTCACCCTGCAAGACAGGGAGCCCGAAAGTGTTTCAAATCACAGGCTTATCTAATTTTNCCTTTCTTGTAACTTGAAGGGATGAGTCTGAGTCCTGCTCCCAAAAGGGGAGTACGTGTGAGCTGGCACATTGTACATCCTTCTCTCAGCTCCACTCCTGCAGCCTCAGGGCTTTTTTATCCTGCAAGTCAATGAACACCTTTCAGTAGGAGGAAGGAGAAGGAGATGGGGGTGAAGCATAAAGGAAGCACACGTACACAAGGCACCTGGGAAAACACTTACTACAGGTAAGTAACCTTCCTTACACATACATTTTTCCTTGCCCTGCTTTACTCCCATTAGGAAAGGTGTATGGCAGCCCAAGCTTTGCGCTGCAGCTGAGCGCTTGCTGGATGATGTATCTGACTGTACACATTGTCCTTCTGTGGTGCAGTGGGTTGTTGTTTTTGTCAATGTGCCTGAATTAGTGTCAAGGCTCTGAGCATAAATTTATCCCAGGCCAGTGGTAACACTCGTGTTGTAAAATCCTTTTTCCTGCGCTCATGGGACGTCTCTGGGACCAGATATACCGAGCTGAGATAAAAGAAGAACCGAACTGGCTCATGAACTCAAGGATGACAACATGCTACAACGCCGGCAGTGAGGTAATTGTAATACAGCAGAAGACCTGGTTCACTTCAACATTTTTCCAGCCTTCGTACGTCATTGTACTTCTCTCTTGTAAGCGGCTGCTGCAGTAGTTGAAGGGGAATGAAGCTGAAAGGTTGGTTTTCATTGTCTCGGGACAAGTTCACAGGGTAAAACCCGTTAATAAGGCAAGCTGGGCCGCTTGAGGCCTGAGCCACCACCAGATGGCAGCTGGAGCCCAGATATGAGTCCGGCCCCGGCTTTTGTTCCTGCCTGTGCCGCCCACCCGCCGGGGGGGGGTC